>QJPP01003810.1:0-106292 GCA_003996215.1 Jaltomata sinuosa | reverse complement strand
TTCGTGAAGAAGAAAGATGGGTCGATGCGCATGTGTATTGATTATCGGCAGCTGAATAGGGTGACAGTGAAGAATAGGTATCCGCTGCCGAGGATTGATGACTTGTTTGACCAGCTTTAGGGTTCAGTCGTGTTTTCGAAGATTGATTTGAGGTCTGGCTACCATCAGTTGAGGATTAGGGCGGAGGACATCCCTAGGACAGCATTCAGGACACGTTATGGCCATTATGAGTTCCTGGTGATGTCTTTTAGGTTGACTAATGCCCCCGCAGCCTTTATGAACTTGATGCACATGGTTCTTGGCCCGTATTTGGACTCATTTGTGATAGTTTTTATAGACGACATCTTAGTATACTTGTGTAGTAAAGATGAGCATGAGCAGCACTTGAGGGTTATACTCCAGACTTTGAGAGATCATCGGTTTTATGCCAAGTTCTCAAAGTGCAAGTTTTGGCTTGAGTCAGTTGCATTCCTAGGGCACGTGGTGTCTAAGGATGGGATTAGGGTTGACCCGGGAAAGATTTATGCAGTTTGTGATTGGCCTAGACTTACTACTGCTACTGAGGTCCACAACTTTATTGGGTTAGCAGGTTACTACAGACGGTTCGTTGAGGGATTTTCTTCCATAGCAGCACCCTTGACTATGCTGACTAGGAAGGATGTCCCATTTCAATGGTCGGATCAGTGTGAGGATAGCTTCCAGAGGCTTAAGGCCTTATTGACTTCAGCTCCAGTTTTGACTTTGCCAGTTGAGGGTCAGAGCTTCTCCGTGTATTGTGATGCTTCTGGGGTTGGTCTTGGTTGTGTGTTGATGCAGCAGGGTCGAGTAATACCATATGCGTCGAGGCAGCTGAAGGTTCACGAGCGCAACTACCCCACTCATGACTTAGAGTTGGCGGCGGTAGTTCTCGCGCTCAAGATCTGGAGGCATTACCTATATGGAGTTCACTGTGATATCTTCACCGATCACCGTAGTCTTCAGTACATCACGAAGTCTGCAGAAGAGTCTGAAACCTCGAGACAGAGGAGATGGGTCAAGTTACTGAAGGACTATGACTTTACTATTCTATATCATCCGGGCAAGGCAAACGTGGTAGCGGATGCCTTGAGTCGGAAGACAGTGAGTATGGGTAGCCTAGCTTCTCTTTCAGTTTCAGAGCGGTCGTTGGCCTTGGACATCCAGTCCTTGGCTAACCGTTTGGTTAGGCTTGACTTGTCAGATCCTAGCAGAGTTCTCGCCAGTGTTGAGGTTCGTTCTACTTTGATTGATCAGATTCAGAGCCATCAGTTTGAGGATCAGCAGTTGTGTGACCTTCGTGATCGGGTTGTTCAGGGTGAGACCAGTTGGGCTACTCTAGATTCAAATGGGGTTATGAGGTTTGATAGTCGCCTTTGTGTTCTGAGGATTAGTGATTTGATTCAGTTAATACTTCATGAGGCACATTGTACTAGATACTCCATTCACCCTGGCACAACAAAGATGTATAGAGACTTGAGACAGCTTTACTGGTGGAGTGGTATGAAGCGGGATATAGCGGAGTTTGTATCTCGGTGCTTGAACTGTCAGCAGGTTAAGTTCGAGCACATGAGACCTGGTGGTTTGATGCGGCGACTTCCCATTCCTGAGTGGAAGTGGGAAGGGATTACTATGGACTTCGTTGTTGGTTTGCCTCGTACTTCTCATGGGTTTGATTCCATATGGGTGATTGTTGATAGGCTGACTAAGTCAGCACATTTCTTGCCTGTTCAGACTTCTTATGGCGCAGAGAGGTTAGCTCAGATCTACCTTCGTGAGATTGTTCGGTTGCACGGGGTCCCAGCTTCTATTATTTTAGACCGCGACACTCAGTTCACATCTCAGTTCTGGAGGGCTATTCAGCGAGATTTGGGTACAGAGGTTCATCTTAGTACCGCTTTCCACCCTCAGACAGATGGCCAGTCCGAGAGGACCATTCAGATTCTAGAGGACATGCTTCGGGCCTGTGTTCTTGACTTTGGAGGTTCTTGGGATCAGTTTGTTCCATTGGCAGAGTTTTCTTATAATAACAGCTTCCATTCGAGTATCGGCATGGCACCTTTTGAGGCTTTGTATGGCAGGCGTTGCAGATCACCGGTAGGTTGGTTTGATGGTTTTAGTTCTAGGCCACAGAGCACAGATTTGCTTCGAGATTCCTTAGATCAGGTTCGAGCGATTCAGGACAGACTTCGGGCAGCTCAGAGCAGGCAGAAGAGTTATGCTGATCATAGGCTTCGTGCCTTGGAGTTTAGTGTCGGTGAATTGGTGTTTCTCCGTGTATTGCCCATGAAGGGCGTGATGAGATTTGGTAGAGGGGGCAAGCTTAGCGCCAGGTACATTGGGCCGTTTGAGATTCTTCAGAGGGTTGGTAGCGTTGCCTATCAGCTAGCCTTGCCTCCGATGTTTTCAGCTATACATCCTGTATTTCATATTTTGATGTTGCGTCGGTATGTACCAGATGAGTCTCATGTGTAGCAGTGGGATTCAGTTCAGTTGGGTGAGGGTTTAGCCTTTGTTGAGGAGCCGGCAGCTATTTTGGCCAGAGATGTCAGGAGATTGAGGTCCCGAGAGATCTCGGTTGTTAAGGTTCAGTGGAGGCACCGTCCAGTCGAGGAGGCTACCTGGGAGACCGAGAGAGATATGCGGGCTCAGTATCCGCAGTTGTTTGAGCCTTCAGGTACCCCCTTGACCTTGACTTTCGAGGACGAAAGTCCTTTTTAGTAGTGGATGATGTAATGACTCTTCCGGTCATTTCCACGTATACTTTTTCTTTGTACCGTTAGAGCTTGTTTGTAGCGGCCCCAAGTCATTTAAGGCTTGTCGGGACCGGTATTTCGGTGCCGGGTCCATTTGTTTGGTCGTATGATAAGTTTTGAAGTCAAGCAAGTCGGCAAAAGTTATCGTAAGTTTCTTTAATAAATTTTCTGAACTTTGGGTAAAATGTCTTAGAGCTTTTCTCTCAATATATAAAAAGTTAGACAACAACAACAACAACAACAACAACATACCCAGTATATTCCCACAAAGTGGGGTCTGGGGAGGGTAAGATGTACGCAGACCATACCTTTACCCCAGAATGAAGTAAAGAGGCTGTTTCCGACGCACAAAATCTCACATCCAACTGATCTCGGAGTAAAAAGTTATGACTGTTTTACCGCGGACTGTCTGGCAGAAACTGGGTCGCGCACCGAGTCGCGAACCGGGTTGGGTCAAAATCGATTTGAAGCCTCAACTTCACGTTTTAAAACGCCTTTTCAGTTCTGAAACAGTGAGAAAACATAAGGGAGGGTTCCAAGAGAGTTCATTAGTATCAAAATCGTGCGATGGTGAATTGCGAACCTAAATTTAAGAATTTTATTAGCATCGCGCGTATATTTGAAAATATTTTATTTTAAAGTTATATTTTTTATTACTTTTTTTAAAAGTATTTTAAAGGTCTATGAAAAATACTTTTACCATGATATAATTGTGTATGTACTTATTTTATAAGGTTTGTATACATTGTAATATTTTAACGGAGATAGTAAATTTAGTTATGTTAAAAATTATTATTATAATATAGTAGATTTTAGTTGAAATAATTTTCTATGAATTATGATATATTCAAAAAGTTATATTTATTTTACCACGAACCTTTGCAATACCCAAAATTAAGTGGAGAAGGAAATTTAGTGAAGTGGCACCACCACTTCCACGTGGAAGTGGTGGAGAAGTACACAGCAAAAATTGCCACTAAGCTTTTCATCTAATGGCCACCTCAAAGTAGTAGTAATTATAATTATTAAATCAAGTGCTTCATTAATTTATATATGCAAATTGGGTAACTTTTCATACAAACACATTTGTACAAACTCAGCAACCTTTTCCAACTATTTGATTCCAATTTAAATAGGTTGTGTGTTGTATGTATGTATATATGTATTACGCTAATAAGGGAGTTTGCACAAAAAATATTTTAACGCTATATTTGATTACCGAAAGGAAAATTGATTATCTACGTCAAGTTATTCAAGCCTAAGTTCGAGTTTGATTTCATTTTGGAGCTTTTCAAAGCGGTTCGGGCTTGGACATTGTCATCCTAGCAGCTTGTCGTCGGACGACAGGCAGGTTATGGTTTAAAATCCCTAGACTTAGCATATATCGGATAAAATTGTACTAGCTGGCATCCTTGGGTTGGATTATTAGGTTGGTACCACAGACCTCGACCATTTTATTCATGTCCGCCTACTTTTGTTCCTCCATTGCTTGTAGTACTTGCCGATATAGTCTATTTACCCTTGTGGTCCTGTGAGGCCTTGTTGACTCTGGAACATAGAAGGTGGGATTTTGGGAATGTCCGCGAGTCCCGGGCATAGAATTATCCTTCTAGGCTGGTTATGCTTGCTGAGTAGCTATGGACCTGTGCAGGGTCGATAGGTTGATTGTGAGTTGCTGGATAGCTATTGTGTTTGATCATACCATTTTCATGCATTTAAAGAGGTTTTATCCATGTTTTACTACGGTTTGGCTTCGGGCCTACTGGCATTATTTTCTAAACCTTGCATGGCCCCGGAGGCCTGTTTTTGATGGAAATAATTTGGAAATGGTTTGATTTAACTTGTGAATATTCCTGGGTAAAAGAAAGTAAAATTATGTTTTAAATCACCAGTTTTACGATTAATGCTAGACTCGGCAGGGCCGGGGTGCTAGTTGAGTTTTCTTGCTACTTGAGATAATTTTAGCCTCGGTCGGACCGAGCACCTGAGACGACTTTCTACTGTTTAGACCCGGTTATGCCCGGGCATCCTTGGAGGGGTTTTTGAGATATTTTCCTACTACTTTAGTCCTGGACAGGGTCTGGGCATGCATATTAGAGACTGAGTCTCTATCTTGAACCCGTACTTGCTCCCGGACGACATGTTTTAATACTGAGTTTTAGTATGGGGTCAGGGACCTCCATGGACCTTGCCATCCGGGCCTGGGGCTTTGGGCTGCGTGTGCCGGAGGAAGGGTATACGACAAAGTAGAGGTATACGGGCAGTGTCCTTCCATGGAACCTACCTGCTGGGCCGGATCGGCACCGGGGGAGGTACATACAGAGATACCATTTCACTTGAGATCTTCATGCATCATATCATTCATTGTTTGAGGCTCCACCCTTGTTTGTTGTTTTTTGATTGTACGCTCCGGTAGTATGGGATGCCGGAGGGTTTGTTTTCACTTGTTTGTGTTCCTCGGTTGTATGGGCGGCCGGGGGACTATAGGTAGACTCTTGCTATTTACTTGTAGAATTGTTCCCTGTTACGGTTAATTATGAAATTGGTTACTGCTAGACTGTTAGTTGCTGGATTTGAGATTGATATGATTAGTTAGGCTTGATTCATGTCTCTAAGCATGCCTATCATTACTCTTTCTCTCTTCTTCTTACACTTGAGGTTACCGATATACCGTCCATTCCGTAAACTTATTATGTATACACTGTTATTGCAAGGACCCCAGGTGCGTTGTTTCTTACTTTCACCTGTGCCTATGGTGTATATATTTTGCTTGCTGGCCTCACATGCGGTTCTGTTGACTTCCCTCTGGGCTAGTTCCTGTGTACCTTTTGTTGATTTCTGTGACTACTTGCTTCTATTCTGTCTGTTACTACGCTTTTATCTTATATGTGCCCAGTCGGCCTATGATACCTACTGGGTACCTTATGCTTCGCATTTGGTGCTCACCCCTACCCCCCTGCATCTTTGGGTGCAGATCCTAGCATGGGCCATCGCCGTTAGATCGCTGTGATTCGTGCTTGGAGATCTGTTGGGGACTACTTTAGACTGAGGGTGAGCTCTTGGCGATCGGAGCTTAGCTTTAGTTTATCTTTTGCCTCATGTACTCTATTACCATTCAGAGACATCTGTATATATTGTTTTGGATCGTTTGCACTCCATGTATGTAGTTTTGGCTCTATACTATGATACGAGGTCTTGGGGTTTGGTTTAGTTTCCGCATATGTATATATATACTCCTGTTATCTATTCTCCTTATCTTACTCCCTTACTTTTGCTTATTAAACTATTCCTCCGCTTATTTGTTAGGTAGTAGCCCATTACTAACTGTCCTGGGCTACGGGAAATGGTTCGCCTACTGGGGGGTTGTAGGTGCCATCATGACCGAGAAATCGGGTTGTGACAGATTATTAGAAAAGAAAGATTTGATGTTTGGGAAGTTAGGATAAGAGCACCACATTGTCTCCATTTTGAAAGGCTTATTAGAGATTAGAAGGTTCTTGATCTGATTAATGAGAAGTAGGCAGTGATCAGAGTGGGTTCTAGTAAGGTGACTGATGGTGGAATCAGGGAACATGTGGATCCAAGATTCATTAGCCAGGCACCTGTCTAGTCTCTCTAGAATGAGGTTGTGCCTAATTTTGTATCTTTTGTTGGTCCAGGTAAATTTACTAACTTTGAAACCTAGATCAATGAGGTTACAATGGTTGATGCAACCCCAAAAGCAAGAAGCTCTACTAAGATTGATGTTATTACCCCCATATTTTTCGGAAGCTTTTAAAATCTCATTGAAGTCCCATTCCACTAGCCAACTACTATGAGCAGAGTGCCAAATTATAACACCCCGTAATCCGAACCAGCTATTGAATGTTAAACCCAGTGAGTTTTCTAAATTTTTTGCAACTATAGGTCACTACGGGCAGCACCACGGGCGTCGTAGCTCAGATGGCCCGTGGGGTGCCCCATGGGAACCAAACAGTGAGACTGTGCCAAGTTGCCTTAGCCTGACGGGCGATCACGATGGGCGTCATTGGTATGATGGCCTGTGGGAACCCGCCATCAGGATCCCCCAGTCGTTCTCCCCCCATCACCCAATTTCCCCGATGGGTTAGGCCATGGTCGTCGTGGGTATGATGACCCGTTAGAGCAAGCCGTTGGATTGATCCAGGAATCCTTCCCCCTATCCTCCTTTCCCTCGATGGTCAACTCTACGAGCATCGCAAGCGCGACGGGCCATGGGAGCTCATCATCAGAATGATCTAGTAGACCTCAACCAAGGTACCCCCTACCCTTGGTCGATGGGCCTTCGTGGGCGCGATGCCAGTCGGGTAGCCCGTGAGGTGGCCCTTTTTCCTGCAGTTTCTTATTTAAGTCCCAGGGGTATTTTAGTCATTACTCACCCTTTTAACTCCTAAATAATGTCATTTTGACTATTTCAAGTAGGATTTTCACCCTCATTAGCCTAAGCTCCTTCTCATTACTTCATTCTTCTCCCAAAAAGGAAAAACGTTCTTCTCCAAGCATCAAGTCTCAAGCTCCAAGTTCAAGCCTCCTAAATCTTTTCAATTAAAGTGGGTTAGCTTCAATCAAGGTATGTGGATATTCAACAATGGGTTCCTTCCACCCTTGTGCCTAAAAATCCCCAATTCTCAAATTGATTTATGAACTTGTGAAATTAGGGTTTTGATCTAAAGTGGGGAAAACTTATGAAATCAGCTTCTATGCCTAAATTCATGGTTTCTTATAGTTTATTTATGATTTGATCATGATTCCTTTATTGGATTTAAAAGCTCAAGCATTAAAGTTGATTTCTAGCATGATTCCATTGAATTGTATGTTTTCAAGTGAAATTGGGCATGATTAGATATCATGACTTTATGAATTTATGAAATTGCATGCCTAATTCTTCAATTATGAATTTAGAAAGAAAAGTGTGATTTGAATTATGGCTATGCTTTACATCAAGGACTTATATTATGAGAAATGTGTGGTACCCGATGTGTCTTCATGCTTTTCAAAAGAGACTTGGTATTCGATTATACCTTCATGAACTTATGAGCTATATGTATGTTTTGGGAGTAGTACTTAGCACCGAGTGATGAGGGTTTGACTACCCAAGTCCAAAAACTACGTTGCCAACGTAGGTTATGATTTGCCCTATGGGCTTATGAGAGTGGATCCACGTCTTGATTAATGGTGTTCTTACCTTAACAGGGCATAGGACAGCTTTGCCAACTAGGGTTACATAGTTGGGTATGGTAGCCTGTGTTTTGGCAAGGCTCGGGCCAGCTTTGCTAAATAGGTTTATATAGCTAGATTCCATGTAGCTCATGTGGTCTATTATCGGTTATAAGAAACTTCCGTATGAAAGTTTTGAATTGTTTGAACCTATGATACCTACTTTGAGTTTTGACTCTTAATTCATGATTTACTATTCAATTATTGACATCTACCTTTGAAACTTCATTTATGCATGAACTAAGTTCTTATCCATGTTTCAAGCATGTTTTTATTATGTTCATGCATATCTCATATACTCGGTACATTTCATAGTACTGACGCATATCTTGCGCTGCATCATTTGATGATGCAGATTCATGTGTCCCTTCTCAAACCTGTGGCTAGAGCCCCCAAGCCACTCTCTATCAGCTGTTCGTGAGTCCTCTTAGGTCGAGGACTAGTTATGTTCTTAGACAGTGTTGGCTATTTTTACTTTCCACACTTCGAGTTCGCTAGGGTCTTGTCCTACCAACTCTTTATGTCATGAGTAGAGGTTTTTCAAACATAGACAACTTTGAGTCTCTTTCTGGATTTGTATCTCCTTTTGACTTGATTATCCATTTATGCGATACTGAATTTATCTATTATGCTTCCGCTTATCTTTGTTATGCTTGAGAATGCTATGACCAAGGGTTAGCTTGGGGCACTTGTGGTCCCAAGCCCCGTGTAACGACCATAAGGTAGCCTCGGGGCATGACAAACTTGGTATCAGAGCCTCAGGTTCAAGAGTCCTAGGATATCTGAAAGCCGCATCGAGTATTGTCTCCTTCATGTGTGTGAAGCGCGCCAGACATATGAGGAAGAAACTATGAGATGTCTTAGAAAAGTTCACTTCTTTCATGATCATATCGTGCGATAGAGCTTAACTCTAATGTTCCTCTAATCCTTAACTTGTACATTTCAGATCATGCCTCGACGTGCTATGCCTCACCGAGCTTCTTGGAATGCTGCTCCTCCAGTTTTGGCCCCCGAGGTCACAAATGAGGAATTCAGGAATGCCATCCATTTACTAGCCCAGACCTTGGCCGCTCAGGCCAATCAGCATGCTCCTGCCCCCATCCACCTTCAAGGTGGGGTAGCGGTCTGAGTTCATGACTTTGTCCGTATGAACCTGCCGGAATTTTGGGGTTCGAAGGTGAATGAGGATCCGCTAAATTTTATTGATGAAGTAAAGAAAATCTTTAAGGTGATGCAAGTAGTTGGGGTTGACTATGTTGAGATCCTATCAACTCAAGGATGTGGCTCACATCTAGTTCACGCAATAGAAGGAAGCTAGAGCTAGGGATGAGGTCCCAATGACTTGGGAGTGTTTCGAGAGAGCCTTCTTTAACCGATTCTTTCCCCGAGAGTTGAGGCAAGCGAAGACTGAGGAGTTTGTGAACTTGAGACAGGGATCTATGACTGTTCAAGAGTACAGTTTGAAGTTCACTCAGTTGTCTAGGTATGCCCCATCTATGGTAGTAGACCCGCATAATCAGATGAGCAAGTTTATCCAAGGGTTTTCAGATTTGGTGAAAAAGGAGTGTAGGTCTGCTATGCTGTTGAGTGATATGAACATTTCCAGACTCATGACCCATGCTCACCAGATTGAGGGAGACATACTTAGGGAGATGGATAAGGAGAATAAGAGGGCTAGGTCTAAGGGTTCAGGTTTCAGTCATCAGAGGTCCGGAGGCAGATATCGCTCTTCGTTCCAAAAGAAATCACCAGGCCTCGTTCACTCTTCAGCTAGTACTCCTACCCAGGCCTCCAGGCCTCATCATGATCAAACTGGTAGGAGAGTTGGTTCTCAGTCACAAGGGAGTGTTGCAAAGGGTGCCCCTTACCCTTCTTACGACAAGTGCGGAAAGAGTCACCCCGGTGAGTGTCTAGTTGGTTTAGGTAGTTATTTGGTTGTGGTTAGACTAGACATCATATTATGGAGTGCCCATCGGCTAGGAAGGGACAAAGAGTTAGGACTCAGTCTACCCCAGCAGCTTCAGGAGGTCGACCAGCCCAGCAGGGCACAACTTCTAGTTCTGGTGGTCAGCACCAAAATTGCCTTTATGACATGTCCTCTCGTCAGGACCAGGAGAGCTCACCCGATGTAGTTATTGGTATGTTAGCAGTCTTTTCTATAGATGTGTATGCTTTGTTGGACCCCGGTGCCTCCTTATCTTTTGTGACTCTTTATGTAGCATGCAAATTTGAAATTTATCTTGAATTTCTTTTATAACCCTTTCGTGTTTCTACTCCTGTTGGTAAGTCAGTCTTAGCCAAAAGAATCTACCGAAATTGCCCTATCTCAGTGTTTCATAGAGTCACTTCAGCGGATTTAGTAGAATTGGAGATGACAGATTTTAATGTTATTCTTGGTATGGATTGGCTACATGGTCATTATGCTTCTATTGATTGTCGTACTCGGGTTGTCAGTTTCAAGTTTCCAAATAAACCCGTCTTGGAATGGCAAGGTAGTCCCCCATCCTCGAAAGGTCGTTTCATATCTTATCTTAAGGCTAGGAAGATGATTTCAAAAGGGTACATTTATCATATAGTTTGGGTTATGGACACGGAGTTCGAAACCCCGTCCTTTCAGTTTGTTCCTGTTGTGAATGAATTTCCAGAAGTGTTCCCCGAGAATTTACATGGAGTCCCTCCCGAGCGGGAAATCGACTTTGGGATAAACTTCCTTCCACATATGAATCCTATCTTTATTCCTCCCTGTAAGATGGCTCCCGCTGAACTTAAGGAATTAAAGGATCAATTGAAGGATCTTCTTGATAAGGGTTTCATCAGGCCTAACTTCTCTCCATGGGGTGCTCCAGTCTTATTCGTGTGAAAGAAACATGGTTTTCTCAGAATATGTATTGACTATCATCAGTTGAACAAGGTCACAATCAAGAATAAGTATCCCATTCCTAGGATTGATGACTTGTTCGATCAGCTTCAGGGTGCTAGTTTCTTCTCCAAGATCAACCTTAGATCCGGTTATCATCATCTTCATATTCGAGAGTGTGATATTCTGAAGACAGCCTTCAGAACTCCGTATGGTCATTATGAGTTTGTTGTTATGTCTTTTAGTCTAACGAATGCTCCTGCAACTTTTATGGATTTGATGAACCGTGTGTTCAAGAAGTATTTGGATATGTTTGTAATTATTTTCATTGATGATATCCTCATCTACTCTCAGAGTAAGGAGGGGCATGCGGATAATTTGAGAGTTGTGTTGCAAACTCTCAAGGACCGACAATTATTTGCCAAGTTTAGCAAGTATGAGTTTTGGATGCAGTCTGTTGCTTTTCTGGGTCATATTGTGACTAAAGATGGTATTTGGGTTGATTCTCAAAAAATAGAGGCAGTAAAGAACTGGCCTAGACCTACTTCCCCGTCTGATATTAGAAGCTTTTTGGGTTTGGATGGTTACTACCGGAGGTTTGTGGAAGAATTTTCTTCCAATGTTGCCCCTTTGACCCGATTGACTCAGAAGAAGGTAAAATTTTAGTGGTTTGATTTGTGTGAGAGGAACTTTCAGGAATTGAAGACTACATTGACCACAACTCCAATGTTATCTCTACCCGAGGGCCTAGATGACTTTGTGCTGTATTGTGATGCTTCTGGGATTGGTTTGGGTTGTGTTTTGATGCAGCGTGGTAAGGTGATTGCGTATGCCTCTAGACAACTTCAGACTCATGAGAACAACTACCCTACTCATGATCTTGAGTTAGCAGCCGTGGTCTTTGCTTTGAATATTTGGAGGCATTATTTGTATGGGGTGCACGTGGATGTATTCACCGATCATCAGTATGTGTTCACTCAGAAGGAATTGAATTTGCGACAAAGAAGGTGGCTTGAACTTCTTAAGGATTATGACATGAGTGTGCTTTACCATCCGGGTAAGGCCAATGTTGTGGCAGATGCCCTTAGTAGATTGTCTATGGGTAGTGTATCTTCTGTGGAAGATAGAAAGAAAGAATTAGTTAAAGAGGTTCATAGGCTTATTCGGTTGGGAGTTTGCCTTATGGACTTGACCGAAGGTGGGGTGATTGTGCAAAATGGTGCCGAATCATCCTTGGTAGCTGAGGTGAAGGCAAAGCAAGATAAGGATCCCGTTTTACTTCAGTTTAAGGGTGCAGTTCATCAGCAATGGGTTGATGTTTTCTCCCAAAGGGGAGATGGTGTGGTTCGTTATTAGGGTAACTTATGTGTACCAGATGTAGATGGGTTGAGATAGCAGATTCTTACTGAGGCTCACAGTTCCCGATATTCCATTCATCCGGGTGCCACTAAGATGTACCGTGATCTATGGGAAGTCTTTTTGTGGAATGGTATGAAGAGGGACATAACTGGATTTGTGGATAAGTGCCCTAACTGTTAACAAGTAAAGGTGGAGCATCAAAGGCCGGGTGGCATGATTCAAGATATTGACCTTCCCACTTGGAAATGGGAAGCAATCAATATGGACTTTATTATTGGTTTGCCTCGTACTCGAAGGCAACATAATTCGATTTGGGTGATTATCGATCGGATGACTAAATCATCCCATTTCTTGGCTGTTGAGACTACGGATTCAGCACACGACTATGCCAGACTCTACATCCGGGAGATAGTCTGATTGTATGGTGTTCTGTTGTCTATCATTTCAGATAGAGGTCCTCAGTTTACTTCCCAGTTTCGGAGATCATTTCAGAAGGGTCTTGGTACTCAGGTGAAGCTTAGCACAACTTTTCACCCTCAGACGGATGGCCATGCTGAGTGTACTATTAAGACTTTGGAGGATAGTTGAGAGCTTGTGCGATTGATTTCAAAGGTAGTTGGGATGATCACTTACCTCTTATCGAGTTTGCCTACAATAACAACTTTCACTCTAGCATCCAGATGGCTCCTTATGAGGCACTTTATGGACAGAGATGTAGATCTCCTATTGGTTGGTTTGAGGTAGGTGAGGCGGCCTTGATCGGCTCAGATTCGGTTCATGAGACTATGGAGAAGGTTCATCTTATTAGGGAAAGGTTGAAGACCACTCAGAGTCGACAGCAATCATATGCGGATGTGAGAAGAAGGGAGTTGGAATTTGAAGTTGATAATTGGGTTTTTCTGAAAGTGTCACCCATGAAGGGTGTGACAAGATTTGGCAAGAAAGGGAAGCTCAGTCCCTGTGTTTTAGGCCCTTATCGAATCTTGAGGAGAGTTGGTAGGGTTGCTTATGAGTTGGATTTGCCAACAGAACTAGAAGCAGTTCATCTAGTTTTCCATGTTTCCTTGTTGAAGAAATGTGTTGGTGATCCAGCCTTGATTGTCCCTTTGGAGGATGTGAGTGTGAAGGATAGTCTCACTTATGAGGAGGTTTCTGTGGAGATCCTGGATCATCAGATTAGGAGGTTGAGGAACAAAGAAGTCACTGTGAAAGTTCTTTGGAGAAATCAGCTTGTTGAGGGAGCTACTTGGGATGCGGAAGAGGCCATGAAGGCCAAATATCCCCATCTCTTTCCTCCCGATTCAGTTCCAGCTTGAGGTACTAGTTTCCTCCTTAGTATGTCCTTCTTTTCCATCATTTCCCCTCATGATCCTAGCATGCATCCATGTTTTCTGAAGTTAGTTTTATCATGTTTTAAGTTGCAAGCTCAGTTTTCATGCTTATTCCTCAGTTTTCATGTTTTGTTGCTTGGTTGGGATATTTCTTTCCAGTTTCCCTTACTTAAGTTTTCATTCGAGGATGAATGATCCCAAGGGGGAGATATTGTAATACCCCGTAATCCAAACCAGCTATTAAATGCTGAACCTAGTGAGTTTTCTATATTTTTCTGCAACTATACGTCACCATAGGATGCGCCACGAGCGTCGTAGCTCAGACGACCTGTGGGGTTCCTCGTGGGAACCAAACAGTGAGACTGTGCCAAGTTTCCTCAGCCCGATGGGCAGTCACGATAGGCAACATAAGTACGATGGCCCGTGGGAACCCACCGTCGGGATCGCCCAGCCGTTCTTCCCCCATCACCCCAGTTTCCCCGATGGGTTAGGCCACGGGCATCGTGGGTATGATGACCCGTGGGAGCAAGCCATCGGATTGACCCATGAATCCTTCCCTCTGTCTACCTTTCCATCAACGGGCAACCCTACGGGCATCGCAAGCGCGATGGGCCGTGGGAGCTCATCGTCAGAATGGTCCAGCAGACCTCAACCAAGGTACCCCCTGACCGACGCCTTGGCCGACGGGCCATCATGGGCACGACGCCTGTCGGGTAGCCCGTAAGGCGACCCTTTTTCCTGCAGTTTCTTATTTAAGTCCTAGGGGTATTTTAGTCATTACTGACCCTTTTAACTCCTAAATGATGTCACTTTTACTATTTCAAGTAGAGTTTTCACCCTCATTAGCCTAAGATCCTTCTCATTACTTCATTCTTCTCCCAAAAAGGAAAAAAAGTTATTCTCCAAGCATCAAGTCTCAAGCTCCAAGTTCAAGCCTCCTAAATCTTTTTAATTAAAGTGGGTTAGCTTCAATCAAGGTATGTGGGTATTCAACAATGAGTTCCTTCCATCCTTGTACCCAAAAATCCCCAATCTCAAATTGATTTATGAACTTGTGAAATTAGGGTTTTGATCTAAAGTGGGGAAAACTTATGAAATCAGCTTCTATGCCTAAATTCATGGTTTCTTATTGTTTATTTAGGATTTGATCATGATTTCTTTATTGGATTTAAAAGCCCAAGCATTAAAGTTGATTTTCATTGAATTGTATGTTTTCAAGTGAAATTGGGCATGATTAGATATCATGACTTTATGAATTTACGAAATTGCATGCCTAATTCTTCAATTATGAATTTAGAAAGAAAAGTGTGATTTAAATTATGGCTATGCTTTACATCAAGGAATTATATTATGAGAAATGCATGGTACCCGATGTGTCTTCATGCTTTTCAAAAGAGATTTGGTATTCGATTATACCTTCATGAACTTATGAGCTATATGTATATTTTGGGAGTAGTACTTAGCACCGAGTAATGAGAGTTCGACTACCCAAGTCCAAAAACTACGTTGCCAGTGTAGGTTATGATTTGCTCTATGGGATTATGGGAGTAGATCCATGTCTTAATTAATGGTGTCCTTGCCTTAATGGGGCATAGGACAGCTTTGCCAACTAGGGTTACATAGTTGGGTATGGTGGCCTGTGCTTTGGCAAGGCTCGAGCCATCTTTGCTAACTAGAGTTACATAGTTAGATTCCATGTAGCTCACATGGTCTATTATCGGTTATAATAAACTTTCGTATGAAAGTTTTGAATTGTTTGAACCTATGATACCTACTTTGAGTTTTGACTCTTAATTCATGATTTACTATTCAATTATTGATATCTACCTTTGAAACTTCATTTATGCATGAACTAAGTTGTTATCCATATTTCAAGCATGTTTTCATTATGTTCATGCATATCTCATATACTCGGTACATTCCATAGTACTGACGCATATCTTGCGCTGCATTCTTTGATGATGCAGATTCAGGTGTCCCTTCTCAGACCCGTGGCTAGAGCCCCCAAGCCACTCTCTGTCAGTTGTTGGTGAGTCATTTTAGGTCGAGGACTAGTTATGTTTTAAGACAGTGTTGGCTATTTTTACTTTCCGCACTTCGAGTTAGCTAGGGTCTTGTACTAGCAACTTTTTATGTCATGAGTAGAGGCTTTTCAAACATAGACAACTTTGAGTCTCTTTCTGGATTTGTATCTCCTTTTGACTTGATTATCCATTTATGCGATACCAAATTTATCTATTATGTTTCCGCTTATCTTTGTTATGCTTGAGAATGTTATGACCAAGGGTTTGCTTGGGGTACTTGTTGTCCCAAGACCCGTGTTACACCCAGGGGATAGCCTCGGGGTGTGACACTAATAGTATCAGTTAGGGTACATAATTGGACTCATAATAATGTTCTATCCTCAAAGGTGTTACTAGTGTAGATAACACTAAAGAACCAGGAAGAGGGAGGGTTACTCACCTGAATATTAACATGGATACCTTGGGAGGATATGGAGATGTCAGTAATATTGAGAAGTTCATCATTCCACATGATGAAAATTCCCCAGAGTGGCCAACAACACTGGACTAAATTTGGTTCAAGCTCCTCAATGAGCCTTTTATGACTCTCCATTCTTGTTTCTAACAGAGCAAGCATGGAGGGTTTGTGGATGCTGATCATAGACTTGCAGTGGATTTTGAACTCAACATTGTTTGTGCCTCTAACATTCCATACAATGCAATTCATCATTATTTGCTTCCTCAAGTTGGGTGGGTCTTCTATCACATCCATGTCCCTCTCTCGAGGGTTGGACATCTCTGCCCTTTATGGCTCCTTCCTTTTCCTAGAGAGAGGTCTCAACATTGCACTGCAGAAGTTCTCTTTCAGTGGGTTTCATTTGTTGATGGTGAGGTCTAACTTGGTAAGGACTTGTGGAAGGAGGATAATAGCCACTTCGCTTACCAAATCTTCGAACCTGAAGGTTGTTGTCTTTCCTAGTGTTATGACTTCTGTTCTTAGTACTTTTAGAGGAGTTAAAATCTTCTCCATTTCCCTGTTGTTTTATTTTAGAAACTTCAGTGTTTTCTTTTTCTCTGCTAGAATAAGGCTCAAAGATTGATGTAACACCCTGAAAATCAAACCAGCTTTCTACGTTTAAATCTCTGAAAAATTTCATGTCTCCAGGAATTACGGGTCCAAATTACGGACCGTGGTTAGAACCACGAGTCATGGAATGGAACCGTGGTTTGAACTCGTGGTTTGACTCCTGCAGTTCAACTTATGGTTTGAGAACTATGAGTTAATTCTACGAACCATAGTTTAGACCATGAACCATACTGTCAACTCGTGAAACCTAAACCAGAGATCAGTACTTTCCCCAGGAACTATGACTCAGGTCTACGGATCGTAGTTCATTCTATGGCCCATTCTGTTGACTCGTAGTTCCTCATCTCTAGCTTAAATGTTGAGCCTAGAACTATGGCTTAGGTATACGGGCCATAGTCCATTTGACGAGTTGTCTTGTTGACTCGTGGTTTGCCTTCTGCAGCCTGACTCTATGGCCAGGAACAACGACTGGAAACCACAAGCCGTGGTTTGTTCTATGAATAATGGAATCCATCTGTGATTCCTGAAAGTCAATTTCTCCAGCTTTTTCTTAATTAAGTCCCAGGGGTATCTCAGTCATTACCCACTCTTTTAACTCCTAAGTGAGGTCATTTTGGCTATTCTTAGCATGATTTCTAAACCTATTAGCCTAAGTCACTTCTCATTACATCATTCCTCCACCAAATTGGGAAAAGAACTCCTTCAAGCTCCAAGTTCAAGTCTCCTTTTCTTTTCAATTTCAGTTGGGTTAGCTTCAATCAAAGTATGTGGGTATTTATTAAGGGTTTTCTCTCACCCTTAAGCCCAAATCCCCAAATCTTTACTTTGATTTAGCAATTTATAAAATTAATGTTCCTTACCCAAATTGGGGAAAAGTTATGTGTTCTGTTTTAAAGCTTTAATTCATGATTTCTCATCTATTACCCATGCTTTAATTGAAGTTTTATAAGTGTTTTTAAAAGCCCATATGTTAAGTATGAATTTTAGCATGATTCCTTTGAATTGCATGTCTTCGAGTAAAATTGGTATGTTTAGATAGCATGATCTTTGTTTTTATGAAATTGCATGCCTAATTCTTCAAGCTATGATTTTAGAAAGGACGGTATATCTTGAATTATGGTTTTTCCAAAGCTTTAAGATTCATGATTTATGAATTTGTATGACATCAGATATGTCTCTAAGCTTTATAAAAAAATTTGACATTAGATATGTCATTAGTTATAATCAATTCTGCATCCAGATATGCATCAGTATTATACGAGCTATACGTATTATTTTGGGAGTAGTATTTAGTACCGAGTTGGACAGGGTGTGAGTACTCTTAGTCCTAGAACTACGTGCCTCCATAGGTTATAAGTCCCCTCAGTTGGGCATCAGATTTAGTGATCACGCCACAGTCATGCCTTTATACCCTGGCAAGGTATATTGGGTCTTTTCGATGGGGCGTATACATCGGATTCTATGTAGCTCACATGGTCTATGTCGGTTAGAGAACCTCCCAAGAAAATAATATCAGGTTTTAAAATGCATTGACTCTTTGCCTTCAGACTACAGAACCATTATGATTACTTATGATATTTTGTATATCTTGCTTTAGCATTGCATTGAGTCTCTTGCATTTTAGTTTTACGCTCATAGCATGACTTCAGCTTGACAAGTTTATTTAGTATGTTTATCTCAGATTCCTGCTTATCTCATATATTCAGTACATCTTATAGTACTGACGCATATCTTGAACTTCATCCTCTTGATGATGCAGATTCAGGTACTCCTCATCAGGCTCGTGGCTAGACGAAGTCGGGTATCCAGATTCTGTTGGTGAGTTCTCATTCTTCGAGGACTAGTATTACCCTAGTTATGTTGTCTATCTTCCTTCAGATTTTTGAGTTAGTTGGGGACTTATCCCATCAACTTTATTTGACAGTTTAAAGGCTTTTCATACATAGACAGTATTCGGGTCTTCTTCGAATCATGTTCATCTTGATTTTATCTTATAGATTGAGTTATCTAGTTTCTATTATGCTTCCGCTATGCTTATTTGATGTACCTGAGTTATGCTATGAACAAGGGTTAGATTGGGGCACTTGTGGTCCCAGGTCCCGTGTTACGTCTAGGGGGTAGCCTCGGGGTGTGAAAAACTTGGTATCATAGCCTCAGGTTCAAGAGTCCTAGGGTGTCTGAAAGCCACATCGAGTAGAGTCTCGTTCATGTGTGTGAAGCGTGCCACACTTATGAGAGGGAAGTTATGAGATGTCTTAGAAACACTTCACTTCTTTCATGATCATATCGTGTGATAGAATTTAACTCTAATATCCCTCTAATCCGTTCCTTGTATGTTTTAGATTATGCCTCGACGTGCTATGCCTCACTGAGCCGCTCGAAATGCTTCTCCTCCAGTTCCAACCCTTGAAGTCATAAATGAGCAGTTCACGAATGCCATCCATATGCTAGCCCAGACCATGGCCGCTCAGGCCAACCAGCCGGCTCTTGTCCCCGTCCATCCTCAAGGTGGGGTAGTTGTCCGAGTTTGTGATTTTATTTGTATGAACCCACCTGAGTTCTGGGGTTTGAAAATGAGTGAGGATCCACTAAATTTTATTGATGAAGTGAAGAAAATCTTTGATGTGATACAAGTGGCTGGCGTTGATAGTGTCGAGTTGGCATCATATCAACTCAAGGATGTAGCTCATATCTGATTCATGCAATGGAAGGAATCTAGGGATAGAGGCGTGGTCCCTATGACTTGGGAGTGTTTCGAGAGGGCTTTTCTTGACCGGTTCTTCCCGAGGGAGTTAAGGCAAGCGAAGGTCGAGGAGTTTGTGAACTTGAGACATGTATCTATGACTGTGCAGGAGTATGGGTTGAGGTTCACTCAACTTTTCAGGTATGCTCCTGCTATGGTGGCTAACCAACAGGATCAAATGAGCAAGTATATCTATCGGGTCTTAGATTTGGTAAAGAAGGAGTGTAGGTCTGCTATGTTGTTGAGTGACATGAGTATCTCCAGACTTATGACTCATGCTCACCAGATTGAGGGAGACAAACGTAGGGAGATGGCTAAGGAAAACAAAAGAGTTAGATCTGAGAGTTCAGGATTTAGCCATCAAAAGTCCAGAGGTGGACATCGATCTTCCTTTCAGAAGAGGTCATCAGGACAGGTGCATTCTATCACTAGTGTTCCTTTTCAGGCCTCCTGGCCTCGTCATGATCAGTTTGGTAGGGGTGCAGGCTCTTATTCGCAGGGGAGTGGTACAAAGAAGCCTTCTTACCTCGTTTGCACCAAGTGTGGGAAGAATCATTCTGGTGAGTGTCTAGTTAATAGAAAGGGTTGTTATGGATGTGGTTAGGTTAGTTACAGGATTCGAGATTGCCCTTCAGCTAAGAAGGGACAAGGTGGTAGCACGACTTAGTCTGCCCTAGCAGCTCTAGGGGGTCGACCAGCCCAGCAGGACACTACTTCTAGTTCTGATAGTCAGCGCCAGAACTATCTTTCTGCCATGTCCTCTCGACAGGACTAGGAGAGTTCACTGAACGTCGTTACTGGTATATTGAAAGTCTTCGCTCTAGATATGTATGCCTTGTTGGACCCCGGTGCCTCCTTATCTTTTGTAACCCTTCATATAGCATGCAAATTCAAAATTTATCCTGAATTGCTTTTAGAACCCTTTTGTGTTTCTACTCCTGTTGGTGAGTCAGTCTTAGCTAAAAGAATCTACCAAAATTGCCCTATCTCAATCCTTCATAGAGTCACTTTAACGAATCTAGTAGAGTTGGAGATGACTGATTTTAATGTTATTCTTGGTATGGATTGGTTGTATGCTTGTTATGCCTCGGTCGATTGTCATACTCGAGTCATCAGTTTCAAGTTTCCAAATGAACCTGTCTTAGAGTGGCAGGGTAGTCCTCCATCATCGAAGGTTCATTTCATATCTTATCTTAAGGCTAGGAAAATGATTTTTAAGGGTTATGTTTATCATATAGTTTGGGTTATGGACATGGAGTCCGGAACCCCATCCCTTCAGTCTATCCCTGTTGTGAATGAGTTCCCAGAAGTATTTCCCAAAGATTTTCCCAGAGTCCCTCCCGAGCGGGAGATCGACTTTGCAATAGATCTTCTTTCAGATATGAATCCCATCTATATTCCTCCCTATAGAATGGCTCCGCAGAACTTAAAGAGTTAAAGGATCAGTTGAAGGACCTTCTTGATAAGGGTTTCATCAGGCCTAACATTTCTCCATGGGGTGCCCATTTTTGTTTGTGTGGAAGAAGGATGGTTTCCTTAGGATGTGTATTGACTACCGTCAGTTGACCAAAGTCACAATTAAGAATAAGTATCCCATTCCTAGGATTGATGACTTGTTCGGTCAGCTTTAGGGTGCTAGTTTCTTCTCCAAGATCGACCTTAGATCAAGTTATCATCAGCTTCATGTTAGAGAGTGTGATATTCCAAAGATAGCCTTCAAAACTTAGTATGGTCATTATGAATTTGTGGTTATGTCTTTTGGTCTAATTAATGCTCTTGCAGCCTTTATGGATTTGATGAACCGTGTGTTCAAACAGTCTCTGGATATGTTTATGATTATTTTTATTGATGATATTCTTATCTATTCTCATAGTGAGGAAGAGCATGCAGACCATTTGAGAGTTGTGTTGCAAATCCTAAAGGATCGACAGTTGTTTGCTAAGTTTAGCAAGTGTGAGTTTTGGATGCAATTTGTTGCTTTTCTGGGTCATATTGTGACTAGAGATGGTATTTAAATTGATTCTCAAAAGATTGAGGCAGTAAAGAACTGGCCTAGACCCACTCCCCATGTAATATTAAGAGCTTTTTGGGTTTGGCTGGTTACTACAGGAGATTTGTGGAAGGTTTTTCTACCATTGCTGCCCCTTTGACTCGATTGACTCAGAAGAAGGTTAAGTTTCAATGGTCTGATCTTTGTGAGAAGAATTTTCAGGAATTAAAGACTAGGTTGACTACAGCGCCAGTGTTGACCCTACCCGAGGGTTCGGATGACTTTGTTGTATATTGTGATGCTTTTAGGATTGGCTTGGGTTGTGTTTTGATACAGCATGGTAAAGTGATTGCTTAAGCTTCTAGATAGCTCAAGACTCATGAAAAGAACTACCCTAATCATGATCTTCAGTTAGCAGTCGTGGTCTTTGCTTTGAAGATTTGGAGACATTCCTTGTATGGTGTGCTTGTGGATGTATTCACTGATCATAAGAGTATTCAGTATGTGTTTATTGAAAAAGAATTGAATCTGCGTCAAAGGAGATGGCTTGAGCTTCTTAAGGATTATGATATGGGTGTGCTTTACCATCCGGGTAAGGCAAATGTTGTAGCAGATGCACTTAGTAGATTGTCCATGGGTAGTGTGTCTTCAGTTGAAGACGGGAAGAAGGAATTGGTTAAGGAGGTTCATAGGCTTGCTCGATTGGGAGTTTGCCTTATGGACTCGACAGAAGGTGGTGTTATTATTCAGAGTAGTTCTGAATCATCATTGGTAGCTGAAGTGAAGGCAAAGCAAGACAGTGATCCTATTTTGCTTTAGCTAAAGGGTGCAGTCCATCAATAAAGAGTTGAGGTTTTCTCCCAGGGGGGAGATGGTGTGCTTCGTTATAAGGGTCGATTGTGTGTGCTAGATGCAGATGGGTTGAGATAGTAGATTTTGACTGAGGCTCATAGTTCCAGATATTCTACTCACCATGGCGCCACCAAGATGTACCGTGATCTACGGGAAGTCTATTGGTGGAATGGTATGAAGAGGGACATAGCTGAATTTGTGGCTAAATGTCCCAACTGTCAGCAAGTAAAGGTAGAGCATCAGCGACCGGGTGGCATGACTCAGGATATTGACCTTCCTACTTGGAAGTGGGAGGCGATCAATATAGACTTCATTACTGGGTTGCCTCGTACTCGTAGGCAACATGATTCCATTTGGGTAATTATCGACCAGGTGACTAAGTCATCCCACTTCTTGGTTGTTAAGACTACGGATTCAGCAGATGATTATGCTAGGCTCTACATTCGGGAGATAGTCTGATTGCATGGTGTTCCATTGTCCATCATTTCAGATAGAGGTACTCAGTGTACCTCCATGTTTTGGAGATCATTTTAGAGAGGTCTTGGTACTCAGGTGAAGCTTAGCATAACTTTTCACCCACAAACGGATGGCCAGACAGAGCATACTATTCATAGTTTGGAGGATATGTTTAGAGAATGTGTGATTGATTTTAAAGGTAATTGTGATTATCACTTACCTCTTATCGAGTTTGCCTACAACAACATCTTTCATTCTAGCATCCAGATAGCTCTTTATGAGGCACTTTATGGCCAGAGGTGTAGGTCTCCTATTGGTTGGTTTGAGGTAGGTCAGGTAGCCTTGATTGTTCCAGATTCAGTTTATGAGACTATGGAGAAGGTTCAACTTATTAGAGAAAGGTTGAAGACCACACAGAGTCGACAGAAATCATATACAGATGTGAGGAGAAGGGAATTGGAATTTGAAGTTTATAATTGGGTTTTTCTGAAGGTGTCACCCATAAAGGGTGTGATAAGATTTGGCAAGAAAAGAAAGCTTAATCCCTGTTTCGTAGGTCCCTATCAGATTCTGAGGAGATTTGGTAGTGTTTCTTATGAGTTGGATTTGCCAACAGAATTAGAAGTGGTTCATCCGGTTTTCCATATTTCCCTATTGAAAAAGTGTGTTGGTGATCCGACCTTGATTGTTCCTTTGGAGTATGTGGGTGTGAAGGATAGTCTCACTTATGAGGAGCTTCCCATAGAGATCCTTGATCGTCCGATTCAGAGGCTGAGAAACAAAGAAGTCGCTTTGGTAAAAGTTCTTTGGAGAAATCAGCTTGTTGAGAGAGCTACTTGGGAAGCAGAATCATCCATGAAAGCCAAGTACCCTCATCTCTTTCCTTCCGATCCTTGATCGTCCGATTAGTATGTCTATCCTATTCTATTCCATCAGGCTCCCCTCATGATCTTAGGATGCATGCATGTTTTTCAAATTTGATCCAGTCATGTTTTAAGTTGCAAGCTCAGTTTTCATGTTTATTCTTCAAATTTTGTGTGCTGTTGATTGGTTGGGCAGTTTTCTCTTTAGTTTTCTCTTGTTTAGTCTTTATTTGAGGACGAATGATCCCAAGGGGGAGATATTGTAACACCCTAGAAATCGAACCATCTTTCTATATTTAAATATCTAAAAAAATCATATTTCTAGGAATTACGGGTCTAAACCACCGGACCATGGTTAGAACCACGAGTCGTGGAATGGGACCGTGGTTTGACTCCTGCAGTTCAACTTCTGGTCTGAGAACCATGAGTTAATTCTACAAACTGTAGTTTGGACCATGGACCATACTATCAACTCGTGAAACCTAAACCAGAGATCAGTACTTTCCCCAGGAACTATGACTCAGGTCTACAGACCGTAGTTCATTCTACGGCCTGTCCTGTTGACTCATAGTTCCTCATCTGCAGCACAAATGCTAAGCCTAGAACTACGGATCAGGTCTACGGGCCGTAGTCTAGTTAACAAGTCATCCTATTGACTCGTGGTTTGCCTTCTGCAGCCTGACTGTGGCCTAGAACTATGAGTGGAAACCACGAGCCGTGGTTTGGTCTACGACTCATGGAATCCATCCGTGATTCCTGAAAGTTGATTTTTCCAACTTTTTCTTAATTAAGTCCCAGGGGTATCTCAGTCATTACCCACCCTTTTAACTCTTAAGTGAGGTCATTTTGGCCATTCTTAGCATGATTTCTAAACCTATTAGCCTAAGTCCCTTCTCATTACATCATTCATCCACCAAATTGGGGGGAAAACTCTTGCAAGCTTCAAATTCAAGTCTCCTTTTCTTTTCAATTTCAGTTGGGTTAGCTTCAATCAAGGTATATGGGAATTCATTAAGGGTTTCCTCTCACATTTAAGCCCAAATCCCCAAATCTTTACTTTGATTTAGCAATTTATGAAATTAGGGTTCCTTACCCAAATTGGGGAAAAGTTATGGGTTTTGTTTTAAAGATTCAATTCATGATTTCTCATCTATTACCCATACTTTAATTGAAGTTTTATAAGCGTTTTTAAAAGCCTATATGTTAAGTATGAATTTTAGCATGATTCCTTTGAATTGCATGTCTTCGAGTAAAATTGGTATGTTTAGATAGCATGACCTCTGTTTTCATGAAATTGCATGCCTAATTTTTCAAGCTATGATTTTAGAAAGGAATGTATATCTTGAATTATGGTTTTTGCAAAGCTTTAAGATTCATGATTTATGAATTTTTATGACATCAGATATGTCTCTAAGCTTTATAAACAGATTTGACATTAGATATGTCATTAGTTATGATCAGTTCTGCATCCAGATATGCATCAGTATTATATGAGCTATATATATTATTTTGGGAGTATTATTTAGCACCGAGTTGGACAAAGTGAGAGTACCCTTAGTCCCAGAACTACGTGCCTTCGTAGATTCTAAATCTCCTCAGTTGGGCATCAGATTTAGTGATCACGCCACAGTCATGACTTTATACCGTGGCAAGGTATATTGGGTCCTTTAGATGGGGCGTATACATCGGATTCCATGTAGCTCACATGGTCTATGTCAGTTAGAGAACCTCCCACAGAAACAGTATCAAGTTTTAAAATGCATTGACTCTTTGCCTTCAGACTTCAGAACCATTATGATTACTTACGATATTTTGTATATCTTGCTTTAGCATTGCATTGAGTCTCTTGCATTTTATTTTACGCTTATAGCATGACTTTGGCTTTACAAGTTTATTTAGCATGTTTATCTCAGATTCCTGCTTATCTCACATATTCAGTACATTTTATAGTACTGACGTATATCTTGCGCTGCATCCTCTTGATGATGCAGATTCAGGTACTTCTCATCAAGCTCGTGGCTAGATGAAGTCGGGTATCCATATTCTATTGGTGAGTCCTCATTCTTCGAGGACTAGTATTACCCTAGTTATGTTGTCTATATTCCTTCAGATTTTAGAGTTAGTTAGGGGTCTTGTCCCATCAACTCTATTTGATAGTTTAGAGGCTTTTCAGACATAGACAGTATTTGGGTCTTTTTTTAATCATGTTCATCTTGATTTTATCTTATGGATTGAGTTATCTAGTTTCTATTATGCTTTCACTATGCTTATTTGATGTAACTGAGTTATGCTATGACCAAGGGTTAGCTTGGGGCACTTGTGGTCCCAAGTCCTGTGTTACGTCTAGGGGGTAGTCTCGGGATGTGACAATTGAGCAGGGGTCACTCCCTTAACTCTCCTACGGGGTGTGGTAGGTATCCCTATTCTAGCTCACAAAAGTTAGGCCCTTTTCTAGGAATCACAGAATTGGTGCTTGAAAGAAAGGCATACTCTGGCTCACATTCACTAGCTCTTGCGAGAGTAGTTCTGTGGTCAGGTTTTCCTGGGATATTTGGCAGATGATCATCAGAAGCACAGTCATCCATATGTTGTGGCCGAAGCTCGCCAATCCTTGGTTCATTCCCTCCATGATTACCTGAGCTAGGTACTGAGGGTTTTGGATTATCGCCTTTACTGGTTTCCCCTCCACTTCCAAACTCAATGGTACTGCTAGATTTACCAGTCCTATTTCTAGCCATGAAATTGGTTGGTGAGATTGAGGGAGTGGTTTCGAGATGAGAGTTATTGGGGCAATGGATGAGTTTGGAGCTTGGGCATCCATTGGAGCTCACAATATTACTTTCCTGAAGCTCCGTATGGGGGAGAAGAGAGTTTTGATCAGGGAAAATGCTCATATCAAAAAGGATACCATCATTTTGGCTAGCGGTAGCCAGTAATGATGGTCTGATGGAAGTGACAGTTCCCATTAAATCATCTGAGACCAATTTAATGCTTCTACTATAAGTAGCCAGTATTTTTTAAGGAGAAAGGATGACATTTGGGTATCAGAGGAAAAAAGGAGTTAGGATATTGAGATGCGTATGACATGAACGATCTTCAGGGTAATTCAACTACTCCACCTCTAAGTTTAAAAGATACCCTTTCAAAAAAATAAATAGACTCTGCATCTCGATATCCCAACTCCTTTTTTCCCTCTAATACCCAAATGTCATTCTCTTTCCCTAAAAAATATTGGCTACTCACAGTAGAAGCATTAAATTGGGCTCAGATGATTTGACGGGAACTATCACTTCCATCAGACCATCATTACTGGATAACGCTAGCCAAAATAATGGTATCCCTTCTGATATGACCATTTTCCCTGATCATAACTCTTTTCTCCCCTATACCGAGCTTTAGGAAAGTGCAATTGTGAGCTCAAATGGATGTCCAAGCTCCAAACTTATCCATTGCCCTAATAACTCTCATCTCAAAACCACTCCTTCCATCTCACCAACCAACTTTATGGCTAGAAATAGGACTGGTAAATCTAGCAGTACCATTGAGCCTGGAAATGGAGGGGAAACTAGTGAATGTGATAATTAACTAATGATAGCCGAATCTGAGGTCTATCATAGAGAAACAGTTAGCACCCTGAAGCTGGTCAAATAGGTCATCGGTCCTAGGAAGGGGATATATATTTTTTATAGAGACCTTGTTCAACTGATGATAGTCGATATACATTCTAAGAAAACCATCTTTTATTATGCATGAAAAGGACTGGAGCACCCCAAGAAGAGACAATTGGTCTGATGAACCCCTTATCAAAGAAATCTTTCAACTACTTTTTTAACTCAGTTGGAGCCATTTCGTATGGCAGAATACATATGGGTAGAGTATCGAGAAGGACATCTATTCTAAAGTTTATTTACCTATTGGGAAAGACTTCGGGAAGATCATCGGGGAAGACTTTTGGGAACTCATTTACAATGGGAATTGACTAAAGGGGTGGAGTCTCAGTATTAGAGTCTCTAACTCTGACTAAGCGATAAATACACCCCTTGAAAACTAACTTTTTGGACTTAAGGTAAGAAATGAATTGACCCTTAGGCACAACTGGACTACTTTTCCAAACTAAGTCTGACTCATCTGTAAATTAAAATTTTATAACTCGGGGTTCTACAATCAATTGAGGCATAATAAGACCATAACCAGTTCATGCCTAAAATGATATCAAAATCCACCATATCTTACTCAACTAAGTCAGTTGTAATGTCCTTATGATGGACTGACACTGTGCAGTTTCTATAGACTCTCTTAGCCATTATAGACTCACCAATTGGAGTAGAAACATATAATAGCTCTAAAAGTTGTTTGGGACAGATTCTGAACTTTACAACAATATACAAGGTCACAAATGCTAAAGTGGAACCTGGATCAAGTAGAGCATAATCATCAATGGATAAGACTTTTAGTATACCAATAACAATGTTTGGAGAGTTTTCCTGATCTTGGTATCTAGACATAGCATACAAATGGTTCTGACCCTCACATGTTCCTGATGTAGTACCTTTCTTGGAAACTCTACCTACTGGAGCTGCTAATATAGTAGACTGGGATTTGTTGCCCTCATTACATTGCCTCACGGATGGACAATCTCTCAAAAAATGGTCCAACTAGCCATACTTATAGCACCCATATGTTCTATCACGACATTCTCTCGGATGGGATCTACCACACTTGCCACAAGATGGGTACCGTGTATTTCCCTAAGCTACGCTACCTTGAGACTGTGAACCTTGAGCTCTAAAATTCTGACCACTATAAAACTTCTGGTCATTCTTGTCTCTAGGTGCAAGTGCACTAGTTGCTGACGGTGTAGGTCCAGATGATCTCCTGTGAGCGAATGACTTATTCCTATTTCTATGCCTCTACTGACTTGCCTTATGGCCTGCTGACTTAGAACTCTTACACTGGCGTTCCTCCCTATCTTTCTATTTCTCTTTCTCAACCTGTTGGTCTTATGCTATAAGTCTGGAGATATCCATATCATTAATCAATAGTTTGGCCTTGAAATTTTTCTTCACATGCTTAGTAGTCCCAGACACAAACTTCCTCATTCTTGCCCTTATGTCGGACACCATCTCTGGAGCATAGCAATATAACTGGGTGAACTTGAGACCATATTCCTTCACACTTATAGTACCTTGCTTAAGATTTACAAACTCTTCTGACTTGGCCTCTCTCAACTCTCGAGGGAAGAAATGGTCATAGAATCCATCCATGAAGTAATCTTAAATAGCAGGGAATGAATCCTCACCATGACTCTGCTCCCAATGATCATACCAAACATTTGCAATATCTTAAGCTGGGAAAGCAAGTTCAACTCCCTCTGTTTTTATAGAATGCATCACCCTCAAGATTTTCTACATCTCATTAATGAAGTTCTGAGGGTCCTCTTCAACCTTGGACCCTGTAAACACTACCGGATTTATTCAGAGGAAATCCCTGATCCTTGAAGCACCTAACGAATCATATGAGATAGAATTGATAAATACTTTTCCCTTACGGCTAAACTGGTTGCTACCAACTAAGTGAGCATCTGAATAGCTCCCCTAAACTCGGGATCAAAAGTATTAGTGCAGGGAGGCTGTGGAGCAGGTGTCACCGAAACTCTCACTAAGCTAGCCGGCACAGTTTGAGCTCCGATACTAGTGTCCTTATCTGACGAGCGAGCTTCTTCCTAGTCTACATTCTGGTAAATGAAGGAAAATTACTAGCATTTATTCTAGCGAGAATCTCATCACTTGTAGTATTCCTCTTACTGGATGGAGGCTTGCTTTGGAGGCATCATCTGAAGTACGCCAATGCACGAATTAAGAGGGAAATTTCATAGAGTTAAACTTTATCACATGAATTAGAGTATGAAAGAAGGGTGATACTTCCTAACTCCTTGTAGCTTTTCAGTTATAAGTGTGGCGCACTTCACACCCATAAGAAGAACTCTACCAGATGTGGCTTCATAAACAGCCTAGGACTCTTGAACCTAGTGCTTTGATTTTAAGTTTGTCACACCCCAAGCCTACACCTTAGATGTGGCCAGCACTCAGAACTACTACTGGCACGAGCGAACCCTTGGCCTGGCTTACTACTGAACTAAATACTTAACTAGATTTGCAAAAGCTTAAAATGTAATGAGCATGCAACTTCTACTGAAATAAAATCAATAACCTTATAATTGAAATTTGAACGATGTGAATATCTGTAAAGCAAAGTGAAATAGGTATTGTACTGACTCGTCTATGAATCCCCTAACATCTGAAGAATAGTCCATCAGGATAATGCCCCAGGCTACCTTGATACTCTACTAGCAACATATAATGACAAATAAGTAAAACTGGAGTCTTTCAAAAGAAAGGAGGCCTTACTAATGCTGAAGACAAGAAAATCTAATGGTGCATCTTCTGCCAATCTTGAACACCTCAATCTGAATAATTAAAATATGCAACACCAAATAGCGTCAGTACGTGATAATGTATGGTATGTAAATAGTTAAATGAAATAATAAGGCTAATACTGAAATACTGAGCTGATAGGAGTAAAACTGAATCATGACTGAAATAAAGTCAATTGAAAATAGTAAAGCATGTATATGTACCTAAATAACAAAATTATGCATCATAAGCACATATTAAAAATATAACTGTAGTTTCTTGGGGAGTTTCTCTTAACTGACAACCACCATATGAGCCTCGTGATGATACAACATCTTGCCCACATTGCTAAAGCCATCCCATATCTTTCTAGGGTATAGAATAAAACTTAACTTATGGATTCAAATTGAGCCACTTTTGGGCTAAAGAAGAGTCGTTTGACTTGTGGAATGATCCTATCCTACGCTGGCTACGTAGTTTTGGGGCTTAAGTTACTTGAACCCTTACTCATTTTGGTGCTAAATAATACTCCCAAAATTATATATATAATTCTCAGTAATTGATATGTCCCACTTTAGGAGGTAAACTGAGAAATACTTTACTTTGAGTCTATGTTCAATGTCACTTCCTTAAAGCTGAACTTTGCTTTCTTTCTAAATTCACGCACTTGGAGCTTAAACTTACTTGACTTGAAATTTTTCTTGAAATACTTTTTAGGGACTTAAAAACTACTCTACTCATGAAAACAATGCATAGAGATAACTTTATGAATAATGCTTTCAAAATCAACAGTCTTTCAGATGGATCCATGGAAAACGATAAACATGAACCATCAATTAATGATCACCAATGACATTAATTTTAATATTTTCAAAAATAAAATAGATAACGAACAATTCACGGTATAGAGAAATCAAAATAACAGGCTTTGGTAAGAACCCTAGCTTTAATTTGGCTAAAATTGGACTTTTAAATGTAGGGTATTAGGAGAAACAATGTTCCTCACTAGCGTAGCCTTACATGCTTTAAGCGCTCCAAACTTTTGAAGGAGAACCTGTCAAATCTGATCTGAAGACTTTAAGGAATGATTCCTTCAATGAATCCTAGGGGTTTGTATCAAGAAATATGTTAGAACCTTTAGTCTAGAGGTAGGAATCATTAGATTAGCATAAGGAATAAAGGAGAAGAATTACCTAGTTTTTGGAGAATGAAACTCGTCGCCTAGAGTTGAGAGAACAGGTCTGGACTTGAAAAATAATGAGAAAACTACTAAGGCCTCTATATATAGTCGCCTAGAATTTAGGGTTTACTGTTGGTTCTATGGTCCGTTCTTCTTGTTTATGAACTATAGTCCGAACCATAAATCTCTTCTGAGAATTTTTAATATTTCTGATCTGGCTTTCATGGGTGGAACTACAGACCGTTCTTTAGGATTACGGACCTTAGACCTAGTCGTAATCTCACTCTGAGATTTTGACATCTCTTAGATTATTTTCTACGGTTGATAGTATGGACCATAGAATGAAGATTATGGACCATTCTATCACCCATTATTTCACTTGGGAATTTGATATTCCTCGGGTCTTTTTCTACGATTGACAGTACGGGCCGTTCTTTGTGAAAATGAATTATCCGGTCTTTCATAGAAACCTGGGAGTTCAAGCTCTTCAAGAGGCTTTCTACGATTCACTCTATAGATCATGAATGGGAATTACGATCCGTAAAAGTGAATGTAAATCTTGGGATAAGTCTGTAATATTTCTAAGTGCTGTCAAAACACTGGTTTAAAATCTGAGGTATTACAATATATGTCAATTCCAAACTATTTTGTTTCTCCTGATCATATCATATACTTGATCTTTACTAATACAATAACCTTCCATTATGAACTTCTTCTTTTGTTCAAGTATACGCTAAGTCATCTTAACCGGCAACCCCACCCTTTCTCTACTTCCTACTATAAAATCTATACAAGTCTTTCTACACCTTAGTTAACACTAAAGGAGATGCCATCTAATAACTCACTTAATGGATACATGACTCTAGCTACAAGCTTCATCAATTATTATTTCCACTTTTGGCTTTTATGCTTCTGACTTCATATTTCTATCTCTGGGATAATTCTACTACTTATGAATTATGACAACCTTAATGACACTATCTCTCGGGTGAGAACACTACCCAAGCATTGGGATACACACTTTCTCACTTATGGATGTGATTTGTATCAAAGTTCTAGAAAGAGTCTGAGATAACACCCTACTTTAGGCTTAAAGACATGATTCACATGAACAAGGGTGTATTCTTTCGAATCAATAGACTTAATGCACTAGTGGACTCCTCCTAAGCCTTTGTGCATCCTCTTAAATTTTTGATGAATCTATTTGAGAGCACCACATCGACAAGAATCTGAGCTTTACTACTTCTATCACCTTGAAGATGAGGTGTAGTCGGCAGAATTGAAGTAACTCACAAATCGAGATAGTTTCTTATGAAACTGCTCTACTGCATAATCTAGAGTACGAAAAAACTCTTTTAACTGTCCGTAGTCTCTCATTTAAAGAAGTGGGACTCTCACAATGATAAATGAGACTACTGAAATGGCTTCATGGACTCCCGAGAACACTTGAATCTTGTGCTTTGATACCAAGTTTGTCACACCTCAAATCTACACCTTGGATGTCGACCCTGATTCCATTATTATCTCGAGCATACCCTTGGTCTGGCATACTACTAAAACATACACCGAAAGATAAACAAATGCTCTGAGAACATAAATATAGATTCAAGCTTTTGAAATAAAGTAAAACATACTTTTTATAACTGATACGTAAAGTCAACTGAAAACTTAATACAACATAATTGACTGATCACTAACTGTCTATTGAAGCCTCTACTAATATAACTGAATATTGTCTACCGAGATAAGGCCTCTGGTCTACCTTTATTCAAAAAAAATATACTACTAAACTATTGAGCTGAGCTAGACATAATAAGTCCTCTGAATGCAAGGAAGACTCACCAACAAGCTGAGGAAGTGCAATCTAGTGAAGTGCTTGGTGATGAATCTGAGTACCTGAATCTGCATCATAAAATGATGTAGCGCTAAATGTCATAAGTACATGGAATGTACTATATTTAATATAACTTAACTAAAGCAACACTAATATATGATAAAGCTGACCAACTAGACATGAATATGATATACATCAAGATCGTGAAATAACTGAGCAATAAGATATACTAAGTAGGCATTTGGTCACGAAAATCAAAAATATTTTCACTTTATTTAGAATTTTTAAAGTTGGAGTTAGAGTTGGAGTTGTGTCTGGCCATAGTATTTGGAGTTAATATTTTGTTCAAATACATTTTTTTTAAAAATCTAAAAAAATTGAACATGCAATATAATTTAAATGGGGTTATTTTATAAAAATAAAAAAATTAGAATTTTTTTGAAAAATAAATAAATTAAAAAGTAAAAAAAATGAAACCAAATAAAGTCCAAAATCCCAAATACAACTTCAAGTTGTATTTGATATTTTCCTGACCAAACAAGAATTCCGGAATCAACAACAACAACAACAACATACCCAGTGTATTCCCACATCGTGGGGTCTGGGGAGGGTAGAGTGTACGCAGACCATACCACTACCTCAGAGTGAGGTAGAGAGGCTGTTTCCGATAGACCCCCGGCTCAAGACAAAATAGTCTAAAAATAGGCTACAAAGGGCATATCAATGATACAGGATAAAAAACAAGATAAAATTACAAGCGACGGTAGGAAGTAATACGTAGTAACAAACAACAGACAGACATAACAGAGCACTGCCACACAAAACTACCACGAGGAATCCAAGAACAAGAAACTATAAGCGTAACACTACGGTTACTAGTCGGTACAATAAGGAAAAACACTCCTACCTACTAGCCTACCCCCCTTCTACCTACTACTCTTCTACCCTAATCCGCGTCCTCCACACCTTCCTCTCTAGGGTCATGTCCTCGGTAAGCTGCAACTGCGCCATGTCCTGTCGAATCACCTCTCCCCAATATTTTTTCGGTCTACCTCGTCCTCTCCTGTAACCATCCATAGCTAACCTCTCACACCTCCGCACTGGAGCATCCGTGCCTCTCCTCCTCACATGGCCGAACCATCTCAACCTCGCTTCCCGCATCTTATCTTCCACCGACGCCACACCCACCTTATCTCGGATATCCTCATTCCTAATCCTATCTCTCCTAGTAAACTCGCACATCCATCGCAACATCCTCATCTCCGCCACCTTCATCTTTTGAATATGGGAGTTCTTTACTGGACAACACTCAACTCCATACAACAAAGCTGGTCGGACCACCACTCTGTAGAATTTGCCTTTAAGTTTAGTAGGCACCTTCTTATCGCACAAGACTCCAGATGCGAGCCTCCATTTCATCCACCCAACACCAATACGATGGGTGACATCCTCATCAATCTCTCCATTTCCTTGGATAATAGACCCAAGATACTTGAAACTCCCTTTCTTTTGGATGACCTGTGTATCCAACTTCACTTCTACGTCATCATCCTGAGTCGCCTCACTGAACTTGCACTCCATATATTCAGTCTTGGTCCTGCTCAACCTAAACCCCTTCGACTCGAGGGTCTGTCTCCAAACCTCCAACTTAGCATTAACTCCTCTGCGAGTCTCGTCCATCAAAACTACATCATCCGCAAATAGCATGCACCATGGCACCTCACCTTGTATTTGCCGCGTCAATACATCCATTACCAAGGCAAATAGAAACGGGCTAAGGGTCGATCCCTGGTGCAACCCCATCAACACGGGAAAGTGCTCCGAATCTCCTCCCACAGTTCTAACGCGAGTCTTAGCCCCCTCATACAAGAATTCCGGAATAAAGTGAATAAATATTCCGGAATAAAGTGAATAATATTCATGGCTAAATGGGTCCTAAGTATCCTGACTATCTGAATCAATAATGCAACTGAAAGACTAAATTAATAGGATTAACTGAGTGTCTAAAACTGAACAACTAAATAACTGAAACTGAGTAACTGAGCAACTGAATAACTTAAGCCAAGTAACTGCACAATTGAATAACTGAAACAAAGTAGTTGAGCAACTGAATAACTAAACTGAGTAATAAGTAAATTGTATGCAATGCATTATAAAACATGTTTAGAAATTGGTGGTCTTGTGCCATAAATTATATTATCTGAAAATATTAAGTTTTCTGTTTGGAGATCGAAATAACATGGTGTCATACGAAAGTTGATAATTGTAAATCATAGATGCGCCAGATGACAAAAAAACTATACTAAAAAACATAATATTATATGATTTGGTCAAGTGACCTACACATTAAACACTAATATAAAACATAAATTATTAAGAGATGAAACTCCCCCTAAACAAAACTATAAATGACGGCATTGTGAATACTGTTGTTGTGTATGAGAAGCGAATAAATGTATTTATAGAATTCTAAGACTTCTCTCCAAGAAAAGAATAGTTATTGCAGAGTCCTTTTTCCACAAAGAAACATTTTTGAAGTAAAACATAATTATGGTGGAATTCGGATAAAGTAGAAAAATTCAAGGTAAACCCTAACAAATCTCTTACTGGCCTAATTTTTTGGTAAAATAATCTCCATCTTTGTTCTTAACATAATCTCCATCAGTATTATAAAAGGCGCGGACGTAACACGAAGAATTTTACCTGATACTGGCCGAGACATAAGCCTCGAAGCATTGGAAGGCATTGGCTTCCTTCGTTAGTGCCAGGGACATATTTTTAGACCTTATTAATTGTTCATGATATATTTAAGACACAAAATAATTGAAGCTTCAATGAGCCGATAGAGGTTAGCCAAAAACAAATATAAGACAAATTACAAATATTAAGGACATTTTTTACTCTTTTCTGTGCATAAAAAATTGTAAAGTTACCAATTGCTACTATTCAGGATACAAGTCTCAAAACCATGATCATCTTTTAATTAGCTGCAATTAAAATGGAAGAACTCAGAGTAATTTATTCTCCGGGGCAGAAGATGAACATTTCGTGTAGTACATTGGCCTACATCTAAAGTTATAGTTAAAGATGTTACTATAAAAACTACTCCTTTTGTCTCAATTTATATGACCTACTTTGACTTGGCACGGACTTTAAGAAAGAAAAGAAGACTTTTGAAACTTGTGATCTAAAATAAGTCTTAGATGTTTGTGTGACTATAAATCATTTCATTAATGGTAAAATGAGCATTTTAAAGTTAAATTATTACTAAATATAAAAATGTGTCATTCTTTTTGGGATTGACTAAAAAGGAAAGTGAATCATATAAAGTGGGATAGAGAGAGTACTTAATTACTACCATATATTACTAAAGTTATAATTTTAAAAAAGATTTGATTCGCGAAATAGTAACTATTACCATATAACTTGAGAAAACACAGTATATGTCAACTAGATTAATAGGTCCAAGCAGTATGAAGTATGAACAATAATTTCCCAAATAAGATTTTCAATACAAGACAAGACAACCGATATGGATTGTGGTGGGATAATTGAGATTCCTCCACAATTTCACCTTGATAAATGGTCTCAGGTTTGAGCCTTGATATGGAAGAAATCTTATTGGGAACATCCGCGTCCCTATAAATGGATCTTGCAGCGTAGGAATCTAGATTTAGTTAAACTTTAATACGAATATCAGAAATCAAATATCGAATGAAAAACAAAAAAAGGTTTCCAAAACAAAGGATAAGAAAGAGGAACAGGCATAATGCAATCAAAATTTCCATGGGGACCACCTTCCACAGAAGAAATCTTGTCTACAAAGTAGCTATCCTCCGATTTAATTATGGAGTAGTTAATTTTTCACTTCAGGACAATCTTTCTTTTCCTTTTTTTACTCATATATACAGACATATTATTACTTGTTTTATTTATTCAATAATATAGGAGAAAACAACAAGTAAATTATTTGGCTCAATATCAGGGTCCTACCATATGGATACTAACATTTATTATTTTTTTCGTTTTAATTTGTTTGATCAATTTTTTTTTTTGATTCATTTTAAAGAGAATGACCTTTTCCCCTTTTAGCAACTCTTTAATTTCAACTTTTCCATGTCATATTTAAGACAAGGACATTGTAATATATTTGACATATCTTAAATTTAAGATCACAAGATTCAAAAGTTTATTTTGTTTTCTTAACTTTGCGTCAAGTCAAAACAGGTCAAACAAATTAAAACTGAGAGAGTAATATTTTTGTTTTCCCATGTGTTAGACCATGTCTTATTGACACTAGTGTTGTTAGTCTTCAAAGTGACAAGGATTGGGTCTAGACGGGATAGAAAAGCTAATTAGACTTCCTCAATACATGTCTACACTTATATAATAACACCTCATTTTATCAAACAATTGTTCAAGCAAGACATATCAATAACATTGGCATCGGCAGATTGGTCCATTACCATTATGTTACATATGATTAGCTAGCCTATTAAGTCAACTAAAAAACTCCAAAGGGTCGAAATAAGAATTTTGAAGAGTAATAATAGAAGGGGTGTATATTCATTAATTCCTATTTCTCTTGAATGGGAGGAAAAACCAATTCAATATGTGGGGCCCATTAAATAAACAAAAGAAAAAAGAAATGAGATGATTGGAGAATTGAAATAATGGGCACCTATAATGCAGATGCAATCAATTGCAAGTTGCCCTCGGCTATAAATACAAGCGTTCCATTTATGTTTTAAGACACATCAAACTAAGAGCGCAATATTTTCTATAGTGGGAGCGTTGTTCCTTTTGAAGGTACAGTAGTCTCCAGACACTATTAAATTATATTATTCTATTCGAGTATTATATTTGATCCCGTTAAAATATTTAGTATAGTTACTACTTTTTTATCTTTTGCTATTTAACGTGGATATTATTTGTGGGTGGACAGGAAATGGATACACAAATTGAAAACAAGTACGAGAAAATTGCTTGGGGAACTTCTTTGCCAGTGCCTAGTGTTCAAGAATTAGTGAGAAATGATGCTAAAGAGGTTCCTCAGAGATATATACAAAAGAATGAGAATAGGCCAATTACACTATTTGAAGCATCTCAAGAATCAGCTGAAATACCAATCATCAATTTTTCACTGCTTGCTAATGGAGACGAAGATGAAAGAAAAAAGTTACACTTGGCATGCAAAGAATGGGGTTTCTTTCAGGTATACGAGCACACCCCTTAATAAATTGCTCACTCCTAGAAAATAAAAGATGTTTTTACTATCTTATTCCTAATTAAATTTTACTGTACATTTAATGTGATCTTTTTCTAATTAATGGTTTTTAGTTATGTAAACAGGGGCAAATTTGGAAGAATATGAACAATTTATTCTTGAAAGTCTAAATGATCACTTCTTTAGGAACAAAATGTCAAATGATCACTTATTTAGGAACAAAGGGAGTAGTATATACTCCCTCTGTCTCAATTTATGTGAATTAGTTAGATTTGGCACGGAGTTTAAGAAAAAAAGAAAAAAAATTGAAATTTGTGGTCTAAAACAAGTGTTTGTGTGGCAATAAATCATTTCATTAAGGGTAAAATAGACTTTGGTTAAATTGTTACTCCCTCTGTTCCTTTTTAGGAGTCTAACGATATAAACTTTGACCAATATTTTTAAAATGTAAGTTTTCCTCATATTGATATGAGAAAAATTTGCAATTGATAGTACTTTTCATATAGTTTTTGAATATCTAATTTTTGTTTCAAAATATCGAATTAATCTAATCAAATTTAGCTTTAAAAATTAGTCAAATTGACTCTAAAAAAAATTGCAACGTGACAACTAAAAAGGAACGAAGGGATTACTAAATGTAGAAATATGTCATTCTTTTTGGGATTGACTAAAAAGGAAAGTGAGTCATATAAATTGGGACAGAGAGATTATATATATGCAAAAGAATGTTGGTTTATTTTTTTTATGCACAAGCTTACTATATTGAAAAAAAAAATGATTTATTTTGATTTGTAGATATTAAACCATGGGATAACAAAAGAGGTGTTACAGAAAGTGAAGACAGCTGTATCAGAATTTTTTGAACTTCCATTGATTGAGAAAAAGAAATATGCAATGGAAGAAGATGATCTCCATGGATATGGTCAAGCTTTTGTACACTCTGAAGAGCAAACACTTGAATGGTCTGACATAATGTTTCTCATTATATATCCACTCAAATCAAGGAAAACAATTGTCTGGCCAGAATTACCAGGTTTCAAGTATGTATATATAGGTTAAAAATTAGTAATTTTAATTTTACTCCTCGTTATAATGACATTTCACTATAGCGGCCTGATTTTCTTTGAACTCGATTTTTATGTTATATTTTACTTCTCTATAACAACATTCCACTTATAACAGCAATGACATTCATTATAACAGTATACTCTTTGTAAAATCACCTCTCTATAACAGTTATACTCAAATATTATGTAATAGTAATATTTTGTAAGAAATATATTATGTATAAAATAAAATACTATTAAAATATTTATGGTAGTCATTATTAATGTCATGCACATAGTACATTTCAAATAAAATTATTTATAAAGTGTCCATCAGTTATGGTCATAACTTCACGAGGAGAAAGATTATTCATGATATTCGTCTTTTGTGCTTTCATACTTTTTCTAATTTTGCATATTTATGTGTATAACAGCTAAATGAGATCTAAAACGTCAATGTCACTATACATATACTCTCTCTCCCACTTTATATGACTCACTTTTCTTTTTAGTTAGTTTCAATGAGAATGACACAATTCTATATTTAGTAACATTTTAACTTTAAAATGTCCCCTTTACCCTTAGTGATGAAATGATTTATAACCATATAAAAATCTAAGACTTATTTTAGACCACAAGTTTCAAAAGTCTTTCTTTCTTTCTTAAAATCCGTACCAAGTCAAATTAGGTCATATAAATTGAGACGGAAGTAGGGGTAGGTATGGTATGGTATGGTTCGGTATTTGAAAGTTCGGTACGGTAACTTTGGTATTCGATTTTTAAAACTATTATACCATTACCATACCAAATTAATTTGGCATGGTTCAGTATTTTGAAGTTCAATTTTGATATTTTGCGGTATGGTAAATCGGTAATCATAGTTTGTTCAACTTTGACTAATATATAATCATATAATAGAGTATTATGACTTCGACTTTTCAAACAAAATGTATCAATTGTTCATACTAACACATTACACATGTTGAGATATATATCCAAAAGAAAGTACAAACAACTCAATTTGTTAATCAATAACATTTAAAAGACATTTCAATCAAAATAGAGTAGTCAAAGTTTCAACTTCTAAACATTTAATTTATACTAATACTAGATTGTATATTTGTTAGTATTTTAATAATATATATACGTTATACGTAACTATATGGTATTCGGTATTTTGATATGTTATTTCTAAATACCGAATACCATATCGAATACCAAACAAATTTAAAATGTATACCATATAAGGCAGGCAACGGAACCGGACCGGTAGTACCGGACCGGTATTAACCGGAACCGGACCGGTACCGGCGAATCCTTCCGCCGGTTGGCCGGGAACCGGGACGGTACCGGTACCGGTACTACCGGGATTTTTCCCATTGTTCGTCCCGGACCGGTACTTACCGGGACCGGACCGGACCGGGACCGGACCGGACCGGGACCGGACCGGTATACCGGGTCCCGGTCTTTTTTTTTTTTTAATTTTAATTAAATTAAAATTCGGTTATTTATAATTGAAAAAGTTTCAAAATATATAAGTTATTTTATATTTCTTTTAAAAGTATAACTTAATAAATTAGATTTTTTTTAGAGTTTAAATTTTAAACTCTAAAAGTTTAAAACTTTAAATTTCAAATTTTAAACTCTTAAAATCTTTTTAAACTTTTAAGTCTTTACTCTTAAGTCTTAAGTTAATAACTTACTTATTTAAGTTTGAATCTTTTTAAACTATATCAAACTTTCATTTGTTAAACAACTTTTTTAAATTTGAAATTGTAACTTAAGTTTGAAACATTTAAAAATTAAAATATATAAAAAAGACTTGTATTAAATTGAAGACAATAATTAAAAAAATTTAAGGCGAATAGCCTATAATTTTATTCATAAAAATTAAATAATACAATTTGTATTACAAAATATTAGAAGAGAACCTAATCTACGCAGCCACCTTCTAGGAAGGGTTCTGTTTGAAATAGGCCTCGAACTATCATACTAATATTTGAATCCTTGAAAATAGTCTTTCCGTAGAGTTTCTAAGAATTCCCTCGTAACATTTTCTGGAAGTGGTTGTTGTGCTTGATCCTCCAATGCATCCATGCCGTCTTCACTTGAATTTACCAAAATATTATCTATATCATATTCAAATTGGACAGGTAAACTAGGACGCCCATAATTCCTTCGCTCGGCATTGATCCAATCTCTAAACAATACCGATATCTCCAAGCTGTCCGATGCTAATGAATACCTATGCTCCCCAATTTGATATCTTGCTGCACTAAAAGCGCCCTCCGAAGCTACTGAAGATGCTTGAATAGCTAGCAAATCTCGAACCACCGGTTGAAGTTTTGGAAATGACTTGCCGCGAGTCTTCCACCATTCCAAAAGTTAAGGTTTGCCTTGTGCATCCTTAATGCTTTCCATTCCCTGATTAAGATATTCATCAAAATCATTTCTTTCATTAGAAGTAAGACCAAGATAATTTTCCATCATATCATCAATATCATCTTCATTTGAATATCTACGCCTAGAACTTGAAGGTTCTACATTCTGTACTTCATCATTTATTCTACTAGAATTATACAAGTCATACAATTTTCTAGCTTCAATTCTTATGCTATCTTTAACATCGGACAAACTAGGTAATTTGTCCTCTTCGGCAACTTCGTCACCTTGGATACTTTGTTGATATATAATCTCTAAAATATCTAAATTAGAATATATTCTTTCAACCATACGTGATGCACCTATTTCTTTGTAAGTTGGGTTTAATAAACAAGCAGTTAAATAAATTTGAGGAATAGGAATAAAATATTTTCTAAATTTTTTAATCATTTCATTAATAGAATCTTTAAACCGTGGAATATTTTTGTATTGAAAAAATTTATCAGAAATAGCACATATATTTGGTAAAATTGAACAAATAGTTGGATAATAAAGTCCAGATATTTGTTTTGTAGCTAAATAAAAAACTTTTAAAAATTCTTTAAGTTCATATACTTCTTTCCAATCAGTGTCACTAATTCTATAATCAATATCTGAATTGTGAGCATTCCAAACCATTTGTAAAGACTTTCTATATTCATAAGCAACTTTAAGCATTTCATATAAAGAATTCCATCTAGTAGACACAGTTTTTGGAATTTTTCTAGGGGGGAGTTCTAATTCACGACACCGATTTTCAAACTCTACACGCCTAGACTTTACTTGACATTTAAAAATAAAATGGCATGCACCTTCACATTTTATACAACCATTATTATACATTGCTACACCATCTCTAACAATTAAATTATATATGTGTGCAGCACACCTAATATGAAAACCGTCAATATAAATAGGGCAAATTATCGGTTTTAGTTTATCAACAACATTTGTATTATTAGAAGCATTATCAAGGGTGACACTAATTACTTTATTACAAATTCCATAAAATTCTAAAACATCTACAATAGTTTGAGCTATGTAACTACCGGTTTTCAGCATTTCACAACATTTATAACCTAAAATTCTTTTTTGCATGTTCCAATTTTCATCAATCCAATGACCAGTAATAGTAAAATAATCGTTACCATTAGGACTACGACCCATATCAGAAGTGATAGCCATTCTACAAGTATTATAGTTAAATAAACAACGAAGAAAATGGACATGTTGTCCCTGATAATCAAAAATAGCTTTTTTAATAGTATTTCTTGAAAAACCTGTGAAAGAAGGATTATACACTATTTGAATATAATGAACAAAATCGGAATTTTCAGCAAAACTAAAAGGCAAGCCACAAAGAACAATCATTTTAGCTAATTCTTCAAGATCTCTTTCTCTACTATAACTACGATGTGTACTAGGGCCAGAAACATTAGAAGGGTTTAACTGTGAGTGGATCATGTTAGAGGCCCCTACTCCTACAGATGCATCGGGAAGGGGAGTACCATATTTTTTTGCATCGGCTATAGCTACGGCTTGCAAAAATTCATTTTTACAACATCTAAGTAAATGATTTCTTAAATGTCCCGTCCCACCCGACTTTTCCGTAGTTGTATGATTCAAAACAGATTTACATACTTTACAAATAGCTTGAGTTTTATCATCATTTTGAATCATAAATTGCCACATAACAGATTTTTTAGGACGTTCAGCCTTTGGCTTAGCCCTAGTAGGATGTACAGGGGGAGGGGGAGTGGAAGCGGGAGCAGGAGTGGGACTAGTAGCCGTAGGCGGCTCTGTTTCATCATCATCATAAGTATCATTACCATCATATTCATTATCATATTCTACTTCTTCATCTAGCTCTTCATTAAAATTACCAAACTTTGTTTGTAAAAATTCATGATCTAATTGAGTATTTCTATCAATATTAAAAGGAGTTTCATCAACATGTGTAAAATCATCCGTATTTATTCTTAATTGAGGTTGTTGTCTAGTGTTAGATTTGGATTTAGAAGAACTACCGACTTTAGTTTTTCCGGTTAGTGCATTACCTACCCTAACAAAAAATGAACTTTTACCCTTGCCAACATTTTTATCACCGGATTCCATTGTAAAATATTAAAAGTAAGCAAATAAATAAATACAAAAATTAAATGCAAAAAAATAAACAAGTAAAGAGATGAAAGTTGGAACGAATGTACCAAACGTCTGCGTAAAAACAGACGTGTATAACCAAAAGCCGAAATTGATAGATGAAACTTGAAGCTTGAAAATTGCTCCAAAATAATCCAACAAATAAAAGTAACAATTTAATAGAGACTATTAGAGAATAGAGAGTAGAAGAGTAGAAGATTGAGAGTTGAGAGAGTAGATGAAGAAGAAGAAATTTTGTGTAATAAATAATGAAGGGGTGGGGGGTTTTATAGTTAAAATTTAGGACTAAAATGTATTTTTAAAAACTTTGGGGTATTAAAAAAAGTTTGGGGGGTAGGGGGGTGTTTTGGGGGGGTGTTTGGCTGTTATAGCCGTTGGGTGGGCCCCACTGGCCGTTGCCAACGGCTACCCAACGGCTACTTTTTAAAAAAAAAAAAAAAAAAAAAAAATTTGAAAACCAACCGAATCGAACCGGACCGGACCGGACCGGTACCGGGACGGACCGGACCGGGACGATCCGGTAACTACCCCCTTCCGTCCCGTTACCCCTTCCGTCCCACCTCTCAACCGGACGGAACCGGAGTACACCGGACCGGAACCGGACCGGTAATGGACCGGGACGGTCCGGAACCGGACCGGTAATGGACCGGGACGGTCCGGAACCGGTACCGGTACCTCCCGGTTCCGTTGCCAGCCATAATACCATATATCATAATACCAAAACCACGATATCAAAAAATTTGGTATGGTATGGTAATTCGGTATATACCATACCATGCCCATCGCTAGACGAAAAAAATATAACAACACCTTCGTATAACAACTATGAAACCTTCAGACAAAACGCTATCACTATAGAGAAATCTAACTAGATTTTTTTTCCATTTATTCAGGGAAGCAGTTGAGGAGTACTCCAAAAATTTGGTAAGGGTACGTGATGAGATCTTAGAGAACATGTCATTATTGTTGGGATTAAAGAGAAGTAGTTTAAAAGAGATGCATGGGGAAATAAAACATGCAGTTCGAATGAACTACTACCCACCATGCCCAAATCCTGATGTTGTTCTAGGAATTGGACCACATTCAGATGCCACATCCATCACTTTACTACTACAAGATGATGATATAACTGGACTACACATTAACCACAACCAAAAATGGCTCCCTGTTAACCCAATTCCTAATGCCATACTTGTTAACGTCGGTGATTGCCTTGAGGTCAGTCGAATTTCTCTATAACGGCTCCTTGTTATAATAATATTTTATTATAACGACTTAATTTTCTTTAGAACTGATTTTTCATGTAATATTTTACTTCTCTATGCCATACTTGTTAACATCGGTGATTGCCTTGAGGTATATATATATGAACCTTTTTGTTTTTATTTCTTTATTGTTCAAGGGAGAAATTTTCACTTTTATCCTCACTATTGCTCCTTCTGTTTCAATTTGTTTGTCTGATTTTGACGTGACACATAGTTTAACAAAATAAGATGCGTATAATGTACCAAAATACCCTATAATCTGTGGTTTTAACATGTCATTTGTTAGTATACACAAAATTATTTGATTCATGTTTCCTTGCAATAATTGAGCGTGATAACATGAGCTACAGATTTGGAGCAATGGAATGTACAAGAGCATCGAGCATAGGGCTGTGACTAACAAGGAAAAAGTGAGAATATCTATTGCGACGACCGTGTTTCCAGCTGACACGAGGGAATTGGAGCCAGTCGAGACAATGATAAATGAGCAACGTCCTAGCCTGTATAAAAAGGTTAAGTTTCTTGATTTGATTAAACATGGTATGTCCAAAACGATGGATGGCAAAATATTCATCGAGTTTGCCAAGGAGGAGGACAATCAAGGTCCATGAGGTCACCTACTAGTTGTATTAACAACTTATTGTTGTAAAATAATATTGTCCCCAAATTCTATAATGCATTGTGTAATAAGACTGGCTTTATGATATTAATAATATGTATGTGGGTATATGTTGTGTGTTGTGATAATAAAGAGTGCAAGCCATTTGATGTACATATTGCAATGTGAAATAAACTAGAAATTCAACTCACAAATAGTAACCAACGGATTGTATTAAGATCAACTCACTGAATTACAAAGATAAAAATAATATGCAATGAAATAGCAAAGGAAACTACAGAAATATAGAAGAAATAGAGGATGAGAATACAAAAGAACAGAGATGAGAAAATAGAGCCAACACATAATAACTTGAGCCTAAATATGCTCTACGCCCTTTTCTATATTTATAATTAATTGTATTTTCATGCACTAAGCACACCTACACTCAACCTAGGTCCCACAAATTGAGTCACAACTATACGTCTCGCCTTAAAAAGAACCTTGTGCTCAAGGTTCGAGTAAAGCAGAAATTGTAGCAATTATATTATCAACAACAAGCAAGTATTTTCGAGCAACATCTTCGCATCTCTTTTGAGTTGTAATAATATAGCAACACGAATCATCATTTGTTATTAATGAGCTATGTGAATTTGCAGCAAGGTTTTTATCCTGTAGTGAAATCAACTCCATTCAATCAAAGGGATCTTTAACCTCATACCTTATGTCATATCTTAAGATAACCAAAAGAGGATTAGTAACAAATTACTTATTATACTGGTTCATTACTCCTGCATTAGTGTAAGTAAATGCCCAGACAAGAGCACCACAGATTTTCCTAGTCTCAATATAATATATATGAACAGCTCCTCTCCGGCCAATTCTTAGTCTTAACATTGGGTAAATAAGACAATTTCAAGGAATTTTGGCTTCCTTATTGAGATTATAGCAATGGAAAATAGATCTCTCCATCTGATAAAATGACTGAAGGAATGTTGCACCTTTTTGTTCATGTAATGATAATATGATAGGAGTATCACCCAACTAGCATCTTCAGGGCCTCAACAATGTCCATAATGGGTGCACTTAGTATTGAGATAACAACTTAACAGAATCATAAGTAAAAACATAACATTACTAAGTCTAGGAAGTCTTTAAAGAGTATGTGTCTGCATAACTAAAAACCGGTAGGAATAGGGCCCTAACATACCCAACTATAGCATATACACATAGCAAAAACATGGGCTCTTGACATCTGATAGCTCTTGATAGAGGTGGAGTTTACCAAAAGATCAACTGGAAGGCAACTAGGCCCGGGGTACCTTCTTAGACTCCTTTGTCTGTGAAGATACTGAGGTTCGTGCCCTCATCCGATTAGATTTTAGGGCGAGACAGGGGACTGGATCTAGTTCCGTTCTTATTCTCTTCCTCGGCCTCATCCTCTCCCTTGGCCTGGCCCTCATCCTTGAGGGTGTTCTATCCCTGATATGTCCATACGTTCCATCAACCACGGAAAACTCATGGGCGGAAGGACATTGCGTTGGGTATCGACCGAAGTATGCTATGTTAGGTCTCAAATTAGGGGCATCTTCACAGTAGGTAGGCATTGATGGTCTAGAGAGGGGATAGAACAACATATCAAAATAACATCATAATTGCCAATCCCCACCGACGACGCCAAACTATTTTCCAAAAAAACACGGCATTCCTTTTAACAATTGAATCTGTGAAAGGGGTTAAACACAAGTGAGTCAAGACCGATTAAGTTCATTCTCTTTGAGCTAAAACATTGTAAGTCATGATTTCTTATAGGCGTGATTTCTTACAAGCAAAAGATTTACAAGAAAGGAAATAGACAGTACAAGTGGGGCCTGAGGGAGGTTCTAAGGCCTCTTTCATGGGAGATGCTAAAATGGGGAAGAACTAGGAAGATAACTGAAGTTTCTGGGGATTTTCTGATATTTTGTTGCTGACATTTTCTATTCTCTGCAAAATCTCTTTTATAGGCCCAAAAATTGAACCGTCGCCTCAATGTGAAATGACTGCACGCTTGGATAATGAAAAGGTTACCTTGTAGCACGTGCCTACATTTTGATGCCTTGCTTGGAGAGGGTGGGCGTGCGGCTCGAGATTGATTGTTGGGCTTTCAAGGGCCATGTTGTAAGGTGGTCTCTCCCGGGCGAGGCTTCTCTCGTGTGTCCGATTGCAAGTTGGTTCTGCTCGGGTAGATGTTCATGGCTTCCTGCCACGTACCGGGAGGGCCTTCTTTGTTCTCTCCGAATCGCCTACAGACGTTCCTTTGTTTTTGGGCTCACTACGTGTCGCTGTGTGATTTTCTCTTTTCACTACATCTGATTTTGCCCCATACACATATAATATATAGTTGCACCTTGTTCAACAACATTATCTTCCTTTATAGCACACATATTTTAATGGACTGTTAGAACTTGGTACATCCATTATGAGATGACCTGTAACTTCTATTCAAGAAGATAAGTTATGACTCCACTACATAACTTCATGTCGTAAAAGGCCAAGAGTTATGAAACTCTTTAATGGAATTAGTGTTATATTACATTAAGGGAATGTATCTCTTGAATGAAGGAGTTACAAGATCACATTTCTTGCCTATAAAAGAAAGTGCTTAAGTCATTCTCCACACACCACAAGAAGAGAGAAAAAAAACATATTTAGATTAGAGTGTGTTTGTTGTGGATAATTTGCAAGACTCCATAAGTGATCTTGTAAGAAACCGCTAAGGCAATTGGTGATAGTGACACACATTAATCCTAGAAAAAAAGATATGTATTATATTCCGCATAAATCTTCGAGTTTAGATCATGTTGGGGTTATGGGTCTTTTTCCCTTCCTATGTGGATAAATAAAGCTCAATTTGGACCAACCCACTTTTGCCCATAGGCCCAATTCTATGGGGCATATATATAGATCTTTTTAGGTCTTATTTTATCATCCACATAATATTTTTCAGCAGCCACACATAGAGAGAAAGAGCAGATTTTCGCACCCAATTTCAGCCCTAAATTGCCAACTTCAAATTGCGATTCCCGCTTCGTTTCTTATCCGATTGATCTGATTTTTGGACAGCTTGTTCTTCTCATCTCAATATTTGATTAGAAACTGACAGAGTTGGATTTGGTATCTCGTAGCTCCAGTTTTGCATCCGTGAACAGTAGCTGCGTTTTTCGGTGCTTTTGCTCCTTTTATTCTCTTGTTTTTGGTGTTGTGATTTATGTAGTGTTGCTCGTTGTTTGGCACTTCTTTGGTGGCCATTTTGGAGAATATTATTGTAACTCTTGGTGATTATAGTGAGGTTTTGGTCCCGTGGTTTTTACTCTTCACACCGAAGGGGTTTTCTACGTAAATCTTGGTGTCTCGTGTGATTGGTTTATTTTGTCTTGTCGTATTTCTTTTGGTTGATATACTTGCTGCCTTATTACCATTGTGCTTGGTTTATTTGTCTTCTCTTGGTTCAAATCCGAAGGGAAAGTTTAAACTTGGGTATTCTTCCGCTGCTACCCTGTTGTGCATTCTTTGTTAGTGCCTTGCCTTTCCCAACAAAGTGGTATCAGAGCATTGGTTGTTGTTGATAGTCAATTTGAATGATGGAGGCAAATATGAGCAAGATGGTGTGTTGAATGGTAGTAATTATCATACTTGGAAAGGCAAGATGAAAGATCTTCTATTTTTCAAGAAGATGCACTTACCTGTGTTTGTTTCTAACAAACCTGAATCTATGAATGATGAGGATTGGGAATTTTAGCATCTGCAGGTTTGTGGCTATATCAGACAATGGGTTGAAGATAATGTTAGAAATCATATTGTGAATGAGACACATGCCAGAAGTTTGTGGGATAAGCTTGAGACACTTTATGCTTCGAAGACTGGCAACAACAAGTTGTTCCTGCTGAAACAATTGATAAATATCAGGTACAAAGAGGGTAGTCCTATTTCTGATCATATAAATGATTTTCAGGGTGTCCTTGACCAGCTGTCCGGAATGGGTGTAAAGTTTGATGAAGAAATTCAGGGACTTTGGCTTCTCAATACTCTGCCAGACTCTTGGGAGACTCTTCGAGTTTCTTTGACTAATTTTGCTCCCAGTGGTGTTGTAACTATGGAATATGCTAAGAGTGGTGTCTTGAATGAAGAGATGAGAAGAAGATCACATGCCTCATCTTCTTCAGCTTCACACTCCGATGTTTTGGTTATTGAAGATAGGGGGAGAAATAAGTTCAGAGGTCAGAATGATAGAGGTACAAGTAGAAGCAAGTCAAAGTCCAGATACAAGAATGTTACATGTGACTATTGCCACAAGAATGGACATATCATGAAATATTGTCACAAGCACAAGAGAGATATGAGACGACAAAAGAAAGAAGGCGATAATGAGAATCGTGTTGCTGTTGTTGCTAATGATGATCTTCTTGTTGCTTGTGGTGAGAATGCCATTAATCTTGTTCGTGATGAGTCTAGCTGGTTTGTGGATTCTGGTGCTACTTCTCATGTCACGCCCAAGAAAGAATTATTTTCTTCTTATACTCCAGGTAATTTTGGGATGTTGAAGATGGGTAATAATGATGAAGTTGAAGTTCTTGGCATTGGAACAGTTTGCTTAGAAAGTAACAATGGTTCGAGATTAGTTCTCAACAATGTCAAGCATGCTCCAGATGTTCGCCTGAATTTGATCTCTGTGGGGAACCTTGATGATGAGGGTTATGTTAACACCCTTGGTGCTGGCCAGTGGAAGCTTACTAGAGGTTCAATGGTTGTGGCTCGTGGTGACAAGTTGTCTAACTTGTACGTATTTCAGGGCTCCATCTCTAGAGGCTTAGTAAACTTGGTGGAGAATGATACTTCATCAGAATTATGGCATAGAAGGCTAAGTCATATGAGTGAGAAGGGGATTGACAATTTGGCTAAGAAAAATTTGCTTTCTGGAGTGAAACAAGCAAAGTTGAAGAAATGTGTTCATTGCTTAGCCGGTAAACAGAAAAGAGTTTCCTTTCAGAGTCATCCGCCTTCAAGAAAGCTTGATTTGCTGGAGTTGGTACATTCTGATTTGTGTGGTCCTTTTAAGGTAAGGTCTCATGGTGATGCACTTTACTTTGTGACTTTTATTGATGATCATTCTCGCAAACTCTGGGTATTTCCTTTGAAGTCCAAGGATCAGGTACTTGATGTGTTCAAGGGTTTTCAGGCCTTGGTTGAGAGACAGACAGGAAAGAAATTGAAATGCATCCGCTCAGATAATGGTGGTGAGTATATTGGTCCTTTTGATAAATATTGCAGAGAGAAGGGTATTCGGCATCAGAAAACTCCTCCAAAGACTCCTCAGTTAAATGGTTTAGCAGAGAGGATGAACAGAACTCTAGTTGAGAGAGTTAGATGTATGCTTTCAGATGCTAAGCTGCCAGATTCCTTTTGGGCAGAAGCACTTAATACTGCTGCTTATGTTATCAATTTATCTCCTGCTGTTGCTTTGAATGGTGATGTCCCTGACAGAGTTTGGTCTGGTAAGAATGTTTCTTATGATCATCTTAGAGTCTTTGGGTGTAAAGCTTTTGTTCATGTTCCTAAGGATGAAAGGTCAAAGCTGGATGTTAAAACTAGACAGTGTATCTTCATTGGTTATGGTCAAGATGAATTTGGCTATCGTTTCTATGATCCAGTTGAGAAGAAACTTGTTAGAAGCCGTGATGTTGTGTTCTTTGAAGACCAAACAATTGAAGATTTTGACAAAACTGAGAAGGTTGATTCTCAGAGTAGTGAGAGCCTAGTTGATATTGATCCAGTTCCTTTGACTACTGCACCTGAAGAAAATCTTCATAATAATGAAAATCAAGTTGATAATGAAGATGATGATCATGTTCAGAATGACCAGGATGTTGTTGATGCTCCAGTGCAAGAGGATGTGGTTGGCCAGCAACCAGCTGCTATTGATGCTCCAGAGAGTTCTCTCAGAAGATCTACTAGAGAGAAACTACCTTCATCTCGTTATTCTCCCAATGAGTATGTACTCTTGACTGATGGGGGAGAACCTGAGAGTCTTGATGAAGCCATGGATAGTGAAGAAAAAGAAAGATGGTTTGATGCTATGGAAGATGAGATTAAATCCTTACATGATAATCATACTTTTGATTTGGTTAAGTTACCTAAAGACAGAAAAGCTTTAAAAAACAGGTGGGTTTTCAGGGTGAAACATGAAGATGGCAATCCAGTTCCACGGTACAAAGCTAGATTAGTTGTGAAGGGTTTTAACCAGAAAAAGGGAGTTGATTTTGATGAGATATTCTCTCCAGTTGTGAAGATGTCATCCATTCGTGTTGTTCTAGGCTTAGCTGCAAGTCTAGATTTAGAGATTGAACAAATGGATGTTAAAACTGCTTTTCTCCATGGTGACTTAGATGAAGAAATTTATATGGAGCAGCCGGAAGGTTTTGAAGTCAAGGGAAAAGAGAATTATGTTTGCAAATTGAAGAAGAGCTTGTATGGCTTGAAACAAGCTCCTAGACAGTGGTACATGAAGTTTGGTTCTTTTATGAGTCAGCAGGGCTTCAAGAAGACTTCTTCAGATCATTGTGTTTTTGTGCAAAAATTCTCTGATGGTGACTTTATTATTGTGTTGCTTTATGTTGATGACATGCTTTTTGTTGGTTATAATGCTTGCAGGATTCAAAAGTTGAAGCAAGAGTTGAGTAAGTCTTTTGCTATGAAAGACTTAGGACCAGCAAGGCAGATTCTTGGCATGCAGATTGTCCGTGACAGAAAGGCCAAGAAGTTGTGGTTATCACAGGAGAAGTACATTCAGAAAGTACTTCGAAGGTTCAACATGAATAATGTTAAGGTTGTCAGTACACCTTTAGCTATGCACTTCAAGTTGAGCACGAAAGAGTGTCCTTCCAGTGATGATGAGAAGGAAGATATGAAGAAAGTTCCTTATGCTTCAGCTGTTGGTAGTTTAATGTATGCAATGATTTGTACAAGACCAGATATTGCTCATGCTGTTGGTATTGTTAGCCGTTTTCTTTCTAATCCGGGAAGAGAACATTGGAATGCTGTGAAGTGGATCATGAGATATCTTTGTGGCACTTCTAGTCTGAGTTTGTGTTTTGGTACAGGGAAGCCTATTCTTTGTGGTTATACTGATTCAGACATGGCTGGTGATGTTGATACTCGCAAGTCTACTTCAGGGTACTTGGTTACTTTTGCAGGGGGAGCTGTGTCTTGGCAATCTAGGTTGCAAAAATGTGTTGCTCTATCTACTACAGAAGCTGAGCTTATTGCTGCCGTTGAAGCTTGTAAAGAGTTGCTCTGGATGAAGAGATTCTTGGGGGAACTTGGTTGTGCTCAAGAGAGGTATGTGCTTTATTGCGACAGTCAAAGTGCTATACATCTTGGCAAGAATTCTACATTCCATGGTCGGTCTAAACACATTGATGTGAGATACCATTGGATTCGAGATGTGTTGGATTCTAAGTTGCTTGAACTTGAGAAGATTCATACGGATGATAATGGTTCCGATATGCTAACTAAAGCTTTGCCAAGATGGAAATTTGAAGATTGTTGCATGATCGCCGGGATGGCGGTCTCCTCCACATAGTCGTGAGGGGGAGAATTGTTGGGGTTATGGGTCTTTTTCCCTTCCTATGTGGATAAATAAAGCTCAATTTGGACCAACCCACTTTTGCCCATAGGCCCAATTCTATGGGGCATATATATAGACCTTTTTTAGGTCTTATTTCATAATCCACATAATATTTTTCAGCAGCCACACATAGAGAGAAAGAGCAGATTTTCGCACCCAATTTCAGCCCTAAATTGCCAACTTCAAATTGCGATTCCCGCTTCGTTTCTTATCCGATTGATCTGATTTTTGGACAGCTTGTTCTTCTCATCTCAATATTTGATTAGAAACTGACAGAGTTGGATTTGGTATCCCGTAGCTCCAGTTTTGCATCCGTGAACAGTAGATGCATTTTTCGGTGCTTTTGCTCCTTTTATTCTCTTGTTTTTGGTGTTGTGATTTATGTAGTGTTGCTCGTTGTTTGGCACTTCTTTGGTGGCCATTTTGGAGAATATTATTGTAACTCTTGGTGATTATAGTGGAGGTTTTGATCCCGTGGTTTTTACTCTTCACACCGAAGGGGTTTTCCACGTAAATCTTGGTGTCTCGTGTGATTGGTTTATTTTGTCTTGTCGTATTTCTTGTGGTTGATATACTTGCTGCCTTATTACCATTGTGCTTGGTTTGTTTGTCTTCTCTTGGTTCAAATCCGAAGGGAAAGTTTAAACTTGGGTATTCTTCCGCTGCTACCCTGTTGTACATTCTTTGTTAGTGCCTTGCCTTTCCCAACAGATCCTTCATACATAGTTCAACCACTATCCTCTGTTACTAAATTGGCTTCAGAATCAAAGTCATAATTGTACTTAATTCTTGCACTTATTGATATTGTCTCTATATAACTTAGTGTTCAATACCATACACCAGAGTCTGAAAATATATAAGCATGATGGACTCAAGGTTGTTAAGAGTGTTCCTGCAATAATGCAGTAAGAAATCGATATTAGTTCTCCCTCCGTTTTAAAATACGTACCACAATTTCCTTTTTAAGAGTCAAATGATATGAGTTTTGACTAACATTTTATAATATTTTTTTTCATCATATTGGTATGAGAAATTATAATACTTCGTATAGTTTTTGGATATCTAAATTTTAATTTAAAATATTGAATTAATCTAATCTGATTTTGCTTTGAAAATTAATCAAATTGACTCTCGAAAAACGAAAGATGACGATTAAAAAAGAACGCAGTGAGTATTAATCTTAATTAATAATGTATTCGCAAGTGAATTTAGTCAAGGAGCGCCCCCCACCCCACCCCCACCACTCTCTCTCAAATAAGTTTATGCATAACTATACTTTAATTTATTGATGCCTTGATGTTAGCAGGTACCAAAATCAACAGAATTTCGCATAAAATCTGATATTTGTATTCCTCAAGTTAAAAAGGAAATAGCTAAAAGATGAAAATATATTTAAAAACAAATTTTAAAAAAGAGATTGGAATTTTACCCAAAAAAAGAAAATCATCTTCTACAGTCATATCAAAGGCCTTGATCCATTTTAAAGACACCATCTTCTTATTATTTAATTATCAAATGATTTATCCGATTAACATGTTAAACTAATTATATGTCTAGTTATCACTTACCATCACCCGTGATGAAGCCAAAAAAATTTATAAGGAAATCCAATAATTTAGAATGTGCCATCTAATTTATTTTTGACACAATATTGTGAACTTTTGTTTTGTCAAAGGAATTCAAAAAATTATATATACAGAAAAATGTTTGTGCCATTTTTATGCAGTTTATTTTTTTCAATAAAGGCCCCTTGATTAGCTGTGGCTCTGCCATTGACCACCACCACTATTAGTTTTAAGTCATTTTTTTTTAGATGAAAGTCATGAGTAATTGGGGGATACCAACTCATTTAATTTTATTTTTTTATTAGTTTTGACAACCTAATAAAATTTACATCATTCTGGGGTAGTCATCTTCTGTTATACAAAACATTTGACCTTTTTTGAGCCTGTTTGGATAGGACTAAAATTTGATTAAATTAGATTTTAATTTCTTTTTTAACTTTTTTAGGTGTTTGATAAAATAAAAAAATAATTAAAAAAAAGAAGCTAAAAACAGATTAAAAAAAGCTAAAAGTTAAAAGCTGGACCCCCAGCTTTTTGCTTTCAGCTTAAAATTATTTTTAAGTTTGACCAACACATTTACCCTTTTATCCATTATATTTTTTTCTAATTCCAACACTACCCTCACTTTTCATCCCTAAAATGTATGAAAGTACTCTCTTTTCTCTCATTCTCATCCCGCTTCTCCATCTTTCCCTTTCTCCTACAATAAAAAAAGTGCTTAACAACACTTGTTTACCAAATACATTAACAATTTTTTTTTTCAATTTCAACACTTTTTATCCAAATACTTATCTATTTATTTATAAGCACTTATTTTTAATTTTTAATCATATTACTTAAAAGCTACTTTTTTTAAGCAAATCCAAACAGGTTTGTCTTACCAAGTCTTAATAAGAAGTGATACATTCTGAAAAATAATGTAAAATAATTCTTTTAATAAGATATCGCAAGTATGACGTTTTTTACTAGAACTTTATGAAAGTAATTCTTTTAATAAGTTCATTTTGCAAATAAGAAAGTACTCTTCTCGGATTGAAGTCTTTTTGAGAATTTATTTTAGATTTTTGCTCATATTTTCTGTAAATAGGTTATTGATCCGTTATAATTATTTATACTAGAATCATGGATATGTTTGATTATTCAAAATAAAATTTTTTTACAGAAATTAAGACATGAGCTACTCAACAATATTTTTTTCGTGTGAAGCGCGTGCAAATTTACTAATTTTTTAATAATTAAAGAGAACAACCTAAAAACATAACCTAAAATTACCAAGGTAAAAAAAATCCCTACAAAAATCATATTTTACTTATCTTTTCAAATCCACTATTGATGTTCTTCTTTGTAGCTTAAAAGGGAAAAAGAGATTGCATATAGTTATTAAACATGTGATAAGTTCATTATATTTCTATGTTAGTGGTTACAACTTTCCTATTGATGGAGTTAATTCAATCAACTTTTTAAAAAAGCAAAATGAAGTGACTTTTTTCCTTCCTTTTATTAATTTGTTTTGTCGATAGTGGATTTATGAACTTTAGACAAATTAAACCGAATTGATTTCTCAAAAAAGGTATTAGGTATCTCAGAAAATTCACAAATGCGATTATCGACGAATTTAAAATATTTTTTTGTAACTAAAAGTATAACTTTTTTGTAGAAGTAGAAAAAGAGAGTTTAAAGTGGTTCAATATAAGACAATATATTTAACACTTGATTACCCCACTAGTTTTAATATTCAAGTTCCACCATAAGAGAACGATTAAAAAATGTAATCCTACCTAATCAATTTGTTCGTGGATTTGCACGAATATTACTGTAGAGTTGTTTCTTGTTAAATTAACCCTAATCTTTTTTAAAACAATTATCAATGAGATATTTTTCGGGAAATATTTTTCTATTTTCTCATGTTCGTTTGGTTAAAAATTTTGAAAAATATTTTCTTTAGGAAAACAAGCTTCTTGAAAATAAGAAAAATGATTTCCTTAATAAAAGTAGGGAAAACAAGTGGCATTGTCTCCTCCCACTCTCACCTCCGTCCGCCCCCGCTGCTACTCCCACCACCCCAACCCCACCCGCCCCCCAACCCCACCACACAACACCCATCATTCTACCTCTATCCATTCTTATTGTTTTGTGTTAGATATATACAAATGATTTTAGGATAATATTTTTCAGTTGCGTATCAAATATAAGAAAATAAGTAAGAAACAATTGAAAAATATTTTCTATGAAAAATATTTTCCTCCATACCGAACACACCCTAAATCTTATAACTGAACCCATTACACGTTGAATTATAGGTTTTCATTTTTTTTTCTTTTAAAGTTCAGTTATTTTTCACATATAAAATTGTACTCCATATATATATAATAAAAAGGCTTGATTAATTTAATTATAATAATAACATAGTATAATTTCATAAATAAAATTTAGGAAATGTAGACATTACCCTACCATCACTTGCTGTTTAGTATGAACATAATAGAGTAACATTTTCTAAAGCTAATAATACGCTTAGAATGTGAATATATTCTTCTGAATAATTTATACACTAGTCAACCTCGGAGTTTTTCTCCACTTTCTTCTGCTTTTTTTTTTTATTTAATTCCAATTATACAATAGAATTCTATATTTTGCTTTTACAGAATAAGATAATATCTGGTGATTATATGGTGGAGTATTATGAGAAAATGACAAAAATGGTCCCTTATGTTTGGGGTATGTTCAAAACAATCCCTAAAGTAATGTGTTGTGAACATTTTAGTTTTTAAGTTTGTCAATAGTGAGTACTTTTCGTCTCCGTCAAATATTTAACAAAATATAACTCTGAAATAAATTTAAAAAAACATTAGCGTGAACTCACATTTGGAGGTATAGTTTTTGCAGTATTTTTGTTCTATTTTTAGTGTTTGATATGACTTTTTAAGTGCAGTTTCTATTATGTTTGGTCTTTTTTTAGTGATTACTATAGTTTTTTGTGTTATTATATTTAGGATTTACTGTGGATGTTTATGATTTAATCCTTTTTTCCATAGTTTTCATCAAAACTAACATACATAATTTATTAAACACTTGATTCTTATTTTTGATAAACTTAAAGAATCAAAATTATTTAGAACAAATTTTTGGGCCAATTTTAAACCTAACCCAAGCAAAAAGAATTATTTTTGTCATTCGTATATATTTATTCCATCTCAATTTACGTATTATATTTTCCTTTTTAGTGTGTTTTAAAAAAATATCTTTTTTTATAATTAAAAAATTTAAAAATAAATTATTTTTTTTACTCTTAATTAAATAATATATAATCACACAAATATTTAAGACTTGCTAAATTTTTAAAAAAAATCTTAATTTTTTTAACCTAATCAAATAAAATCACATAAATTAACACGAAAAAAATACGAAGTATAATATTTAGTTGAAGATTTCCTATTGAGGAAAGAAAAGAAAAGATAGCCATGAATATGATAATATTTAATTCTACATCAATCATCCATCATCAATAGTCAATCATCAAACTGATGAATCCTAACATTGGAAGAAACTTTGGCTAACTTGACTCTCTTTTTTTCTCTCCATCCGGAAGACTTGACTTTGATATACTAACTCATTTGGTTATTGAAGGAAATATTTTATTCATAAACTCAAATAAATTATTTTACATAAAATTATGTAATAGGACATCTCTAATTATAATATTAGAAAGTTAAATTAAATTAGGACTAAGAAACCTATTTCAATATAAACTAGGACAAATAAATTCTAACTAAATTTGAATTAAATAAATATCAAAAATTAAATCTTAAATAATTTGGAATTCCTACTCCAACTTTGAATTATTATTTGCAACATTCTCCCGTAATTCAAAGTTGTATACTCTTGCTTTTTCTTGTCGTCATGGTTCTTGTATTGGAGCACTTTTTTCCAATCTTCAATTTTTTGTTTGTGTTGGAGAACTTCTCTCCAATCTTCAATTATTGATGCACTTTCTCATCAACCTTGTTTGTGTTGGACAATTTCTCTTCAATCTTCAATTGTGAATGCACTTTCTCATCAACCTTGTTTGTGTTGGACAATTTCTCTTCAATCTTCAATTGTTGATGCACTTTCTCATCAACCTTGTTTGTGTTGGAGAATTTCTCTCCAATCTTCAATTGTTGATGCACTTTTTCATCAACCTTCAATTGTTGAAGCATTTCACTTCAATCTTCAATTTTGATATTTTTTTCCTGATTGTGTTGGAGCACTTCTCTCCAACTTCCAATAGTTGAAACACTTCTCTTCAACACCCGATATTTTTTTCTTGGTTGTGTTGGAGAATTTCTCTCCAACTTCCAATAGTTGACGCACTTCTCTTCAACAATCGATATTTTTTTTCTTGATTGTGTTGGAGCACTTATCTCCAACTTTCAATAGTTAAAGCACTTCTCTTCAACATCCGATTTTTTTTCTTTTCGTATGAACCTCTCTCCAGTTTTAGAATTTTTCTTTTCTTATGCATGTTTGTTTTCCATGCATATATCATTGGCTCATCGTTGTCAATATATCATTGGCCAGATGGGTGGCATATATTAGTTATAGCCGTCCGCCGACAGCGAAAGCTTTTTAATTCTCTACCAAGATCGTAGAAGCTCTGATACCAATTTGAAGGAAACTATTTGTTCATAAACTCAAATAATTTTTCCTACATGAAATTATGTAATATGGCACCTCTATTTATAATACTAGAAAGTCAAATTAAATTAGGACTAGAAAACCTATTCCAATATAAACTAGAACAAATAAATCCTAACTAAACTTGAATTAAATAAAAATCAAATCCTAAATAATTTGGAATTCCTACTCCAACTTTGAATTATTTTTTCCAACAGTTATGATAATTATTTATTTTTTAAAAATAATTTCTTATTATTTTATTTAACAATTCATGTTTGATTATAAAATTTTGAATTTAGTTGGATTTTAAATTTGGAAAACTGATCCAAATCTGTTCCATTTTCAACAAGTTAGAAAAATATTTTAAACATGAAAAAAAAAGTTCTCTTCTCTCCTTTTCGAAAGATATAATAAAATACAATTTTATTTTTAACCTCAATTTTATAAATTATAAATAAATAATAATATCTAAAGATGATAAGTCATTTTATAATGACTTCTTTCACCTCTCAAATAATATTGATTTGAGATGGTGTTAAATAAAGCGACATTAAAATTTACAATTTCACATAGCCGACTTTTACCTACTTAAAATTGTAATTATTATTGTGATAGACTGACCAGTTTGTGTGCATGTTGACATTCACTTTGACTGAATACATCTACCTCCTACTAGCATAAATATTGCTAGTCAATTTAATTTTTAGACAGATAAAAAAATAAATTACTAACATTTGCCAACTATAATCTCCTATGAATCATCTGAACATACTCCTGGATGCAATGATATCTTCAATTCACAATTAATATCTCTCCAACTTTTTTTTACTTGCTATATCAATCCCCCAATCTATCACAAAGCGTTTATAGGTTCTTCATCTAAAAATATGAAATGTAAGCGATTGGGTCGAGATAGATTGAGCCTTTGCCCTCAAAACTTTTAACTCATCTCCTTTACGTTAGATTTTTAAAAGATTGTTTCACCTCATTCCGCCTCATTGCTATTTCTAGCTTCATCCAAAGGTAAATCATTCTTAACTTGCCCTTCGAGAATATAGCGAAACCATCCCCAAGGGTCGAAGTCAACTTCTTTTATATTACTCCCGCTAGTCCAATATATAACTAACCAAAAAGTGATTTGTCAATTTATCTTTTTGATTCTTTTCATATTCTTTTTAAATGTGGAGATAGTCATTATTTGTGATTTAAAAATAGTTGAAAATTTCATTTAAAAAAAGTGTAATTCTAGAAAAAATAATTAATATAAAATAATTCATTTATTTTGAACTATAAAAAAAAGTGTCAACAATTTATTTATATTGGACTAGAGGGAGTAGTAATAAAAAAGTTCTTATCGAGGCACTATTAAAATTAGTAATCTTTTTGTTTCAATTTCTATGTCAATTAATATTTTCTTTTTTGGGACATCTAAAAAAAAATGTCATACTTTCTTATTTAGAATATAATTAACTATAAGCTTCTTATTTTATTTTATCTTTAATGAGATAAATTATGATATGTTTGGTCATGAGAATTATTCACTTTGTTCGATAATTTTTTCACTTTATTTAAAAAATTACCGTTTGATCATGAAAATTTAAATCCAACTTGATATTGTATTTAAAATTTAAAAAATACCCAAAATTATGAAAATTTTTCACTAAAATTTTAAATATTTGTCATTTATTTTAAACAATAAATTTTAAAGTATTTCTTTTTTCATTTTTGAACTCTATGCGCAATTAAACACCAACACATAAATTGAGACAAAATGATAATTTTCAAATTTAGTCTCTATACAAATCCTTTGAGATAATTAATTTGATGCCAGCTATCTAAATACGCACTGTCTCTAGAATATGTTAGGCAATTTACATTTATTGGTTAAACAATCTTGTTAAATTTGAAAGAATTCTTGTCATTTGTCAATATGCACACTTAACACCTAAGTTTTGTTAATTTAATACATCAACAAGTGAATTAATTAAACATAGGGGGTCAAGGACAAGGGACCCAAGAAATAATTCTTCTTCTCACCATTTCCTTCCTTCTTGAGAAAAATGACAAAAATAGTCCCTCATATTTTGTTGTAGGTTCAAAATACACTAGTATCTTAAATATCAGTCGAATAGTTTTAGGGTGTGTTTGGTAGGAAGAAAAATATAAGTTGGTTTCTTACTTATTTTCTCATGTTTGGTTAGTAAGTGAAAAATATTTTCTATTATTTGATTGATAAGTGAATACACATTTTGTAAATTTTTCTTTTCTTTTTTGATTAGAGAGTAGAAAATATTTTCTAAGGGGTAGGTCGGGAGTTGGGGTGTGGTGGTTGAGGGAAGGGGGGGCTGGGTGGGGTGGGGTGCAGGGCGGTTAACTAAAAAATTACTTTTTTTAAAAAAATTAAATTTTGGGGGTTGGGGGTGGGTGGGTGGTAGGGGGACCAAAAATATTACTTTTAAAAAAAAATAATAAGTAAATATTTTAAAAAAAGTATTTAAAAATTAAATTTTGGGTGGGGTGAGGGCGGGGGAGAGGGGCAAAGTACCAAAAATATTACTTTTTTTTCAAAAAATAAGTAATTTTTTTAAAAAATAAATAAAAAATTAAATTTTGGGTGGGGTGGAGGTGGTAGGGTGGAGGTTGGGGTACAAAAGATTTTATTTTTTTTTTAAAAAAAAGTACTTGTAATTTTTTTTAAAAAAAATTAAAAAATAAATTTTGGGTGGGGTGGAGGGGGGAGGAGGAGGGCTGGGTGAGATGGGGTGGGGGGAGGGGCTGGGGGCATAGGGTGGGGGTTGAGTGAGATGGGGTGGTGATTGGGGTACAAAATATTTTTTAAAAAATAAAAAATTGAATTTGGGTTGGTAGAGGTGGTAGTGGTGGTGGGGTGTGTGTGTATGTGTGTGTGGTGGGGGTGGGGTGGGGTGTTAAAGTGGGGTGGGTGGATGGGTGAGGTGGGATACAAAAAAAAATTACTTTTTTTAAAAAAAGTTAATTTTATTTTTTTAAAAAAGAATTAAAAAAAATTGATATGGGGTGGAGGTGGGGGTGGGGTGAAATAGAAAAAATATTTTTAAAAAATTGTGTGAGGTAGAGGTGGGGTGGAGTGGGGGAATTGGGGGTGTTGTGAAGGTGAGGACTTATTTTTCCTACTTTCATTAGAGAAGTCATTTTTCTTATTTGGAAAATATTTTTCAAATTTTTTTGACCAACCAAACACAAGAAAATTGGAAAATATTTTAAATATTTTCCTCCATACCAAACACACTCTTAGTCTCTGTCAGATATTTACCAAATTATAATTGTTAGTTTTAACCGAAATTGTGACCTTCTTTTAAACCAAAAACAGTAGAAATTTCTGTCACCTTTGCAGAAATCGCAACATAAAAAAATAATACCAAGCACAAAAGCAGATCAAAATAATAAAAATTACACCTCAAAAAATTACATTAAACTCTTGAAATATATTTAAATCAGCTGTGTTTTACATATAAAATTATATTCTATATATAAAATAAAAGGTTTGATCAGTTTAATTATAATAACAAGATATCCAATTTAATTTCACAAATAGAACTTGGGAAAGGTAGACCTTACCCTAAATATATGCTACGACCATCTCTTGCTGTTTAGTGTGAACATAAAAGACGCGGTTGCATTTGTGAACATTAACAAATTAGAATATAGTAACATTTTCAAAATGTTAAGAGCAAAAGCTAATAATACGTTTACAATGTGAATATATTCTTTAAAATAATTTATACAGTAGTCAACCTTCTCGTTTTCTCCACTTTCTTCTGCTTTTTTTTTTAAAAAAAAAAATTCAATTATACAATAGAATTCTATATTTTGCTTTTAATGAATAAGATAATATCTGAGTCACTGAGTGAGTATATGGTGGAGTATTATGAGAAAATGACAAAAATGGTCTCCTATGTTTGGGAGTATGTTCAAAATAATTTTTAAAATAGGTTTTGAACAATTTTGATCCTTTAAATTTGTTAAAACTAAACACTTTTTATCCCTGGCAAATATCCAACAAAATATGTTTGTTAAGTTTAATGGAAACTTTGAAGGGAAAAAATAGGATTTAGTGTGAACTCACATTTAGAGGTATAGTTTTTATAATTTCTGTTATTTTTGTCCTATTTCTAGTGGTTGGTATGACTTTTTAATTGCAATTTCGATTATGTTTGTTTTATTTTTTAGTGTTTACTATAGTTATTGGTTTTGTTATTTTTAGAATTTGATGAGACTGTCATGTTTTTATGATTTAATCTTCTTCATTCCATAGTTTTCATCAAAATTAGCATACATAATTTACCAAATGCTTTGACTCTCGCTTTTGACAAACTTAAGGATAAAAAATGTTTAATATTATTTTTTGGATCGATTTTAAATCTACCCCAAACATAAAGAATTATTTTTGTTATTTTCTTTATTATATACTCCTTTCGTCTCAATTTTTGTATTACATTTTCTTTTTAAGTCTTTCCTAAAAGTATTTTTTCTATAATAAGAAAGATATAATTTTAAAATTCTCATTTTACTTTTAATTAGATAATTTATAAACACAAAAATATTTAAAATTTATTTTAAATCATATATTTTTTTTTTTTAATACTAACGACTTTGAAAGTATCAATCACTTCGTCCAAGTTGTCATGAGCCGAACAAGCATTGAAGAAAATAATTAAAGACAATATAGTCATGAATATTACAATATATTTAATTGTACATCAATCATCCATCATCAATTACTAATACTCAATAATCCCTTTTCTTAGGGGTAAAAAAGTCAAATTAATCATCAAACTAAGGAATGTTTACATTGGAAGAAATTTTGGCTAACTTGACTGTTTTTTATTTTCCGCCAGGAGACTTGACTTTGATATACTAACCGGTTTGGCTATGAGAATTATTCTTTTAATTTTTAAAATATTTTTTTATTTTATTTAAAAATTAATGTTTGATTATACAATTTTTAAATTTAACTTGAAAGAAAAAAGAATATTTTTTAAATTTGTGATTTATAATTAAATCAATTTTTTTTATAATTATAAATAATTTAGTGAGAAATTTGAAGTTAAAATATTATTAAATATAAAATATAACTTTTTTCTGAATTGACTAAGAAAAAGTCACGTAAATTAGGATAAACGAAATAAGTAATTTGATACCAGCTATTAAAATACCCACTCTATCTAGAAACTTGCATTTATTGGTAAAATAAGTTTGTTAAATTGGTTTAGGGTGAAAATCGTTTACCCCTGAACTTTGCTTTAAAAATCAAACACCCCCCTCAACTTTGAACAATAATCATCCTCCCCCCTTTATTTTAATTGACTTTTTTAAATGCCTATTTTGTCCTTGTATTATCAAGCTTTATATCTTTTTTTAAAAAACTTCTTTGTAATCACAATTTTTATTTTTTAAAATCTATATAACATATTTTGTACAAAAATAAATAAATATTATTTCATAGATGAAATAAAAGTGAAAAATACTAATTGAGTATGTAAATTAATGACGTTTCATAATGAAATAAATGAGCAAAATAAAAAAAATTAATAAATAATAATCAAAACTCTAATATAGAATTATACAAGAAAATAACAGGTAATTTTAACTTTATAAATATATTTCAATGCATGTAATGTAAAACAATAAAAATAATTAAAAATAGAGGTGCATAGACACACACACACACACACACACACACACACATATATATATATATATATATTATTGTGTATAAATTTTAAATTATAATTTAGAAAATATTTCATTATTGACAACCAAAACTCGTTAATCTATATAGACATTAGAGAATAACAAAGAAAGAACTAAAACATGCATCTATATACATAATTACATATATAATACATGCCCGTTTGGCCATAAGAATTTTTCACTATTTTTTAAAAAATTGTTTCACTTTATTCAAAAAAAAATATTGTTTGACCATAAAAATTTTCAATACAACTTGAAGTTGTATTTTAAAAAGTGAAAACACCTAAATACTTGTTTTCACTTTTTTCTATCTCACTTTTTCACTTTTTAGTTATATTTAACACTTTGATTTCTAAAAAGTCTTTCAAAAAAGGTATGGTCAAACACAACTTTAACTCCAAAATTTCTAAATAAAGTAATTTTTTTTATTTTTACGACCAAACACCTTAATGCATATAATATAAAAATATCAATCATAAAAAATAGCATTAGATTTTTGATTAGTTTGTAAAAGGATTATTTTATTAATAATGTTAATAAATTTAATTAAAAATAATAAATACCTAGGTTAAGAAAAATAAATATATATAATATAAAAAGATATTACATAAAAAAAAATATTAAGGATAAAATAAGCATTGCATAGAATAAAGGAGGGAGAATGATTATTCAAAATTAAGGGGGTGTTTGATTTTTAAAGCAAAATTAGGAGTGTAAACGATTTTCACCCAATTGATTTATCTTAAACTTCAAAATTGTCTAACTTTTTTTTTTTTTTTTTACCAAATTTGTCAACTTGAGGGAAAGCATTCTTGTCAATATGCACGCGGACGATGCAGAAGCTAAGTTTTGTTAGTTTAATACTAACTAACTCAGTCTATATGATTCACTTTCTTTTTTAGTCAATCTAAAAAAATATATATTATTATATTTAATAATAATTTTACTTTATGATTTATAGTCACACGGATATTTATGACTTATTTTAGATCACAAATTTTAAAAATCAATCTTTCTTCCTTAAACTCTTTGTCAAGTTAAATTAATTCATATAAATTGTGACGGAGGGAGTATAAAACAAGTAGTGAACTAATTAAACATGGGAGGTCAAGAACATGGGGCCCAAGAAAGAATTCTTCTTCTGACCATTTTCTTCTTCTTGAGAAAATTGGAAAAAAAATGGTCCCTCATATTTTGTTGCAGGTTTAAAATAATACCTTAAGTATTAGTATTGAATAATTTTAGTCTTTATCAGATATTACCAAACTATGGTTGTTAGGTCTAATTGGAGCTGGTGAATCTTAGTAGCTCAATTGGTTGATTGTATGAACTTTCATTTTGTTAGTGAGAGTTCGATTTTCCACCTTGTAATCTCCTTCCTCTACCCCCATTTTTTTTGTTGTTTACCATAAAAAAATTGAAAAAAGGAAAGAAAAGAAGGTTTAATTGGAACTGTGAATTTTTTTTAAAACGAAAAACAATAGAAATTTCCGTCAACATTTTAACAACCGCAATATAAAAAATATTATCAGGCATAAAGATAGATCAAAATAATGAAAATTGTACCTCAAAAATTGGACCAAGACTCTTGAAGTATCCAACGCTAGCGTTTGGATATGCGATTTCAAATCATGAGATGAAATTTCAAATTCTCAAAAAATCATGATTTGGGATTTCAAATTCTGAAATCATGATTTAAACTTTTTTAAATACAAAATTTAACCGATAAGTTTATATTTTGTAAAAAAATTATCATTTTGAATTTTGTTAAAAAAAAAAGAAGACTTGTGCTCAAACTGAAGAGATTGTACGTACTATATGAAAGGATTATATTAAAGGATAACTAATTACTATTATTGTTGACTAGTGGATCTTTATAAATTATGTGTATTTGAAAGTTTATAATCGCAAATATTTATTTATAAAAGAAATATGGAGATTTGTCAATGCAGTGTCTTCGATATTACGATATCCTATTTATGAACTATAATTTGCTCATTTGATAACATTTCATAAGAATTGAAAAAAATTTAATATTTTTCCCAGCTAGTGAGATTTTCATGTTTTCAAGAAAAAAATACAAACTTAAAATTTCAAATTGCATATTCAAATAAAACTTCAACTTCATATCAAATGATTTCATATCACATGTCCAAACGGGCCCTAAAAATTAACATAAATTACAAAAACAGTACTTCCAAATATGAGCTCGGATCAAAACTGCTCAATTCATACTTAAGGTACTATTCTGAACCTAGTATCAAAGACAAGGGACCGTTTCTGTCATTTTCTCTCTTCTTCTTCCTCTGTTGTAACTGTAACTTCCATTTTACATAGTACTAATAAACATGGCTCTATCTTTCTTCGAAGTTTCCAGCAATCAACAAACATAGTAGGACCAACATAGTATTTTTCATCCAAAGTAATTCATAAATCCTATTTATGTAAATTTTCTTGGATATTCATTTCAAGAGAAAAAAATATTAAAAAGATGGCAGGAGGTGGAGGAGATCAAGAAACAAATTTGGAATTTACACCAACATGGGTTGTTGCTTTGGTCTGCACTGTCATAGTTGCTATCTCTCTTCTTGTTGAAAGAATTATTCACTATGGTGGCAAGGTGAATGATTGACTACTAGTTTTACGCTGACTGTCAAAACTCGTTTTACAAATAGTTAGTTGTGTGCATCACAAAGTTTTCTTGATTTTTGTTATATGTTGGTTTGTATAATAATTTTACTTTTTTTTTTTTAATTCTGATTTCTATCATGTCTATTTTCTTGATCAGCCAATTCCCCTTAGACAATCAAGTTCCTTCACTTACGACTATTATGAATTGACTAGTTTTACGTTGACTGTCAGCTTGTTTCCAATAGTTGTGTGCATCACAAAGTTTTCTTGATTCTGCTTATATGTTAGTCCACAGTAGTACTTGTGATATGCTATAGTGCGAGTTGATTTCTCATATGGTTACTTAACTAATACTAGTTATTGTCTCAGAAAGTCGCTTTCTTTGTTGAAGAAAATTTGAATTAAGAAGAAAGGTGATTTTTTGAGATAATAACTATTAGTTGAGTGACCATTTGGAAAATCGACCCGCTATGTTGCTCATACTCATCAAAAATGTTGCAGCCACCCATATTTGGAGGATTTGACACACACACCCATCGACAATTTTGAAGAGTTCGAGCAACATAGCTGATATGTATCATGTTTCTTTTCTTGATCAGCCAATTCCCCTTAGACAGAAAGTTATTATTATCTGCTATAGAGTATTGCATTTGTAAAATTGTGATTTTTCTGGCAGTATTTGCTCAAGAAAAACCAGAAGCCACTCTATGAAGCCTTACAAAAGATCAAAGAAGGTAAACTTCTAACTTCTCTTTGTGTAATTCTGTTTTTACTTGGTCAACTTTAAAGATGTCTGATTAATCCATATTCCAAAAACATGATGAATGATGCAGAGTTGATGCTGTTGGGATTCATATCTCTGCTATTGACAGTGTCCCAAGATAGAATTCTTAAAATATGCATCCCAAAGCACTTGACTAATCATTGGCTCCCTTGCAAAAAGGATGATGATGTCAATGAAAATGTCCACTTTCAGACCAATTTCTTCTCTTTAATTCTGGGAGGAAGGCGGCTTCTTGCTGGATCTGCTAATTCTGGTTATTGTGAGGCTAAGGTATGTCTAAATAGTATTCACTATTTGACCTTTGAAATAAAAAGGCAGTCCGGTGGACTAAGCTCATGTTGTTCACGGGTCGACAAAAATTGGATTGTTTTATGTGAAAGGGCTGGACCACATTGGATTTATTGCATGTGCCATGTAGTTTTACCTTGTATTTATGGAAGAGGATGTTTTGACGACTAGTACTCTGATCACACGGCGACAACTCTTACCGTTGTGCCAAGACTCTCTTCAACCAGACCATTTTACTTTTCTCTCCGTCACCCGAATTGTTAAAATAGCAAACAGAAGGGGAAAAAGATTGCCAATCAAGATTCATAAATAAGTTTCTATATAGACACAGTTTTAGTCCATATGCTGATGAAATTGTGATGTTTTTTTATATCATATACCCTTGATGATTTGTCACTTTTTCTGGAAGAAATTTTAGATTTTCTGAAAGTCTGAATTTCTATACACTCTCTCTTTTTGGAACTTAACAGGACAAGGCACCAATGCTATCTCTCACAGCACTGCATCATCTACATACCTTTATCTTTGTGCTGGCTGTTTCACATGTTACTTTCTCAGCTCTTACAATTTTATTTGGAGGTATAAAGGTAAAGTTCTCAGTCATGATGCTTCAGATTTCTGAACTCATCATAAGTCTCTTCGTTTTTCACTTATACACGATGCCCTTGCTTTATCTGTACAGATACGTCAGTGGAAATCTTGGGAGGATTCTATCCAGAAAGAGGAATATAATCCAGAAGAAGGTATATTGCCTAATGACTGTTGAGTCTTATTAGTATACTTCCCTTTGAACTAAATTGGACACAAAGTTTGCATAAGTACTCACAAGACACGAGCTTAAGTTCTGTGCACTGACAGTGTATAGATATTTTTACATTATCAAGTTAAGTTGACCTACAACAACAGGCAACTCTTCGTACCAAGCCTGATATTATGACCTGGAAAATGTAGTAGCACTGATAAAATGTAACACTTTCAACATAGAGTAATCTCTCTTGTTCTGATCCTAATGAGGCTATATTGTATCTGCAGTACTTCGCTCGAAAGTTACACATGTCCAAGACCATGATTTTGTCAAGGGCCGGTTTCTAGGTTTTGGTAAAAGATCAACTTTATTAAGTTGGCTGGTAAGCGTAGAAATCTTCCATCTTAATCATCCTTTGATGCGTATTTTCATTTCTATATACATGTGTTGATGTGTGTGTGCCTGTATGTCTATCTGACTGGTTAATTACATTGATAATGTCCAACGGCTTAAATTACACTGATAATGTGAGGGTTATTTACACTGTCAATGTTATATAAGTTAAATCCTTTAGTATATTACCACTTTGGAACATGATCAAATGTGTATTTCTGCAAGTTGCTTATTGGACTTTCTGCTTCTATGCATTGTCAATATTTATGGCGTGTCTAACAATTTTCTATTTTTCCCTTGATTCTCAGCATTCCTTCGTCAAGCAATTCTTTGGATCTGTCACAAAATTGGACTATACAACTTTGAGGCTTGGATTCGTTATGGTACATTTACATTAATATACTGGTTTATACTTTTTGGTTTCTCCATGAAGCTCAACTCTTGCTGATTTTTCCACCTTAGACTCATTGCAAGGGGAATCCAAAGTTCAATTTTCACAAGTATATGATACGCGTACTTGAAGCTGATTTCAAGAAAGTTGTTGGGATTAGGTGAGTTACACAATGGTTACCATTTTGTTCAACAATGGTTATCAAGTGAACAAAATGGAAAGAAAACAAGGAAGCATGATGTTACCGTTCAAAAAATTTGAAATATTATCAGCATAACATGATATCCCTAACAAGTAAAAAAATTTCTCATCTCTCCTCTTAGAGGTTACTCATGTGTTTTACTTCAACGACCAACATCTCATTTTCTTAATGTAACTTATTAACAGGTTCAACATTTCTATCCAAACACGTAATTAGTTCTCTATATAATCAACTTCGGCACTTAAAATTGTTTTTCAGTACTTGATGCTTATCAGTTTGCTTTTAGTCGGCTAAGCTAAACGGGCTCTTAGTTCCTTTTGATTTTCAACTTACTGAAATTTTACAATTGCTTATGCAGCTGGTATCTTTGGCTATTCGTGGTCTTGTTCCTATTGCTTAATGTTCATGGTGAGCTATGTCATTTACTGTTTCATCCTCCTCTTCATTAGCATAACTCTAATTGACTTTGAGCCTAGTATAAGAGCTTATGTTTTAATTATCACCCCCTCTTTTATTTTCTCCCTCTATCTGTGTTTGAAGGGAAGCCTTGGAGCAACGGTAAAGTTGTCTCCGTGTGACCTATAAGTCACGGGTTCAAGTTGTGGAAACAGCCACTAATGCTTGCATTAGGGTAGGTTGTCTTGTATCACACCCCTAGGGGTGCGGCCCTTCTCCGGGTCCTGCTAATGCAGATGCCTTGTGCACCTAGCTGCCCTTTTTTATCTGTGTTTGATTTTTCACTCACTTTGTATTTGCAGGCTGGCACACTTACTTTTGGATAGCATTCATTCCCTTTGGTGTAAGTAATCAGTACTATTAAGAACTACTAATCTTTGTCAGTGCACCTTTACATTATTGTGGTCCATAAATTATTTCTTGATGCTTCAGTTATTTTATATTAAATCAAAACTGGATTCATTTTTTAAATATCTTTCTCACTTTACAGTCTGTTCAGTGTTCAAGAGTTAATAGAAGAACATGGAATTTCTGAAATAATCTCTTTAGTATTAAATAGAAGAACATCAAAAACAGCCTCTCTACCCAACAAAGGTAGGGTAGGGGTAAGGTCTGTGTACACCCTACCCTTCCCAGACCCCACTTGTCGGACTATACTGGGTTCGTTGCTGTTGTAATCTCTTACTATTAAATAGATAGTAGAATCTGCTCATATTTCATGGCAATATATTACTTTAGATATCATGGTTACTAGTCACCAATCTTAGAATCTGAATAGCCCTTAGTTCAATTGTTCAAAAAGGTGTTGTTTTCGATATCCTTCTCTACTGGAAATCCTAAAAGATTGATATGTTATTGTGATTATGCAGCTTTTGCTAGCTGTGGGGACTAAGCTAGAGCATGTTATAACTCAACTTGCTGGAGAGGTTGCTGCAAAGCATGTAGCGGTGGAAGGAGATTTAGTTGTCAAGCCATCAGATGACCACTTCTGGTTTCACAGACCGCGACTAGTCCTTTTCCTCATTCACATCATCCTTTTCCAGAACTCCTTTGAGATTGCATTTTTCTTCTGGATTTGGGTAATCTTAAAAACACAACACTAAACTCTTAAATGTAACAATTGGGATAAGCTTTTCTATTCCTTTCTCCCATTAGTAATTGAGATTATCGCGTTCTGTTCATTGACAGGCTCAATATCATTTCAACTCCTGCATCATGGGACAGGTTGGTTATATCATCCCACGACTTGTCATAGGGTAAGTTCCCTCTCCCATCTCCTCTAGCCGAGGAAGATACTTACCTGCATCTGGTCTTTACACCAAACCAAATAATTTAACCATGAGAGTCACAAATTAAAGTGAGAATACATATCATATAACTATAATTAAGTGGAAAACAAAGTTTTATACGCAAGACACATATCTTGTACTCACACTTGCTTGGTACAAACACCAGATGCGGGGAAGATTTTACCTAGCTTACTTTAACACACTAGCTATTACATAATCTAATTGAGTTCTTCTGCAGGGTGTTTGTTCAATTCCTTTGCAGTTATAGTACTCTGCCACTCTATGCAATTGTCACACAGGTCATCTTTCTTCTACCAAAATATACTTACCACTTGGTTTTATTGATTGTTTTACTTATAACTTTTTCCTTGATGCATGAATGCAGATGGGAAGTTCCTTCAAGAAAGAAATATTCGACGAGCATATACAAGACGGGCTTGTTGTTTGGGCTAAGAAGGCTAGAAGGAGAGCCGTCAACGGCTCCAGCCAAGTGGTTCATAAAGAATCCCCTTCTCCTATGGCTATGGCTGTGCAGTTATCACAAGTAGAAACACAAGAATCTGCTATGGAAGAGGGCAATGCCGGAGAAATTAGGCACGCGACCGACCAACTCAACTCAAAAGTAAATTAAGCCAACAACAACATTCCTCAGATCTCTCAAAGCTGTTAAACTGTAAGGGAACTTGTAAAAGTGAGCAACTTTTTAGAGTATATAAACTGTATACAGTACATATACCTACCTAAGGAAGAAAAAGAATGGTTTGAAATTTTTTTGTGGAGTAAACTCACTTGTATTAACTGATGTATGTTTCAAAGATTTTCCTATCTAGTAATTTTTTTTTTCAGTAGTATGGTTTTGAAGCTATAGATTGTTCTTCCACACAAGAAGGCAAATGTATTGGATCAATGTTGTCACAATTTACTGATATTATTAGTTCCCATGTTTCAGTAGGTAATAATAACCAACACAATGCAATCTTACTCCACAAGTAAAGAAACATTTTGGTGTTTACTCACTTCCACTTCCAAGGTCGTTCTTGTAAATCACCTTTTTTCTTTTGGCTACTAATTATTTTAAATCGGGATGCAAAATTGAAAAAACCATGCTTTTTAGAAAAGTCTCCTCATCAACTCTCTATCTTTCGACCCCACCTCACCGAGCTTAACACCCCGTGGAGGCGTGGACTCTCTATATTTTGAATCCACCTCACCAAGCTTAACGCCTTGTGGACTTATTCATGAAGGCCTAACTTGACACGCCTGGACAGCCGATTCAAGAGAGTTAAAGGACATAATTCCTTGAGGATTGATTTAAATAAGTTTAACAAAATATCTTTGCGCAACAAATATTCCAAGCGGATGGTCATAAGTTTAGATAGATAGGCAAGACTTGTCATGCCACAAGTCCTGGAACGAACATAAAAGTTCAATTTTTTTATCAAATAATTATTTTATTTTATTTAAACTTATATTTTTTAATATTTAATTACCTTATATTTCAATTGTATATTTATCATGTTTAGGAAACATTGAAAAGTGGCAGCTAAGATTCCTGCATTGTTCAAATCCGTACGAGCTCATCTGCGTACTTGAGTAGCTCGACACTCTTGTCTCCTGCTTGTCCTTTTTATCACGTCATTATGGGCGACGGCCCCTTAACCATTATCTCTTATGGGATTACTCCTTTGTCATTAGCGCCTCGGGGATGGCCTCACTGGACTCCATGCTCTCATTGCACCGAAATTGCATACCAAATTCGTACACTGTGTCACGAGTTTCTAATCTGATTTTATCCCATACAATTGTATACACATATTTTTCAAAATATACTTTCAACTTATTTATCAAACATCAGAAAAATAAATAAGAAACTTACTTATTTTCCAAAAAAAACATGACATTTTGTATCAAACACACCCTAATTAAAAGTGTTATCTCCTTCAACTAAACTTGATATCAAATTCAAGAATAAATGGTGGCTTGAACACACCCTAAAAGTGTTATTCTATGACATGTTTTCTTAAACGTAAGGTCATCACACTTTATTCTATGATACTAAAGCTTTGTTTATTCTATGATATCTTTTTCAAAAATGTACATTATTTTAATGTTAATAATATAGGCACGCGTGCAATCACACAATGACACAAAAGGAAAATCTATATATAGTACTCATATAGTATAATTTTATATTTTCCATCTCTCATCCTTGAAAAGTTGAGCAGAGAAGAATTTAAGAAGAAACCTAAGTACACTCTTAACTAGTCCTTTTTGAATTTATGAACAGCCAAATCAAAGAGGTAATTATTTTTAAATATTTTATACAATATTCCATCTTTATCACACCCTTTATGTATGTATGCTTAATTTGCACCCCATGTTACATTATGTGTACGTATGTTATATATACACTGCATATAAATTAATAAGTGTAATCCTTCTTGTTCTTTTTATTTTTATAGATCAAATTAGTTTCTTTTCCTACAGGTTATATGACAAGACATGTAGGGTTCTTTTCATAAAGGGAAAAGCACATAAAATACCCCTAAAAGCAAACTAATTACACTAATTTACCCCCTCCCTTATTAATTACATACAATATCTCGTCGACTGAATTTTTTTACCCGAGTGCCCCAATAGCATTTTTCATCACTTTGGAGTGAATTTAATGATCCACCTTTTATTTTTTTAGCCCTTAATTTCTTTCCTTCATTTGATTACTTTTATTTTTTTGTCTCTTTTATTTTATTGTTGCATGGGATGTTCTTTTCAATTTAATTTTTGTCTTCTTCTTTTTTGTCCATTTCCTTCTTACTTATTTTATCTTTTTCTTTTTTATTTGAAGGATAAAAATAAAATATTAGTTAATCATTTTTAAATTAATAAAAATATAAGAAAATTAAAATAATAAATAAATAAAAAATATTAAAATCACTAACTTATTTATTAAAATTTAAATTAATAAAAAATATATATTTATATTATTAATTAACTAGATTACAATAAGAAATAAATAAAATAAATACTAAATTCCATTAGCTTATTTATTTTTTATTTTATATTGTTGGCTCCTTTTTTGTTTTGTTTTGTTTTATCTTTTACTTTTTATTAGATTGTCTTCTTTCTTTTATCAATTTCTTTTTAAAAATAAAATAAAATATAAAGCTAAAAATAAAGATATTATCTAACTATTTTTAGACTAATAAAAATATAAGAAAATTAATAAATAAATTATAAATAATTAAGAATGACTGAGGAGTGTCTCATGAAGGACTGGAACAGTCCTCCATGATACCACCAAAGTATGTCTATATATTGTAATGGTATCATGGAGGTCTCACTGAAGGACTGAAACAGACATCAGTGATACCATGACAATATATAGATATACTGTGATGGTATCATTTAGGACTGAAGCATACCTCAATGATACCATGATAGTATATAGATATACTGTGGTGGTATATTAAGGAGTGTTTCATTGAAGGTCTGAAGCAGTCCTCCATGATACCATGACAATATACAGATATATTGTGATGGTATCATGGAGGACTGAGGATTGTTTCATTGAAGGGCTGAAGTAGTACTTCATGATAAGATAAAAGTATATAAATATATTGTGATGGTATCATGGTATATTATAGAATGTCTCATTGACGGACTGAAGCAGTCCACCATGATACCATATCAGCATATAGATATACTATGATGGTATCATGGAGGATTGATGAGTGACTTATCGAAGGATGATACCATGTTAGTATATAGATATACTGTGATGGTATCACGGGGGACTAATGGGTGTCTCATTGAAGAACTGAAGCAGTCATTCATGATATCATGTCAGTATATATATATGGGGTATCATGAAAGATTGGAGAGTGTCAAGGACTGAAACATATCTTAATGAAAAAAGAGTAGAAAAAGTGAATGAAATTAGATTATGGAGAAAAAAACAAAAGGAAAAAAGAATTAAATGAAATAAGAAAAAATAAAATGAAAAAAAACATAAATTAAAAATAAAGGAATCAAAATTGAGTATGAAATTAGATAATGGTAAAAAATAAAGAATAATATGATTTGAGGGAAAAAATGAATGAAAAAAGAGAATAAAAATAAAGAATAAAGACATATACTAGAAAAAAAGGAGAAAGAAAGAAAAAAAAAGGAGTAGATAAAATAAAAAAATGAACGAAATAATATTTTTTTCTTAATTATTTCTTTTAAAAAAAGAGTTTAGTCCTATATGATACCGATAGGGTATCAATATATCGACAAAGTATCACATAGAGGGGGCATTTTTTGTAATTAGTTAGGGAGATATTTTCTGTAAAAAGGTATTTAACTGTAAAATAATTTACTCCTATGGGATAACTATGTACTTTTCCCTTTCATAAAGCTAGTAACACGAGAATTGAAATTAATTTCCTTTTTTACTTTTTCTTTTCTTTTGAAATCAAATTCTGCAATGAATTGGATTAATAAATAATAGCCACGGTATCTATGAATTGAATTTTTTTAAAAAAATTCTATCTTTAGTAAGAAATATAGTTCAAGATAGTTATCAAAGAGAGATGACATACTCCATTGAGATTACCTCAATAGATAACCGAATCCCACTGCTTCTTCAAATTGAAAAAGCTAAGGTCTCTCTCTCTCTCAATCTTAACTATACAAAACATATTTTCCTTTATAAATAATTAGTTTTTTATTTCATTAGCCCAAATTTTCTTTTGAAAATTAAATATAAAATCATAAGACTTAAAGCAAACATAATCATATTATTGGAATATATGAACAATTAATTAGAATCATCTATATTAAATTTTTATCCTATTTTTTGCTATGTTTGTATGAATTTCAAGAAATTAGGATTTTTGAGATTACTTACTTCAATGTAATTTTAGGTCTACTCCATGGTCCTAACAAGCTCACTAATCATGGTTTTACATGTTGTATCACTTGTATTAATGCTCTCTTGTCGCTTGTATTTATTCGTGATACAGAAATATAGGCTGATACTGGTTATATTACTTGTATTCATTCGCTCTTGTATCGCTTATATTCTCATTCACAAATACAAAAATACATGTTGTATTCGGTATATACAGGCAGATATAGGTTGATACAAGATTGTATGTTGATACAACCATCAGAGTGATACAATATATAAAGTTGATACAAGTATATATATATTTTTTTAACTATATTCTTTTCCTCTATTTGGCAGAAGGCAATTTGACAAACACACAAAGCAAAAATACAGCCAACGAAAGACACTCACGTAAAATCAAAGAAAAGACACATTTATCAAACGCAAAACTGTGTATCGAAAAGAAGAAAGAGAAAAGGCTAAATAAGAGCAAATATACAATTGATACACACAAAGCAAAATACAAGAAAAAAGACTAAAACAAAAGTAAATAAAGCTAGAAAAAGGAGAGAGGCAGCGAGACAGGGGAGAGAGGTGAGAGCGCTAGATAGATAGATAGATAGATAGATAGATAGATAGATAGATAGATAGATAGACAGGGAGGGAGGGAGAGAGAGAGAGAGGGGGGGAGAGAGTTGCTAGAAAAAGTGAGATGTAGTTATAAAATATATTTTTAAAAGTGTAGCTAAGTAAAGTAAATACATAGTATATATTTGCTAAATCATGTAAATTTTCCTAAAGAAAATGGTGAGATAATATTTTAAAGCCACATGATTTTTAAATCAATTTTAGGAATTTTTTTTTAATTCAGTCTATTAATGAAAAAAGTAAATGTGCACTATTTATGTGAAAAAATCTCCTTATTTCCTTGCAAAACAATAAAATCACCCTTTTCTCAATTGTTTCATGAGGGCAAAACATGAATAATAATAATAATATTAATAATTAAGAAAAGAAAGAAATGACATTATATTTAAAGGGAGTTAAAACAAAAAACATCCCACCTTGTTACATTGCTAAACAATAACCTGGAGATTTTTGTCCCCCAAATTCATGTTCTTCACCCACATAAAAAACATCGAAAATATGTTGTTCGATATACATAAATTATCTTTGAAGTCAAGATTTAAATTTTATGAGTTCAATTTAAGGTTTTTAATATTAAAAATTTATTAAATTTTAAAATGAGTTCATATTTGCTAATCATTGCAAATTTTTATACATAAATTTATGTTTTCCGTCAAAAATATTAGATTCAAATGAACTTTGTAGTTGAATGTGCCCCTGGTTATGGATAGGTATTTGACATATCCAAATTATATAAAAATAACGATGGATTTGTTTAAAGTCTTAAAATGACACCAAGAAGCAAAAGCAAAAGCTAAAAATGATCTTTTAAGTACTATTAGGAATAACACTGTCAATTTTACCATTGGTTTTCATTGACCGGGTGTACATAGGAAGAGACAGATGTACTAGTTTTATATTCTGCAGGGATTTGTTTGAAAGAAAAAAATCCAAGTCATATATCTAAATTATTGAATAGCAGTTTCTCTTTATTTTTTCTTTGTCTAAAAAATAAAAAAGACTTTTGAATCGTATTATCTTAAACTAAAGATATGATAATATATCAAATTCCCTTTAAATCTTATAATCTTAAGCATGTTAAACAATAAAGTTAAACAATAGGGCCTAAGCGTTCTTCTTCTTCTCTTCTTTTGTTAAGGCAAAGCTAATATAGAGAGTTAATTGGTCATTATATGTTAAAAGAACACCGATCAACCCAAATAAATACAATGTAGAGTGGACCAGTATAACTACTTAAATTGAAATTCAATAATTAGAATCACTTTCACAAATTAAACGAAAGTAAGATGCTATAGAGATTTACACAAATAGTATTATGGACTTATGTAACTGTACAAGTAACACAAAAAAATTTCAACTAAAATGGTCGCATGTATATGTAATGTATTGATATTGTATAAACAATGTATAATTGTGTATATATAATGTATAACTATGTATCAGAGATATATATACATTCATATACACTATTTACAATATTGATACATAGCATCGGTTCATCTTCGAATAACAAATCGAATCCAATGATCAAAACTCCCACTCCAAATCAACACAAGTAGTCTAGCAGTGATAGTGACTCAGAGATTTTAGGTGTGGTTTCAATTTTTTCAGTCTACAAACCAAAGCCGAAAAATTATACCAACACAAATAAAACTGACATGGACAACATTAACATCATATCATCCTCATATTATATTTTATATTATTATTTTATTATTATTATTTATTATCTATCTATCTATCTATCTATCTATACTATATTAAAAGTGTGAAGCACCTTATAATGTGATTTGAACTTTTTACCCTTCATTAAAAGGGTTTGCTTTAGACAAAGTTGTCTTTTCACCATTTTTCTCAAATAAATTATAATTACACATAAACACTAATATATATTAAAATATTAATAATGTTTATACTCTTAAAAGTTCCCGCAAAATCCCTAAAGTTCCAAAAAAAAAAGTCGACGGCCTTTTCTTAATTTTTGGCATATATATAAATATCATATTTTTTACCCTACTTTTTGTAGTAGTATGCACGTTTATATAAATAACATAATTTTTAAATATCTGAAATATTTTTAAAGAAAAAAATATTTATGTTAATTGTTATTTTCACATAATTTATTTATTTAATATAATTTTTTTAATTTATTAACATGTGCAACGCACATACATTAAGACTAGTTTATTATAAAAGTGGAAAGCCCCTAAGTTAGAAGTTGGATTACGAAAATATCCTTATAAGATCATAATATGTATGGATAAAAATGTAAATACACTTTAATCATAATAAATACTATCATATTCTGTATATTAAACACTTTTATTATATGTTTATACTAAAATTATAAATACACATTATCAATTGTTATGAATATATACTATCATATCATAATATATATATATATATATATATTATCCTTCATTTAAATACTACTTCTATAATAAAGTTGATATGTTAATGGACTTAATTTTATACCCTTAAGAAATCCTTCATAAATGGGTAACTTATCTCTTCGAAAACTGAAGAAGTACTTGAAAAGTTGAAACTTTAAAAACAATAAAAACTAATTGATTGCTTCTTAAATGGGTATATAAACCAAACCTCTCTCCTTGAATCTTAAACGGATGAATCTGAAGAGTTCCAATTGATATAGCAATATAGAAACCACATTCATCTACAAATTTACAACCATCCAGATGCAGGAGGCAGCCACTTACTTTGCTTCAAAAATTAATAATGAAGCAAAAGACACCTATTGCTTGGAAAGCAAAATTAATAATGATATATTTTTTGTATTCCTATTTTGCCCCCATGAAAAAATTTATAAAAAGGATGATTTTATTGTTTTGCAAGGAGTGCAAAGTGCAATGCACTCAAAAAAGTATGCTTAATAACAACAAGATGATATCGCAAAGTTGAGGGGTATATTTACCCCTTTTTCCTAAATAAATAAAGAGTATTAAAAGAATATGTATGTAATTGCTTTCTTATTGCATAGTGCTTGTAATAAAGATTTTTAAAATTTCTTACTCTTTTCCATTACAGATAGAAGAAGAGAGGAAAGTGGATTATTTAATCGAGATAAAGGAAACAAATGTTCAAGATTCATCAGGGTCGCAATTCGCAAACAAACAAATCTGCAAATCAAATCTTTGATGAAATATTTGAGGATTTAGATAATTTTTCTATTAAATGGCGTACCATATTCAAAGTAAATGTGGGGCTACGTGAATTATGTTGGAAAACAGTACACGCAGCGAAAGCATTCCAGGAACTTACTGCTTACATGAATAATAGACAACAAATATCAACATGTAGTACACATCAAATATGCTGAAAATTAACCAAGAATTACCTCTTGAAGCGTGAACAAATATCTTGAAGCAAGTCCAACTTCAGTTCTACGGTCTTCTCCAGTGATCCCAAATTCACAGTCGAACTCTCTCAATACTTGGGTGGGCGGGCAAGTATTGTTTAGAAAACTAAATCTCTTTTTCTAGGTTGGAAGAACCCATATTTATAGAGAAGTTCTCCCAATTCAAAAGGGAGAATAAGAAACATACCTATGTTTCAAAAAAAAAAAAAAAAACGAGTACTTTTGTTTCAAAAACAAGAAACAAATGTGTACTTTATTTTTCTTTTTTCCTTCCCTTAGAAAATAGGATTCTGAGTTCTAGTTAAATATGGACACTGTAGAGACCATAGAATTAATTACTGAGGCTCCCTATTATGGAAATAATTTAAAATATTAATTTAAATTATTCTTACCATAATAAATTACAAATCATTCCACTAGAAATTTGTAATTGCACTCCTCTATTTATATTTCATAATTCCCTATTAAACACTTATGTAATTTCCCATGTTAAGATTACATATACCAATCAATACATTACATTACTGACGAATTTAATTAATGATTAATTTCCTTTAGAGCAATACTTAACTTATTTCATATGCCGGATTCATAAATCCACCGGCCGGGTTTACATATGAAACTTATAAGCTTCTCATAAAAGGTGTATCATCAATCTCTATACCGAGACATGAATTCTATCAACTAACTTATTATTTCACCAATATATATTATTATCATCCAATCTATCAGGCATGTTGATCCATCTCAGGATCTCGCCTTTTAATAAATCAAAATGATAATTAATATATACAGCTCATAATAGTTATATCAAGATTGAGAATATAAGTACATTTAATAGTTTAGAGAATATATTTTTATCAGTCAGTCTAAAATATCTATCTCTACTCGGTCATATTCAATACATACAAAATGCACTAGCACGAGAAGTTAGAACTACACCGTTCTCGTAATCAAGATAAATTACTTTTAATCTCGTGCTACAATCATTCTGATGGTTTGTCCAAATTCCCATCTACGATTGTGAACTATAACTTTAACTTATAAGAACTGATGATTTAATCTTCTGAGTATAAGCTCAAACTCTATACACCAAATCATCTACTATATAAGTTGAGGACACATGTATGACAAAATGATCTATTTCATGTAATACTTTATTGAATTAAATAAATGAATAAATAATCATTCAATAAATAATACTATATCAAAATGCATGGTTAATAGTATATCCTAACAATCTCCCACTTAGACGCATAACCATGCACCTACAACTCTAACGCCCATTCCTTCTACATGCCTATCAAAAGACTTTTGTGAAAGGGTCTGCCAGGTTGTTCTCTGATGCAATCTTCGCAAATACCACATCTCTTCTCTGCACTATGTCTCGAATCAAATGATACTTACGCTCTATGTGTTTTGCCTTCTTATGACTTCGTGGTTCCTTTGAATTTGCAACCGCACCACTATTATCACAATAAATAGTAAGTGGGGCTTCTATTGCAGGGAATACCGCCAAGTCTTTTAGAAAGTTTCTGAGCCATACCACCTCTTTAGCTGCCTCAGAGGCTGCTACATATTCGGCTTCCATGATGGAATCAGCAACACAAGTTTGCTTGATGCTCCTTCAAACAACGGTTTCACCTCCTAAGGTAAACACATTTCTAGAGGTCGACTTACGAGAGTCCTTGTCAGACTAGAAATCTGACTCTGTATACCCTATTGGCACTAACTCATTCGAATGGTAGACTAGCATGTAATCCCTAGTCCTTTTCAGGTACTTGATTATATGCTTAACTGCCGTCCAATGTTCTCGTCCAGGATTAGACTAAAATCTGCTAACCATGCCTACAGCAAAGCAGATATCAGGTCTAGTACACAACATCGCATACATGAGGCTTCCAACAGCTGATGCATAAGGAACCGCCTTCATGTTTTCTGTCTCAATCTATCTTAGGACATTGATCCTTGGATAGAGAAATTCCATGTCCGAAAGGAAGAAATCCTTTCTTGAAATCATGCATGCTGAACCTGGTAAGAATAGTATCAATGTAAAGAGCTTGAGATAAGCCTAACATCCTTTTCTTGTGATCACGTAGAACCTTGATCCCAAGGATGTGAGCAGTTTCTCCCAAATCCTTCATATCAAAATTACTGGGCAATCATTCCTTAACTGAATTCAACAAGCCCACATTATTCCTATGAGCAAGATATCATCTACATACAATACCAGAAAAATTACCTTATCCCTAATTTATTTTTTGTGCACACAAGATTCATCAAGACATTGCTCAAAATTAAAAGTTTTAACCGCATTATCGAAATAAGTGTTTCATGCCCTAGAAGCTTGCTTTAATTCATAAGTGGATATTTTAAGCTTGCACAACATGTGTTCTTGACCTTTTTGAATGAAACCGTCTGGTTGTCGCATAAAAATGCTTTCATCAAGATTTCCATTAAGGAAAGTTGTCTTGACATCCATTTGCCAAATCTCATAATCATAACGAGCAGCAATTGATAAGAGAATTCTAATAGACTTAAGCATGGCTACTGGCGAAAAAGTTTCCTCATAATTGATCCCTTCTTTTTGAGTAAACCCTTTTACAACAAGCCTAGCTTTGTAAGTTTGCACTTTTTCGTCTACTCCTCTTTTTTTTTTATAGATCCACTTGCATCCAATGGGTTTGACTCCATCTACAGGTGGTTCTACAAGATCCCAGGCTTTATTGAAATACATGGACACCATTTCTGATTTCATAGCAACAATTTATTTTTCTGCATCTTTATCCTGTAGTGCTTTGTCGTAATTCACAGGTTCGGTATTCAACTCTTCAAGGATTCTGTCAAAAGACTCTCCCAAGTGTGCATACCGAATTGGTTTTCTTATCTCTCTCCCACTATGACGAGGCTCTATAGGAGGGGCAGGTACCGAAAGAGGTGCACTAGTGTGATCTTGTGGTTGAACCACATCATTCATAGGATCTTGAGTCTCTATGTTATTCTCAACAGCTTGCGGTGTAGGAATATCAATGACTTCTTCCTCTAGTGCAATTTCCTCAATACTACTCCCACTACTTTGATGCAATGAATTCTCAGAATCTTGTACTCTTGGGACTGTGTGTTCATCAACATCTCTCCCACTACTAAAAAGCAATGGTATGTTAATTCTAACATCTAGGGTTTGATTTTGATTTTCATTATTGTCAGTAGATTGATTTTGATTCGTTATCTCATTGCTTAATTCCTGTAAAATTAATTTACTTCTAGGAACGTGGTTTAAAAAATCTCTTTCTAGAAACTTGACATTTGTACTTACAATAACCTTCTTTTCTATAAGATTATAAAACAGACCACCTTTCATTCCCTTAGGGTACCCAATAAAAACACAAACTTCTGTTCTTGATTTTAATTTTTCTGTCTTCTCTTTCAGCACATGTGCTGGACATCCCCAAATCCGAACATGTTTCAAACTAGGTTTGTGCCCAGTCCATAGTTCTATGGGTGTCACAGGTACAGACTTGGAAGGAACTAAGTTCAAAATATAGTTTGCAGTTTCTAGTGCATATCCCCAAAATAAAAAAGGCAAATCAGAGTAACTCATCATAGATCTAACCATTTCTAAAAGAGTCCGATTTCTTCTTTTCGCTACACCATTCTATTGTGGCATTTTAGGTGCAGACATTTGAGACGTAATTCCTTATTCTGATAAGTAACTAATGAACTCTGTAGAGAGGTACTCGTCACCACGATCAGATCGTAGTGACTTGATATATTTTCCATGTCATTTCTTCATTTCTGCCTTAAACTCTTTGAATTTCTCAAAGCATTCAAATTTACGGCGCAACAAATAAATATATCCATATTTTGAGTAGTCATCAATGAAAGTCACGAAATACTCATAACCACCTCTCGCTTGAACGTTCATTGGGTCACACAAATCAGAATGAATTAACTCTAGTTTATCATTGGCTTTATTTTCTTTTGAGGAAAAAGGTCTCTTAGTCATTTTTCCTTCTAAACAGGATTCACATGTTGGTAGTGGCTTCACTTTTAATGAACCTAAAGGTCCATCTCGAACCAACCTTGATATCCTGTCTAGATTTATATGACATAGACGCAAGTGCCATAAATAGGTCTCATTAAATTCAGAAAATCATTTTCTTTTACTAGAAAGGTTAACATTATTCAGTTCAATGGTTTGCTACAGTTCAGGAGAGACATTAATAATAAAAAGACCATCAATCAATGTACCAGCAGAGATAAAATATTTATTATATCTAATAACACAACCGTTATCAGAAAAATTAAAATTATAACCATCTCTTAAAGCTCTAGAAACGGAAATCAAATTTCTTCTAACAACAGGTACATATAATGCGTCTTTTAAAATTAAAACTCTACCACTACCAAACGAGATACTAACATTTCCTAATGCTAAAGCTGGAGCTGCTGAGCCATCCACTTGAAAAACACTAACTTCACCTCTAATCAGCTAGCGCGTTTCTTGAAACCCCTGCATTGTAGTGCAGATGTGATCAGTGGCTCCTGAGTCTACACACCATGACGTGGTAGAAACAGCCGCTAAACACGTTTCAACGACAAGTGAAAGTAAGTTATTCAGCTTGTTTTTCTGCTTGGCTAAAAAAACTGGACAATGTTCCATCCAATAGCCTGGCATCTTGCAATGAAAACACTTGCCATTAGGCTTTTTCATGCCTCCAGTTAGAGCTACAACTTTCTTAGCATTGTGAGTCTTTTTCTTCTTCTTTTCACCTTTCAGTTTAGAAGTAGAACCTTTCTCAGTAAAGTTATGACCCTCAAATTTATATTGACTCATAATAGTGCTAAGGGAGGTAACAAAAGACATATTGAATCTAAGATTGAAAAAATTACAATAGATCAACAAAACAGTCATATAAACATCGAATAATTAAATTCAAACTCATCATATACATATATATTCATGCATCTCAAATAGCCAATCGATGGGATTGGAGAACTACTCATGCAATACACATATATGATGACTAATTATTCACTCCATGAACTCTTACAGACCTAACTCAGATGGAGAGTCTACTGTTAGTTTAAGTCAAGTGAAAATCAAAACCCTAGTTACATTGATCCAATCATATATTACTCACTTAAGGAGAGTTAATACAGATTATCAAACTAGTAATTAAATACTTAGTGACTTGTATTAAATTTATCCGATATGGAGGAAGGTCTAAGCCAGCACATAAACTTAATACCTCATTACTATTTAATCTTGGTATTTATGGGAATGAACCTTTTGATCACCAAACAAATTTTTTGTTTCAAATTTATGTACTCTAAAATTTTCTAAAAAAATTACACCAAATTCTACAGTTCATTCAATATACCATCTCACACACATATGTATACACATATATAATGACCGATTATTCACTCCATAAACTTTCATAGATCTAACTCAGATGGAGAGTATACTGTTAGTTTAAGTCAAGTGAAAATCAAAACCCTAGTTACAATTGATCCAATCATGTAGCACTCAGTTAGGAGAGTTAATACAGATTATCAAACTAGCAATTAAATACGTATTGACTTGTATTAAATTCATCCGATATGGAGGAAGGTCTAAGCCAACACATAAACTTAATACTTCAATACTATTTAATCTAGGTGATCATGAGAAAAAACTTTTATGACCAATTGAATTTTTCTTTCTACAAATTTTCCATGCAAAAAAAGTTTTCCAGAAAAAATTATCACATCAATGTCTCCATACCATCTCATGCATCATACACATAATGAAAATGGTGACATGTTGAGAACAATATTGCAATAATCCATTGAATATTATATTGTACTAAAACATGTTTTTATTAATTCAAAACTTTTCAGAATTAATTTCTTCAAGAATCATGGGACACCGTCGACATTCATGTGAAACAGAAAAATACATCCAACAGTTGATTTTTCCTCTTGTTTTCGAAATTTAAATTTCTTTGGGTTCAATAATACAAAATTAAAGAACTCCCAATTAAAATTAGAATATTTCAAAAATTACTAGGAAAAAATTGTGCACTATTGCCATCTATTCTCACGCATAATTGAACATACGTTTATTACTTATTATCTATTTAGATGTAAGCGTGGCTCATGATGCCAATTGTTGGAAAATAGTACACGCAGCGGAAGCAATCCAAGAACATACTGCTTACATGAATAATAGAAAACAAATATCAACATGTAGTACACATCAAATATGCTGAAAATTAATCAAGAATTACCTCTTGAAGCGTGAACAAATATCTTGAAGCAAGTCCAACTTCAGTTCTACGGCCTTCTCCAGTGATCCCAAATTCACAGTCGAACTCTCTCAATACTTGGGTGGGCAAGTATTGTTTAGAAAACTAAATCTCTTTTTCTAGGTTGGAAGAACCCCTATTTATGGAGGAGTTCTCCCAATTCAAAAGGGAGAATAAGAAATATACCTATGTTTCAAAAAAAAACGTGTACTTTTGTTTCAAAAACAAGAAACAAATGTGTACTTTATTTTTCTTTTTCCCTTTTCCTTAGAAAATAGAATTCTAAGTTCTAGTTAAATATGGGCACTGTAGGGACCACAGAATTAATTAATGAGGCTCCCTATTATGGAAATAATTTAAAATATTAATTTAAATTATTCTTACTATAATAAATTACAAATCATTCCACTAGAAATTCGTAATTGCACTCCTCTATTTATATTTCATAATTCCCTATTAAACACTTGTGTAATTTCCCATATTAAGATTACATATACCAATCAATACATTAAATTACTGACGAATTTAATTAATGATTAATTTCCTTTAGAGCAATACTTAACTTATTTCATATGTCGAATTCATAAATCCACCGGTCGGGTTTACATATCAAACTTATAAGCTTCTCATAAAAGGTGTATCATCAATCTCTATACCGAGACATGAATTCTATCAACTAACTTATTATTTCACCAATATATATTATTATCATCCAATCTATCAGGCATGTTGACCCATCTCAGGATCTCGCCTTTTAATAAATCAAAATGATAATTAATATATACAGCTCATAATAGTTATATCAAGATTGAGAATATAAGTACATTTAATAGTTTAGAGAATATGTTTTTATCAGTCAGTCTAAAATATCTATCTCTACTCGGTCATGTTCAATACATACAAAATGCACTAGCACGAGAAGTTAGAACTATACCGTTCTCGTAATCAAGATAAATTACTTTTAATCTCGTGCTACAATCATTCTGATGGTTTGTCCAAATTCCCATCTACGATTGTGAACCATAACTTTAACTTATAATAACTGATGATTTAATCTTCTGTGTATAAACTTAAACTCTATACACCAAATCATCTACTATATAAGTTGAGGACAAAATGATCTATTTCATGTTATACTTTATTGAATTAAATAAGTGAAAATAATCATTCAATAAATAATACTATATCAAAACGCATGGTTAATAGTATAGCCTAACAAATTAAATCCAGATGCTTATATACCAAAGACGATCTTTATTGGTCCTTACCATAAGAAAAATCCTCAACTTCGTCCCATGGAAAAGTATAATCTATTTGTATTTACGACGATTTCTTCAACGAAAAAGAGGAGCTTGATGTGAAAAGTTGCATCAATGAATTGGAGAAACTGAAGGAGAAAGCAATAAAGTGTTATGACGATATAGATGACCTCGATAATGATAGTTGCACATGTCAATTTTTGCAAATATTATTGCTTGATGGTTGTTTTGTGATTGAGTTTATTCGAGAGCTATATGAAATGTGTCCAGAAGGAGAAGATCAAATTATCAATAGTAATGTTGATTGCATTATTTGCATATATGCTCAAGTGCTTCGAGACTTTGCTATTACTAGAAAATCAACTTCCTTTCTTTGTCATCAACAAACTTCATCACATAACAAAGCAAGTTAATGAATCATCATTTGCAATATTGGCGAAGTGTACCTTTCCTATTAACTTGCCAAGAGTGACCCGTACATCCCTTCTAGAGATATATAATGATATTAATGCAGAAAATAGCAAACATTTACTTCATCTAATACACATGTCATTGCATGGAAATATTAACACAAATCCAGCATATTTCAGAAAAAACTCATGTTGCAATCCTTTTCAACTAATTAAGTCAAAAGATAAGGACAAATGCAACAAAGCTTTCCGAAGCTGGAATTAGCTTCAAAAAGGTTGGAAATATTTATAGGTCGTTTGACAAAAGATAATATTTTGAATACAAGTATATTTGATATAAAGTTCGAGAAGCAAATTTGAAGCACAATTATTTTAGTAGTCCTTGGGTAGGAGCTTCAACTAGTTATGTGAAAGATAACTAATCCATTGCAATCAGAACCGGTTCATGTAACAAGGGGCCCGTTTGAACATAACCTCTTTTCTTTTTGCTTGTTTCAAGTGTTTTATCCAAAAAACCTATTTCGTTATATATTAACTATGTCATTTTTTCTTCAAACTTTAAACCTTTAAGCTCCTGCTTCCAGACAAATGTAGTTGTAATAACTGAATTTGGGGCTGTTCTCTGAAATAAAGTTCCTTTCCTAACCTGCAAAACTTGGCAAAAATCAATATAAACCAAAAGAAACAAGCATATCCCAGCTGAGAATATGTTATTACCAACATCTTCCAATTTGAGAAAAACATAAATGAGGTAACAGATATTTGACTAATCAAATGGAGAAATTGGATGAAAATTTAATAAAACCAAATTTAGCATCGACATCGTTGACATCTGAATCCCACATCTAGGTCCAGCCTCAGCCAAAAATAGCAAGGGAGGAGAGGCGAAGAGAGACCGGCATGCATGCACCTCCAAGTTCAAGAAAAGTGATTTAATTTTTGAACATTACACAGGTTTGTTGAAGAAAGAAAAAACAACATTTGAACTATAGTATAACAGAGAATCCCATCATAAATTAGTCCACTTCTACAGCAACACCATCAGAATCCCGTTGACACATCCAGGAATGCAGCAGCAAAATACGTGAAAGTACAGAAGTAAAGGAATTTCTCATTCTTCAGCGGCACTCGCAGCACTTAGGTCCACATTGAGGTCAAGAACCTGAACAAGATATACAATTGAGTCAACTCGGTTCGGTCCTTCAAAGCTCAATATAGTTATTACAAAATAATGCCACCTTTTAAATGAAATCTAGTGACTGAAAAATAGAATACACTACAAGTCATTTTTTCTTTGGCCTCCATTACCCACCTAACTCCCCCCTTACTCCTGGCGGCAAGAAGAGAGTAGCACAGGAAACAGCGATTGCCTAGGGAAAGTACCTTTTGATGCAATTAAGGGGTACATCTAGAATTTGAAAAAAAATTCACCAGGATAGTTTCAGTACAAAAGCTCCAGCTTAACAAAAGTAAACATTAAATTCACATGCTAGTAACTATGCTTCATATTATCTATGTGGGCACTGGTACAAGCAACGTATACCTACACCTCTACCACACAAACTGGAGAAGGGCACAAGAAGACTAAAATAAAAATATAGATGCTATGACAAATTAATAGCACCAAATATACTTTTGTGAACTAACCCAAGAAAGCACATAGCTCATGACCGAAAAAAGAAAAAGAAAGAAATCGACATTTTAGTGTGACTTAACTAATTAAGTTAATGTTCTCAAGCCCTTTATTTGTGGAATAAACACCCTCAATCATCAAGAAGAGGGATCTAATGTCAATGTTCATCCAGACCTTTGAAGGACACAGATATTCTACAGAACTTTCCCAACTCAACTGGTTCAACTTTGGTCTCTTTCCTTGATTAAAAGAGTACCACAGAACCAAAGGTAAAGGAGTTTTTTTTTCTTTGACAACTTGTTCCTTCTCTTAATTTGCAAAATTAGCGTCCACTTAATGAAAATAGAATTCTATTCTTCATGTCATATACTCCTTAAGTCTAAAGTTATTATTTTCAGAGTAAAAGGATTCAATAAGTAGTATCTCAAAGCTTTTTGAGAGAAATATACAGCAAAACACAGAAAACTAAAATGTTATGCATCACAAAAAATGGTTAACCGAAGTTATATTTTGCAAATAACATCTAAATGATAACAAGACATGCTTCTTAGACTTGGACAGTGCATTGCGAAAAGAAAGTTACAGGCAGTAAATGGCAAAATGTTTAAGCCACTTTTCACAAGTAGAATATTTTGAAAATTCGAAGTTTTCAAAGTGTGTAGGCAAAAGAGAAGCTATTGTCCTACTAATCTCCAGAGTACGTAATGGAAAGACAAAAATCAGGTAAATACTAACTCAATACCTTTCCAGTTATTTTGGTGTACAAATTGAGGACATCATCTACAGTCGACTCAAAGTGAGTTGTGGCATCATAGCTCTGTTCAAAATAGAGAATACAGGTTATCTTTCTGAAGTATGATTTTCAAAGTAAAATTTAAGAGACTCACAGTTGAAACAAAACAATTGTCCAAGGAGCACTCATTGACAGGTTCAGATCTGTCATAAGTTTCATAGACAATCTCATCTACTGGCCCTAGAAGACTGACGCCTGGCTTCAGTTCACTCTCTGGGTTATCAGTTTCTGCCTCTGTTGAGACAAATGCAATGAATTTCCCCTTTGGAGCAACATTATGAGTGTAAGAACAGCAAAACAGGTACCTGAAGAGCCAAATGTTAAGCATAAGGTAAGTAAGAAGACTTTAGTTGTTGTGAGTTTTTAAAAACACAAGTCTGAATTGAGTGATAGAGCTGGTTTGAGCCTTTCAAGGAAAACACCCAGTCTTCAGGACCCACTCAAAAATTAATCAAGGAGGTTAACATCTTCAAATATCACTCCAATTAGCATATACTCCCACAAAAAGTTTTACCAATTTTGAAACCACCCATTTAAAAAACCAAAACACAGCTTAAACTGTCCAAAAACAAATTTCAAGTGCCATAACAACACCCACCGCCTCACAAGCAGAATCAGAGAATACTGCAAGGAGCTAATAAAAAGGGTCTCCGTGGCCTTTTTGCTGCCTACAAGCGAATCTTGATGATTTGCAGGGTCTGGAACATAATGAGAAGTGCGTATAATACAACAACAACAAACCCAGTATAATCCCAGTATAATCCCACAGGTGGGGGTGTACAATAACATGAACAAATCAGAAAGACATGAGAGGAAGGGGCAATTTTTGAAAATGCGAGATTGTGCAAAATTAATTTATTAAATGAAATATGAAAAGGCAATCCTCATCCATTTCTTTGGGGGGCAAAGGAAAAGGAAAGATCTGTATATTTGAGCAAATTGTGGAACTAACGATCTTTTAGTAAAATGAATGTAACCACATTGAACCAAGCTTTCACATCAAATATTTTTCAGTACACAAGTAAGAATCAAGTTGACTAATATGCATGTTAGTAAATGAATGAGCATGGTACGAAGTAAACTTTATTTGCAAATGATTTGTTATATTCCAGCTCAGTCCTGAGAATGTAAGTAAGGTTTTCCTAAGATACTACAATACTTACATATCTGACTTGCGACCCAACTGCTTCTGAGGTAGGATAATCTGCACAGAGTGAGAGTCGCTGGTATTGGGAATTGGGTGGCTCATAATTGCGATAGCTCTTGCAACTTTGCCAACCTTCCTCACCTGCAAATAGCATGTTTTGGGTTTAGTAACTCATCCAGCCACTTACAAACAGGTCAGATATCCTCATGAAAAGTAGTTTGACTACTTCCACTTGTAACCAGGTGAAATCTCGATTGCTCGGAAACATTGTACATTACTTACACTCAAAGAGCACGCTGGGTATTACAGATCCAGAAGCCTATTCAAGTTATTGGAAACAGAGCAGCTATCGCTTCAGGTAGAAAAACATTTACCTTGTTGGGCAAGTAGGAAGGATCACATACAACTTTCTTGCACTTTGCAGTTTCCCCTTCTGAAGTAACACCACAGACCTTTCCTCCTTCATCAAACTCTACCTGGGATTTGAAGATAGCATCTTCAGAGGACTTGAAATTACATATATATTTCCCTTTCCAAAAAGATACAGAGTGGAAATACTACCTTGCATTCAGGTTTATTCAACATGTAGGTCCCACCATACACAGCACTCAATCGAGCAAATGCCTAAATTAGCAAACATGTTAACAACGACAATTATATTAAAGAAAAAGAAGCTAGAAAGTACAAAACATTAACATGAGGTCAAACAAGAAACCCAGTGAGGAACTCAAGGCAGTACCTGGGGGAGCTCTCCTAATCCATACAAAGGATAAATATATGGTGATCCTCCTTGGAAACGAGCAAGAGACTCAGCATATAGCTGTCATATTATAGAGAACAAAAACTTCACATATCCACACAAACCTTAAACAACATTAGCAAGAAATTCAAAGCAAAATAATGTGTTTCACCTTCATTCTCTTCACAGTATCCAGTGCTGGTTCATCTAAGTAGCGGTCATCTCTATGCAGTGCCAATGCATGACCAATGAAGTCCACAGTATTGTCATCAAGACCATATTTTCTGTAAAAATTATCACATAACCATTAGCAAAAATATAGGGCGTATGAATTAGTAATGAATTATCAAAAGAAAAAAAACTATCTAATAATCCCCACTAGTCATGTAAATCAATCACAAACCAACTGTTACCGAACCACAAGTATCCACACCTCATAATATAACCTTCTTCCCTGAAAAGCTTAACAGTAGGGATCATCTTCATTGTCTTAATAGGAGACTGATCATGCTGAAATGTTTATATTTACATACTCAGTGGAAAGATTGGATTATTACACTTCACCAGTTTGTGATCCTTTAAGAAAATCGATTCTCTTTGCTACAAGGAGGGGTAAGCAGTACAAACACAAGTTTCTAATACAAAAATCACTTGAGGCAAGCATAAGAGGTCAGCAAAGAAGAAAGATTCACTTTGCAGTAAAGAAATGTAAGACGACAACAAGCAGCATTTCTAGTGCCTTGCAATAAATTTACTGACTAATTCTTTTCAAGATGCTCCTCAACCAAACGTTAATAAGTATGATATAGGCACACAAGAAAACTAGACCGAGACTCTATCTTACATGAAAATGTATTCAAATTAGCCTATAGAAACTGAACGCCGAATAGAAAGCAAAAGAACCAAGAGCATACGCAATAAGCTCTCTTGTGGTAACTCTTGTTAGATCCATCCCTTCATGTGTTTTAGGATCGCTTTCTTTATATTCTTGAACATAAATGAAGAACTTTCGAGCACGTCGCTTCTCAAAAATGCCCATCAGAGGAGATTTAAGTGCCTCCATGTCAGTAGCTGGCACCTTGTGCACCTATTTCATCAGGTGTAACAACATTCCAGGTTAGAACAAAGTTATCCAAAAACCAATTTAACATTGAAAACGACGTAATTGTACCAAACGGTGAAAGACCACATACATGAAAAACAACTATACCTTTCCTTTGTTATACACAAAGCTGCCATCAACTGCTTTAAAGTATAAATATTTCGTGACATCGGTATGAATTAGCACCCGCACAAGAGCACCATTTGCCATAATAAACTGCTCCCAAAAAAAATAGACTTAAAACAACACAAACAATGGAAGGCTTTATTTCCGTGAAGCAGATAAGACAAAGGGAAAAGGGAAAACCTTAGGAATCATGTCAACATTGTAATCTCTACTAGAACCCAGTTCAGCTGGAGGTTTATCGCTTCCTTTAAACCTCTTCCAAAGCTGAAACATGATAACTCTATCAGACAAAAAGGAGAAACAAATAGCACAAATAAATCATGCCCAAGATTTAAGGAAAATTACCTGGACAAGATTGAGGGAAGTTGATTCTCCTCCATAGTAGTCATTTCTGTCCATGTGCAGAACCTATTTCACATGAAATAAGCATTAAGCAATCACCAGACAACTAAAATAAAGATTAAAAAAGAGAATGGCAAGCATATTTAAATGAAATTTGTTTCCCTTGTACCTACAAAATATTCTTTCCCTTTTCTTTCTTTCACCCTAAAATCGAATCGATCAAGATTCTATCATCCAATCCACATGTAAAGTTGATTACTCTCTTGCATTTTGGTTTTATAGATACATAAACTCAAACCATTACACCCATAATGACCCAATTAAGTTATATGACACAGGTTCTAGGACGGAAAGCTCGTGCACATAATCACATCCAAATAAGTATATCTCCAAGTTACACTCACCTGTTAACTCAAATTTAGTACTCATAAACTAGTTAGGCTAAGGTAGCAGTGTGTTGTCTTGCGGTCCTTTCATATTACTAGTCATAGTATTATTACTTACGATTCCTTACTCTCTATTGTTCCTTGTACCTCGCTTATCGCATTGTAGTATTGTAGATTCTGTTCTGTTACTATTTCTTGTTGTTTTTTGTTATTATTTGTTGTTTCTTGTACTTCGGTTACTTCTTTTTCTGGACTACGTTAGACTGTTTTTCCTTTTTTTTTATGACCGTGGTGTCGAGGCCAGCTTTCACGCACCTCGACTAAATCCACAGGATACTTGCTACCTCCCCCACTAGCAACAGGTATCAGGTAACTTTGTCTACCAAGGCTAGAATAGATAGGAAGAATCATCTAGTGTTTTTTTTGTCTCCGCTAGGATTTAAACCTGAGACCTCAGACCTCATGGTTCTTTAACCCACTTCATTAACTACTAGGCAACACTTCCTTGAGTTGAGGGTCTATCAAAAAACAGCCTCTCTACCTCTCTCTACCTCTAAGGTAGAGGTAAGGTCTGCGTACACTCTACCCTCTCCAGACCTCAGAATGATGATGTTATATCAAATATACTCATATGGCATATTATCAAGTGAAATAAATAGTCTTTAGTTTAATAAATCACCGGCAATTGAACACAACTAATATACCTTCACAATAAAAAAGGGTCAAATCAGGCATATATCGATCGAATTTTGACACAATTTTTTCAGCATTATTAGATCCAGATTACAATTGACAAGAAAACAGAATCAAAAAGATCCAACAGAAGAGACAACCGATCTGACAACAAAATAGAATACCTTAAGACCATCAACAGATAGAAGACCACTAAGGATGCATTCCTTGAGACCAGTACCAAGCACAATCACATCGTATTCTTCATCCATTTTTAGATCAAATCAGGAGAAGGAAAGCAGATGATTAGGGTTCTGTATTGGTCAAGCTAAATATGAGAGATATAGAGAGAAGTGGGTAAAGAGTTTATTATTATATTCAAAAGTGAAGAGAAAAATATAATAATAATAAAGAAAAAGAATGCATGATGATGGATCAGGGAAAATGATTCTCAACTTCTCTATTTTCCTTTTTTTTTTTTTTGTGTCAATCGGGTTGGGTTGACCCGAAATCAGACTGGCCCGATTCGGCTCTTAGTTAAAGAGTTGGATAGATCCGGGTCGCTTACTATAATTAAAATTGATCGATTCAACTTTTGAACCCGGAACAGATCGTAACTGGTAATGTCACATCGATTAATCGACCCGACCCGACCCAACTCGACTCAATCCAACCTGATTTTTTAAATAATAAGTAATTTATATTTTATTAATAGATTTTAAAGAAAAATATTTTTTTAATGTAATCCGGCCCAGTATAACCCAGAATCGAACGAATCACTTTGAACCCTTTTGGAATCAGACCAATTGGGTCCGGATAGGATTAACCCGGTAATCAACCTGGTCAATTCCATTTTTTTTAACCCGACCCTGTTCACTAGAAACCCATAAGTTAAAGTGCTAATATAGAAAAAAAAAACAGAATTTAAATTTGATGCACCAGTTATAAATTACTCCTAGTATTTACATAATCAGTTCATGGGTCAATTGATCTTGTGATCATTTTCAAAAAATTATATTATATTATATTCGTTTTATAAGAAATTTTTGTTTTTATATATAAAAATAACAAAAAAATCTAAAAAAAATCATTCTTTTTAAAGTAAATGCCAGAAAAATTTCTGAAATTTCAGAAGTCATTCTAACACAAAGAGAATTTGTCGTGAAATTGCAATGCATATTCATATTAGAAGAATAAAATACTTTGCTAGCTGACCATCTCCATTGCATACTCTTAATAGCTTTTCTTAGTTTAGCACTTTATTTATATTTCTAAAAATGTATAAAAATAGATAGGAGTTGTAGTTTTTATTAGAGAGAACTGGTGAAAATATGAATTATTATTTTAGATCCTAAACTACACCTAGTACTTAAAATACCTATTAAATTTAGGGATGGCAACAAGGTAGGACAGGTGTGGGGTGGGGCGAGTGCGGGTGCGAATTTAAGGATATGCGGGGCAAAGCAAGTTGAAATAATTTTAAAAAAAATTAATATAGAGTAGGATAAATTACGAATTTATGCGAGTTAAAACAAAATAAAAGCTAAAAAATAGTGTTTTGTCTCTTTTGAAAAACAGGTATTCTTTCTTTGGGAAAGCGCATTACTATGAGTCTATGACTAATGACTCTTTTTCACACACACACTTTACGCACATATGGGGAAAAAAATTATTGAATTCAATAATGAAAAATGGAGAAAATAAAAATGGAAGGAAAATAAAATATTCCTTTTACTTTTTGAAAAGAGCATTGGTACCACATTAGTGGTGGAAAAGAGCTTTCATGTGCTCAAATATAGAAACACTTTCTCATAGTGTTAAAGGGGTTGAGAAGAAGACATGCCTTGTGCTATCGTCGTCGCTCGTTCGGCTTCGACTTTGACAAAGATCGATCAAAAGATTATCTTTTTAGACAAAGCTCATTTAAACTTAATTGTTTAAGCTAAAATTCTGACCCATAATTCTTTCTCCATTTTTGACCGCAAAACGATCACTTGCGGAACGCAAGTCGAAAGGGTGTGTCTCTTCGACTCACTATCTTGAGATTGTGGTAGATTTGCAGAATGCAAGTGGCTATTTGTGAAATGTAAATGAACCGCAGAACCCCTGCCAGAAATAACAGTCTCACTATTTTGGACTTGCGGTAGAGTTGTGGCCTATAAATGGGCCATTTACGGAACGCAAGTCTAACGCAGATGCTCCATTATTTTTGAACCAGTGCAACTTTTCTAAAATTTTGATTTCTTTCTGAAGTCGTGTTTTTTGGCTATAAATATTTGATTCTTCCTCAGATATTGAGTACGAAATTGAAGTACGAATATTCTATTCATGTACATTTCTTCTTCATAAAATCAAGAGTGACTTACATCCGTTGAGTGGTTCGTTGTTCAATTGAGTTTGAGGTACCGCTATTCTGTTAAATTTAAATCGTTTTATCCTGAGAGGATATATTCTATCAACTTCGGGTGCTTGAGGAGGATAATTTTCTTAAGGACACACTGTGTATTCAGTAGGCTCGATTCTTCATCCTTTCTTTTATTTTACTATTTTTTGAAATAGTTTGAAGTTCTTGTTTTTATTCATTTTTAAATACAGATTTTATCCAAAATAACAACAATTTGAAACTTTTCTTACTTAAAGATTAAGAAATATTTAAAAAATTATCCTTGTCATGGTTATCTAATGTTATTTAGCGTGAAAAGAACTCTCTGAAACTTCAAAAAAGTTATTTTAATGCAGAGAGAGTTTGTCGTGAAATTGCAATACATATTCATACTACTATCTACCATTTCCATTGCATACTCTTAATAGTTTTTTCTAGCTTAGCACTCTGTTTTTGCTTCTGAAAATATATAAGAGTTGTAGTTTCTATTATAATTTAGCCTCTCTTTTTTTTTGAGAACCAGAAATCAATCTGGTTTGCCTTTGTAATTCTCACTTTTGACTAACAGAAGTTATTTATTAAATTAAAAAAAAAATATAAATGGTTATAAGAGTCAATTTCTTCATCAGTTCACTAATAAAATAATTTAATTAAATTTAATACTAAATATTAATTAGTAATACAATAAAAATAACAATTAATCTATTATCATAGGTTATAAATACAAATAATATAAAAAAAATTAATTTCAAATTCAAAATTATAGGACACGTGGATAACGGCTAAGATAATAAACCATCCTTAAGTGAGACACATGGAGTGTGACTTAAATGTGTCATGACCTCAATCAATTTATTAATATAATATTGAATTAAATAATATTTTAGATAATCAATATTAACTAATTGCAACTTTGTTACTTGTTTTTTTCTTTAGGGCAATATGTTACTTATTCTCACTTTCAGGCTATTAATTCAAGATTTATTATAGGCAATTATTATACAAGTTAGCTTTTAAGTATTCTGTTACAATAAAAATTATATGCTCAACACAAAACTCCTCCGAAAAAATAGAATACAAGTTAAGTTTGTCAAATAAGTTATTAGCACAAAGCTTCACGGAAAGATTTGATTTTCTAATTTTTTTATAAATTTATTTTAAATTTTATATTATTTTTATAAGAGATCTGCATTTTATATATAAGAAATCTTTAATTTTTACATATAAATCTGAAAGGATATTTTCTCCTATTCAATTTGTAAATAATCATAAAAAATTATTTTCTCGAATTTTGATGGAAGGTTATAAATACACCCCCTATAAGACCCAAATCCCTCATTATGTTTTCTTCTTTTTCTCAAGGCTAGGCAAAAGTTCAAGAGAAAATCAAAACACACCATATGAAAAATTTATGTTATTTGATAATACTTAACAAGAATTTTAATTCCTTAATTGTGTAATTTTCTTTAGAACGTAAATTCAATCAAAGTTTTTAAAACTTTAAGAAGTGAGGATTTTGATATTTGAAGTAAATACTTCACTTCGCCTTGATATACTAATAATAATAAATTATAGATAAGTTGATTTTGATTGAGTTAACTCATTTGGAGGAAGTTTGAGTCATGGCTTATCTTAAGGTAAATGAAGAGGATTTTAAGTGGCCTGAAGTTGAAGAAGAAGAATATGGATTAATCCATTTTCATTAAGATTCTCATTAATCAGGTTAAGCCTTTCAAAGCTACTCACTAATTAAAACTCAATTAATAAAATTATTACAAGTATTCATTATAATTAAAGAATGTCAAAAAGAATAAAATACTCTTATAATAAAAGTTTGAGAAAATTAGATAAAATGTTCATTAGATTGAATTTCCTATCCAAAAAATAACTTACTTAATTTTATTACTCAAAATGGTCATTTGACCTTTTTTTATTATGAAAATTGATCATCTGATCACATTATTTACCGATAAAGTGCATGTGACTGCAATGTATAGTATTGTATAAATAATATATATGCATATATATACAGTGTATGTGAATTTATATATATATATATATATATATTTATACAATACACATACATGTGGTCATTTTTGTCAATTTTTTTTGCTTACACGTACAGTTATATAAAAAGCTCTAAAGTTTTCATGCCGAACGGGAGAATAATTTGCGTTGCGGTCTAAATTTATGTTGTATTCATCACAGCCCAAGTACAGGTACGTAGTTCGCTTTGTCCTAAGAAACCTTACAGATTTAGAGTTTGGATTACACTATCATCAAATTCAAAAATGTGTGTAACATATGAATTTGTATAATAATGTATATAGTAGCACTTATTTCTTTCCTTTTTTTCATTGTGGCATTGGTTTAAAATATCATGTACACTCCTTATTTAGAAGTTTATCAACTTAAAAGTTTGACACTTCTTCTCTTTGATCATCCTTCGTCATGGACATTACATATATCTCCCTTTAGAGACTCAACGTTCTCGCTGATATTTGTTTTGTAATTATACTCTAAGAGTCTAATTCAGATATCATATTTATTATGGTCTAAGAAATTGATATATAATATCCATTTTAAAATAATAACGCCAAATTTATTGCTTGAATCACGCTATTATCGATCCCAAAAATATGCATATCATGTGTCTTCTAATTTATTTAATACTTTACCTTTTCAACTTGAAATTTGCCCAAGATTTCATGTAATTCTTTCTTCAAAAACTTGCTAACCTAAAAGTCTATTAGTCCTACTGTTTGACTCCACTTCATCAGCTTATCATCTGTCATGGGCGTTACAATTTTTTTGTGTTACATTTTACATTTGCACTGTAATTCGGAGTAACAATTCTATTGTGTGATGTATATTTTCACTACATCATAAATTTTTGATGTAGTTTCAAAGAGTTTGAAAGGTGTGTCCCATTTGTCCTAAAAAATGTGATGACACTTTATTCACAAGTGAAATTCTTCATAAAGAAGACAAGACATACTAAAGTAGGAATATCTAACGGTTTATTATTTTTTATTCTAAAATTTCATGTCAAGAAAAATAACAAAATATTATACTAAAAATAAATTTTAAAACTTGAATAGACAAAAAGTAAAAGTCTAATATAGATAAATAATAAATTTTTAAGAACTCGACAATAATGTCAAAATTTAATGATTCACTGCTATGCAAGTGTGCGTGATCAATAAGTAATAAAATAATAATTAGAGTATCATTCTCAATGAAGACTTATGATTAACTATTAACTGAAACTATGGCGGCTTATTTATTTAAGTGATTCTAAGAAGTGATTATGACAAACTAATACTATAACGATACTATGTTAAGCACTTTGATTTGAATCAACATTCAAGATTATTTAGTGTCTTAATAATTTACAAATATTGTATTAGAGATAATCTATGTACAAGGGAGATGAATAAAGGAAAAAATTAGGTCTTTAGCATATCTCCAAAAGAAACTGATGAAACTGACAGCACTACATGAAAACTCCTGAGAGAACCTATTTCTTTAAACAAAACTAGAAATTGTTTAGTCAATGCAAGAAGAAGCTATTCCACATACACAAAATAAAATCTCAGAGAATTATTATTAATCATGATTTAATTATATAAAGTACTGAAGTTCAAGACATGTAAAATTATCGTAATTGAATAAGAGGAATTAGCTTGTCTTTAAAAAAAGTTTGGCCAACTTCAAACCTAGTCAAGCAAGGATTGAATTCTTGAAAAGTTTTGAACTAAGTCTTTGTTGAATTTTAAGAAACATAAATGATTATTTTACTCCTATATAAGCGTTACTATAATACTTTATAAATTAATGATCCACAAAGAGAGATTACATAGTTAGATCAAAATTTACACAAGAGAATCTTAAAGAAGAAGAATCAACTGATATAACAAAGAAATTTTGTTGTTATTGTTCTGAGTTGTATTAGTTACATTTTTGTGATTTCAAAGCTTGGTTATATTCCTTAATGAATTATAATAAGTGTTGTTTTATATTATAAAAAAACTTTATTGATCGAGTGAAATTTTTGAAAAGTTGAAGAGTTATCAACAATTAGAGAAAATTGTTGAAGTTAGAGGTAGGGACTGTTGAAGACAGTTCGTAAGGTGTATAGAGGAGTTGTAAATTTAATAATTACTTGTGTGATGGTAGGACATTTAAAAAAAAAATCTATAGGAGGTAAGTCATAATTTTGATCTCCCTTGATTAAAGAGTTTTGTATGTTAATTTACTTTCACGCATTTTACCTTATTGCATAATTATAGAAAAAATCTAATTTTTTTAAACAATAACAAATTAACAATTAGTATTAAAGTGGGTTATTTCATAAAAGACTAACATCATGATAAAATAAAAATAATTACATCTTCAGAAGTGTAAGAAGAACAATCAACAATAAAGACACTATATTTCAATGACCATGATGGATGATGAAAAGAAAGAAATGAAGCTTCCATCATTGAAAAAAATAAAAAATTGTGAAAAAGTATTCAAAAAATTTCACAACATATGACGCTAAAAAAGAGAAAGAACTTGATTACCAGAAAAAATAAATTAGACTTTCACTACTAAAAAAAGGCCAAAAAGGGACGGCCAAAGCGACGCTGGTCGTCGCTTTTTTTGCCAAAAGCGACGAAAAAGCGACGGTCTCACTACCGTGAAAAAATGGCTTGTCGCTTTTCCAAAAGCGACGGACAGCGTCGCCAAGCAAAAAGCGATGACTTTTTTTTTCATTTTTCCATAAAAGCGACGCTGTCCGTCGCTTTTTCTGGGAATTTTTTAAAAAAATTCTAGAAAAGCGACAGACAAAAAAGACGTTGTCCGTCGTTTTTCTGCATTTTTTCCAGCAACAAAAATCTCCATTTTCAATATACACCACATGTCATTTCAAAAACCTATTCAATACAGCCCAAACCAGCAATTACAATTCATAAAACAATAAAAACATCAACAACAAACTAAAAACAAAGTAAAAATCTACTAATCACATAAAAGGTCCACCAAAAAGACTTATAAAGTATTCAATAACATTAAAAAAAAGTGTCAAAAAATTTCAAATTGTGTCAAACTATAGAAGAAAATGGGGCAATCCTAATGGGGGGTAGTATCCACAAACTCCTCCTCATTTTCAGTAGTCTCAGTAACGTCGTCACTTGATGACGAGGAGGAAGGAGTAGGATCTATACTACGATGGCGACGACCAACAAAGGACGACATTTCTTCTCGAAGAGTCTGGACGGTCTTGGACAGATCATCAGTGGTCTCAGTCCATTTTCTCTCAAATTCTATCAAGGCCCTAGAAAGATTTGCGATCTGCTGTGACATATGTGCAAGCTGGACCCCATCAACCGCCTCAGCCTGGCGCGAGGATCCAATACCATCCAGTCCTGCCTGGATTCATCGCAAATCATTCTTCGAGCCTAGACCATAGACTCTCCCCTTTTGTCTGCCCCCCTGCCATTTTTTCGGTTCATATTTGAGTGGCTTCCTCGTTTGTAGGCTCGGTCGGCAAGCCCAGACCTTGTTGAGTTTGGCTATACTCAGACAAAACACGTCCAAACTCATCCTGCATATAAAAAAATAAAAATTATAATATATATATATATATATATATACTAATTCAAGATTCTAAAACAAAAATCAAAACTAATTCAACAACCTATTTCAAATTCAAGTCAATAATCTAATTCAAGAACATAATTCCAAATTCAAGAACCAACCTAATTCTAGTTCAAAAAATCATTCCTAAAGTTGAAAACTAATTCTTAACTCAAAACTAACAAACTTAACTTAAAAAAACTTAACTTAAAAAAATTAAGATTCAAGAACCTAATTCAAAAGGTTAAAGTTAAATACTAATTCAAGATTCTAAAACAAAATTCAGAACTAATTCAACAACCTATTTCAAATTCAAAGTTTCCAAATTCAAGTCAATAATCTAATTCAAGAACATAATTCCAAATTCAAGAACCAACTTAATTCTAGTTCAAAAAATCATTCCTAAAGTTGAAAACTAATTCTTAACTCAAAACTAACAAACTTAACTTAAAAAAACTTAACTTAAAAAAATTAAGATTCAAGAACCTAATTCAAAAGGTTAAAGTTAAATACTAATTCAAGATTCTAAAACAAAACTCAAAACTAATTCAACAACCTATTTCAAATTCAAAGTTCCCAAATTCAAGTCAATAATCTAATTCAAGAACATAATTCAAAATTCAAGAACCAACCTAATTCTAGTTCAAAAAATTATTTCTAAAGTTGAAAACTAATTATAATATATATATATATATATATATATATATATATATATATATATATATATAAACTATATATATGTTATTACTTTATTATATTTAAACTTTAAAACTTACATAGGTGTTTTGAGCCCTCTGCTCGATCCATACATCTGGATCTGACTCTTTTTTTTTTGTCTCGTATGTGACCTTTCTTAAATAGCTCAGCCTGAGTCGGAGGACGCCTCTAGTCCTTCTCCTGCAAACAAAATAAATTTAACATAATAAAGTAATATAATTAATATTATTTAATCAAGTTTATATAAACATATATATAAGTTAAAAGGTTAATATTATTACTTACCATATCCCTTGCAACGTCCGCTACACTCTTTGCACCCATAGTGTGCAATGATCCACCTTTAACACTGCCTCTGGCTTTCTTGCCTTGTTCAGACAATGCTTTGAACTCTTCTGAATCCCAATACTTCTGAAGTTGCTCATGAAGATGAGGTAGAAGCCAAGATTCACACTTCTTACTATTCCGAATTTTTTTAAGCCATTGTTGTAGCCTGGCACTGGCCTTCCTCGCGAAAGTAGTGAAAATGATCTTATTGTACTTTCGCTTCCAAGTACACATTGTCTAAAAGAAAGAAATGATTAGTATTAGATGATATATATATATATATATGTATATTATGAAAAGTTTATATATATAGTATATATATATACTTTAAAATCATCAAACATGTCCTGTTGGATCGATCTTGGAATGTCTGACCAGGAGGTCCAAGGTTCTGTAAAAAGCCTCCTAACTGCCTCCTTTAGAGCACGTCGGGGCTCTTTCGTGGGATACCACTTGTAAAGAATATAATAAGCATCAAGTGATAAATAATTAATTAATATGAAAAAATAAACTTATCAATTAATTAGAAAAAACTTACGATGATCCTTCAGGGCGAATCATGACTCTACCAATGGCGTCATGCTCATCGGGTCTCAGATTCACGTCGTCCTCTTCCTCCTCAGAAAGTGCTGATGCAGGTAATGACGGAAGTCTATAACACTCAGTCAATGGGGGTGTAGAGGTCTGTGTGTCAGACTCAGAGCTGATATCTCTAAGTCGCAAACCTGATAAGTGGGGGGAAGAAGAATCACGTGGGGATGGCGTACCAGATGGTAATATGGTAGTCCCGCTGCCATGTGGCGGAGGCATAGAGAGTGTAGGCATGAAAGTCATGTGATGATGAGAAGTAGTGGGTCTAGGACCATGATAATCTACGGGATTCCCAGTGCCATAAGGGACAAACACTGGTGGAGTAGAGAAAATCTGTGGCGAAGATGAAAGACG
>QJPP01003809.1:0-225126 GCA_003996215.1 Jaltomata sinuosa | reverse complement strand
TCGAGGAGGCTACCTGGGAGACCGAGAGAGATATGCGGACCCAGTATCCGCATCTGTTTGAGCCTTCAGGTACCCCCTTGACCTTGACTTTCGAGGACGAAAGCCCCTTTTTAGTAGTGGATGATGTAATGACCCTTCCGGTCATTCCCACGTTTAAGTTTTGAAGTCAAGCAAATCGACAAAAGATATCGTAAGTTTGTTAACAAATTTCCTGAACTTTGGGTCAAATGTCTCGAGGCTTTTCTCTCAATATATAAAGAGTTAGAAGTCCCCCGAAATACCAAATCGAAGGTCTACGAGTCTAGTTTCCAAAGCACAAAACCTCACGTCCAACTGATCTCGGAGTAAAGAGTTATGACTGTTTTACCGCGGACTGTCTGGCAGGAAACGGGTTGCGAACCGGGTCGCGAACCGGGTCGGGTTAAACGCGATTTAAGCCTCGACGTCACGTTTTAAAATGCCATTTCAGTTCCAAAATAGTGATAAAATATAAGGGAGGATCCGAGAGAATTCTTGAATGTCGAAATCGTGCGTAGGCGAATTACGAGCCTAAACTTAAGAACTTTATAAGTATCGTGCGTGTACTTGAAATATTTATTTAAAAGTTGAATTTGGTAAAAATTATATTATTATTGCCTTTCCAAAATATTTTAAAGGTTTATGAAAATATAGTGATACGATATAAGTGTATACGTATTTATTTTATAAGGTTTTTATACTCCGTAATATTTTAACGGAGATAGTAAATTTAGCTATGTTGAAATTTATTATTATAATATAGTAAGTTTTATTGAAAATGATTTTCTATCAATTATGGTATATTTAAAATATTATGTTTGTTTTATCACGAATTTATGCAATACCCGAATATTTATTTAACGGGATGGAAATTAATTTGGGGACACCACCACTTCCACGTGGAAGTGGTGGGAGTGGACAGCAAGTGGATTAGGCACTTAGTGCTGCCACTAAGCACAGCACCAAGTACCTTTAATTGCATATATATGTTGCTAAAGGTTGGCAGCAATGTGTTTATATATAGAAAACATTTATACAATTGTTGCTGTTACTTTTTACTACAACCTTCATTTCCTTTCTATCCTAACATTTGCATATGCGAGCAAATGGATGAAGGGAATTGGTGGAACTAATTTAGTGTTGTGGTTATATTAAATTTGTTGAAGAAAATCAATTATCTACGTCAAGTTATTCCGTCCCAAATCCGAATCCGATTCCGATTTAGTTTTGGATTTTCTCGGAGTGGTTCGAGCTTGAACATCGTTGTTCCAGCAGCTTGTCGTCGTACAACAGGTAGGTTACGGTTTAATTTCCCTAGACTCCGCATATATAGAATAAATTGATAATTAATGGGCATCCTTGGGTTTGGTTTGAATTAGGTTGGTACCACAGACCTCGACCGCTTTATTCATGTCCGCCTACTTTTGTTCCTCCGTTGCTTGTAGTACTTGCCGATATATTTTATTAACCCTTGTGGTCCTGTGAGGCCTTGTTGACTCTGGAACATAGAAGGTGGGATTTTGGGAATGTCCGCGAGTCCCGGGCATAGAATTATCCTTCTAGGCTGGTTATGCTTGCTGAGTAGCTGTGGCCCTGTGCAGGGTCGATAGGTTGATTGTGAGCTGCGGGGCAGCAATTGTGTTTGTGATACATACCATTTTCAATGCATATAAAAGAGGTTTTATCCATAGTTTTACTGTGGTTTTGGCTCGGGCCTTTACTGGCACTTGTTTTCTAAACCTTGGCATGGCCCGGGGGGCCCAATTTTATGATGGAAATGAATTGGAAATGGTTGATTTCACTTGTGGAGATTTTTGGGAAAGAAAGTAAAATTATGTTTAAAATCATCAGTTTTATGATTATCGCTAGACTCGGCAGGGCCGGGGTGCTAGTTGAGTTTTCTTGTTACTTGAGATGATTTTAGCCTCGGTTGGACCGAGCACCTGAGATGACTTTTTACTGTTTAGACCCGGCTACGCCCGGGCACCCTGGGAGGGGGTTTTGAGATATTTTCCTACTATTTTTAGTCCTGGACAGGGTCTGGGCATGCATATTCGAGACTGGGTCTCTATCTTGATATCGAGACTGGGTCTCTATCTTGATACATGTTCTGATACTGAGATTTAGTATGGGGCCTGGGACCTCCATGGACCTTGCTATCCGGGCCAGGGGCTACGGGCTGCGTGTGCCGGAAGAGGGGTATACGGTGGAGTAGAGGTATACGGGCAGAGTCCTTCCATGGAACCTACCTGCTGGGCCGGATCGGCGCCGGAGGAGGTACATACAGAGATACCATGGCACTTGAGATCATCATGCATCATATCATTCATTGTTTGAGGCTCCACCCTTGTTTGCTGTTTTCTGATTGTACGCTCCGGTAGTATAGGATGCCGGAGGGTTTGTTTTCACTTGTTTGTGTTCCTCGGTTGTATGGGCGGCCGGGGGACTGTAGGTAGACTTTTACTTTTTACTTACAGGATTGTTCTCTATTATGGATCAGTATGAGATTGGTATGGTTAGTTGAGTTTGATTCATGTCTCTGAGCATGCCTATTATTACTCTTTCTCCCTTCTTCTTACACTTGAGGTTACCGGTATACCGTCCATTTCGTAAACTTATTTTGTATACACTGTTGTTGCAAGGACCCCAGGTGCGTTGTTCTTACTTTCACCTGTGCCTTTGGTGTGTATATTTTGCTTACTAGCCTCATATGTGTTTCTGTTGATTTCCCTCTGGGCTAGTTCCTGTGTACCTTTCGTTGATTTCTGTGACTACTTGCTTCTATTCTGTCTGTTACTACACTTTTATCTTATATGTGCCCAGTCGGCCTATGATACCTACTGGGTACCTTATGCTTCGCATTTGGTGCTCACCCCTACCCCCTGCATCTTTGGGTGCAGATCCTAGCGTGGGCCATCGCCGTTAGATCGTGTGATTCGTGCTGGAGATCTGTGGAGGACTACTTCAGGCTGAGGGTGAGCTCTTGGCGATCGGAGCTTAGCTTTAGTTTATCTTTTGCTTTATGTACTCTATTACCATTCAGAGACATCTGTATATATTCTTTTGATAGTTTTCACTCCATGTATGTAGTTTTGGCTCTGTACTATGATACCAGGTCTTGGGGTTTGGTTTAGTTTCCGCATATGTATATATTTATATCCCTGTTATCTATTTTATTCGTCGTATTCTCTTATTTGCTGGATAGTAGCCCATTACTAACTGTTCTGGGTTACAGGGATTGGTTCACCTACCGGGGGTTGTAGGTGCCATCATGACCGAGAAATTGGGTCGTGACACTAGATGGCGACTATGAACCCCAGGCACCTTTTTCCTTTGCCTTTGGGGTGTTTTGACTTGATATTCGTGGTATGGTAGACTCCTTCTTGAGTTGATATTTGTAAAGCAATTTCAAATTTGAATGGTGTTAGAGTATTCAGAGTAGCAGCAGTACTTCTTAGAGTTAGGGGCTTAGTGATGGTTACGAGCTTCGTGGTAGTCTTACCACAGTTCTTGCAGAGGCTTGGTTTTGGTTTGGGTCTATTTGGTAGGTTGCCCTGGTTCATTTGCTTCCAGTTGACTCAGACTCAGCATGGTGCAGCAGTTGGGTTCGTTCTATAGTTTGGAATTTCTCTGTCAACACAGGGTGTTCATTCATGCACTTCCTAACCATGGTGTGCAAAGTTCAGTCGGGTTCAGATGGTTGGTTCAGCTGCATTCAGTTATCAAGTTTGATGTAAGCAAAAGTGTTCGTTCGCTGGTTGATGGTCAGTCGGGGTAGGTAACTCTAGTTTTCAATGATATGTTTTGGATTGTTATCTTGGATGGCAAAGGCTAGTAGGATATAGCTTGATTTGGAATGAGTTTGAGTAAAAAGGGTGAATTCGTCTGTGGTAGAGTATAAGCAGGAACTATGGATCTTCGGTGTGTCAATTGATGCTTCAAGAGTAGCTCGAGTGTTCGACTTATATGAAGTTCCATGATTATGGTACAAAAGGATTCGGTTAAGAATAAAAGGGTTTTACAGATCAGCAGGTTCATGAGTTAGAGTTTTGGTTATTGGATTATCTAGTAAACCTGGTTATGGTCTCAAAGATTCGAGTTCTGTGTGTTGGTCGCCTTTCTTCTCTAGTTTCAGTGTTGTATTAGTGCTTTCCGGTTGAGATTCTCGAGGTTCAGTTTGGGTTGGCAGGTCTTTGGAGTTTTGAAGTTTGAGTTTGAAATCTAGCTTGGCTAGTAAGAAGTTTAGGCTTTGTTGCTTTCTTTGGTACTTTTCTGTTGGGTGTTGTCCAGTCAAGAAGGCTACCCGGGTTGTCCAAGAGAATAGTGCGGGCTTTGTATCTGCTATTCTTAAACCTTTAGTCTTTCCTTCTTTCCTGACTTTCGGGGACAAAAGTCTTTTTAGTAGTGGATGATGTAATGACCCTTTTGGTCATTTATGCGTGTTCGCCTTTCTTGTACCATTGGAGCTATCCTGTAGTGTCCCCAAGTCATTTATGGCTTGCTGGGACAGGTAGATCGGTGCCCGGGCCATTTGCTTAGTCTTTTTGGCCGTTCCTTGTTTTAGAGCTTTAGGCTTTTGAAATCATTGACTTTAGTCAACATTCATGGTGAACATGCTCGGAATCAAATTTTGACAGTTCTGTTAGCTCCGAAGCATGGACTTTGGTCTAGTGAGACCTTTGGTCGGGATTTGAGAGCTTTTTAGCTTGGAATTCTCTCTCATTCTGTGTTTTCAAGACAGTTGGCCTTGTTTGGTTGACTTTGGTCAACATTCGGAGAAGATAGCCTCGAATGGAATTTCCATCAGTGTCATTAGCTCTGGAATGCCGAGTTTGTATTAAGTAGTTGGTTGGTTTGGGTCCCGGATGATCTGGGCTTATTTCAGGTGTTTGGTTGGCGTTGGTTAGTGTTGACTTGGGTAAACATTCCTCCAAGACGACCTCGTATGGGAGTTTTGTTAATTCAGTTGAGTCCGGAACATCGTTTCCACTCTAATAGCACTATTGGTTTCTGAGTATCGGATTCCGATTGTGCCCGGAATGCCCCATAGAAGTTTTTGGTTGTTGCTGGTTTTTCTGCTTCTGGTGGCCTTCAGCGCGATTGCGCTCCTATAGTGCAATAGCGCTGGTCTGTGACTTTCCCTTTAGCATGACCCTCTCTTGTAGCGCGATAGCACTGGTATGGGATCCTTCCTTCAGCGCGATCGCGCTCCTTTAGCGCGATAGCGCTGACCAGTAACCAGCAGCTATATAATTCTTTGTCCTTCATTTTTCCAGCTTGTTTCTTATACTTTTCCCAATTCTAAACTCCAATTTCTCCCACCAAATTGCTCCCATCAATCCTAAATCTTGGAAATTCCATCAAATCATTGGGAAATCTTGTTTCCTCGTGGTTGGGTAAGTTCTTCTTCTCCAAAATTTGTTTCTTCTCCGTTGTTGCTACCACCATTTTTGTTGGTTCTTTTAGCTTGGAATTACTTGTAGTAACTGCCCTCTTGAGCTTTGCATGATCGTTTATTCAGAGTTTCTCACCTCCTTAGCTTGCCTTCTCGTTGTGGTAAGTATCTTTTGACTAATTTCCAAATTTATTCCTTGAAATTCCACCTTTAATTCTTGACTTGAGGGGGTTACATTTCTGGTTTTGGGTTATAAGGCCCACGGGCCCATTTGTGACCCAGATTTTGACCCGGCTATTATTATAGCATTATGGGTATCGTTAGTCTTGTATTGACGTATAGATTATATCCTAGTATCAGTAAGAAATCAAGTCTAGTGCTCTACCCTGTCGAGCCTAGTATCAGTAGGAAATCAAGTGTGAAATCATTCAAATCCTGTTTTATCATCATCTATACTGAAAAATGGCCCCCAGGGGCCATGCAAGTTTAGAAAACCATTTACAGTTGGCCCGAGTCCAAATCAGTATCAGGCTCGGCAGGGTAGAGCACTAGACTTGATTTTATTACTGAATTAGACCCAGATACGCTCTGGGCACCCTTTGAGACAGTTATTGAGACTTTTATCACTGATTTAGACCTGAGTATACTTTGAGCACCTTTTGAGAGGGTCTTTTGAGATTACTACTACTATTTTAGATTCGGTTCAATTCCGAGCACGTACTTTGAGGTTTTTATTCTCTGAGATTTCACATTCATTATTGTATATGGTCAGGGACCTCCATGGGCCCTACTATTCCAGGACCTTGCCAAAGGGTCGAGCATGCTGGAGGAGGGGTATACGGTGCAGGATAAGGTATAGAGGGTACGTCCCACCACAGGTCCTCCTGCCGGAGTACCGGGGGAGGTGCATACAAAGTTACTACTATCGATTCCATCATTATCACCATCATGCGTATCACTCAGATTCCACCCTTGTTTGCTGTGTGTTCAGTGTACACTCTGGTTGTATGGGCAGTCGGAGGGCTTATTTTCACTTGATTGCATTCCTCGATTGTATGGGCGAACGTTGGGACTGTAGGTAGATTATATTACTCCTATCATTTCATAGAGCTAGTTATGGTCCTTGGTTCTTGAGAATTGGTAAGTTTTATCCTGTTGAGGCTTCGAGTTTTGGGCTTGAGGATTGAGGGGCTAGTGAGTCCTATATCTTTGAGGCTCCATTGTGTGTCCTCCTGAGTGGTTGTGATTTATTGAACGTTGTTCCTTATCTTGATTCTGAGTAGAACTCTTGGTTCTGGTGGTTTAGTTATTCCATTCTAGGTTGTAAATTGTGAGATGGATCCCGATTCATGCTTATCTTGAGAGTTGGTGTTTTTAGTTCGTTTCCGTTACTTTTATGGCTTCTAGTTGATTTTGTTGGGTTGTTTTCCTTATTTCCCCTTCTTACTTGAGGTTACCGGTATACCGCTACGTTCCTGATTCTCTCTCTCTTTATTTATACTATTGATGCAAGGATCCCAGGTGCGTCCCTCTTTCTTACACCTATGTTCTATGTATAATTGTTTTCGGTGCTAGCATTGTTTGTTTATAACTCTTGGTTGTCTGTTCTCTGTGCTAGTTCCATGTGCTTTCTCTATTGTTCTCTGTGACCACTTTCTTTCTATCTGCTATATTACTGTTTTTATATCTTATATGTGCTCAGTCAGCCGATGATGCCTACTGGGTACCCGTTGATTAGCAATTCGTGCGTATACTACACTTTTGCATATTTCTGGTGCAGATACTAGTTGAGCTTTCGTTGTTGATCGCATTGGAGACTCGTGCAGCTTTTAGATCTTCGAGACTAGGGTGAGCGCCTGACGACCAGGGCTTAACCACATCTCATCTTTTGTACTGTTACTCTTTGTATATTCGGAGACAGTGTACTTATCATTTTGTTACTTCTAGCACTTGTATTCTATTAAAAGATTTTGTACTATTGATACCAAGTCTTGGGGTTGGTGTAGTTTCATTATGTCTTTATTCAGGTTATTGCTTCCGCTTTGTATTATCTTTATATTCTGTTTCCGCTTATTTCTGTTTATGGTGCGTATCGGTTAGGTAGTAGCCCATTACTAATCATTTTGGGCTACGGAAATTGATTCACTTACTGGGGGGTTGTAGGTGCCATCATGACCTGAGAAATTGGGTCGTGGCAGCTAAATATGTGGCTATCAAAGAAATTCGTCTAAAGGCTCAAAAGGGTTTACTATGGATAACATTCAAGGGTAGGTATAAGAGAGGATAAAAAGAATGGCTAATCAAGGAATTGCCTCTATCACTTCCTAAACATGACAAACTTTATTTCACTTCACAAAACATACAAGACAAGTTCTAGACACCAATTGAACACATAGAATTTAACTTTAACTAGGTCCTCACATGACACATGGCACACATTCAACACAAGTATACTATTATGTAGATTTCTAGTGAATACATCACCAAGAATTCATATTAAGCATATGCATACAAGTCATGAAAATGATCTTAGGTCTCTTAAGCAAGGTTATCTTTTTATTTTTGGATAATTTCTTCAAACAAATCAAGCTTGTGTTTATAGAGGTGATATTCTAACTTGAGGATCTAGCTTACAAGGAATCATCCTACCTTCTAAAAACTAAAAACAACAACTAATCTAACTAGTAAGACAAACTAAAAATTTAAAATTTTCTCGGTTCAATAGTTACCCTATCCCAAAAAGAACTTACGGGAAGAAAAACCAAAAGGTGGAAAGATGTGACATTAAAAGACTAAGAAAAACTAAAGAGACTAAAACTAAGAATTTTTTTTTGTAATTTTTCATTTTTCTCATTTTTTTCATTATCACTATAACTATGGCACACTCCCATTACAAAAATAAAAACTAAAATTAAAAAAATAAAATCGTATAACATATTTCACCCTATTCAATTATTGAAAGATATCCCACCCCACACTTAAACCTATGCTTTGTCCTCAAAGCATTAAACAAAGTGAAATAAGGGGGTTAAGAATACTCCTGAGGCCCTCTAAAGCCTGGGTAATAGCATGTCTTTCTTAATTTCATCAAGGTGTGGATGACCCCACGCTTAGTTTTCAGCCATGCTCCTTAGCTCCCAAATTCAAGTACTCAGACTTTCCCAAATCTTCACACTAAAAAGAAAAACAAATGTGACACTAAAAATAACATTAAAAATAAAAATAACAACTACCTCTATTACAACTTGGGTTGCCTCCCAAGTAGCGCCTGATTTATTATCGCGACATGACCCAACTCATAACTCAACCAAGTTCTCTCAATCTCTTCCTTCCCTTATGATTCAACTTTTTCTTCTTTTCTTTACTCTAGGAGGATCACCATCATCATTCACGCTTCTATTTGTCTTCACATCCCTTTTAAGGTTACTATCGGGCCACTTTATCACATGCTCATATTTTCTCAATAATTTGAGTAATTCTTTTTGCTGCACCTCAGACAATTCAGTGTCAGTCTTTAACTCTTCAACCTTTTTGGGCCCACACTCTTTCACCCCACACCTATTTTTGACCACCTTTATGATCATGCATAAGACTCTATAGTATGATGGTGTGGAGAGTGAATTGTACACTTTGAACTTTATCTACTTATCATTTATCCTCATCTTTAGATCTCCCTTCCTTACCTCAATCAGTGCTCCACCAGTAGCAAGGAATGGGTATCCTAATATAACCGGGACTTGCTTATCTATATTAAAATCCAAAATAATAAAGTCAGCAAAAATCACAAATTTACCCACCTTGATGAGCACATTGCCAGTTGTAGAGTGATGGTGGTTGGGTGTGGTTCCCCTAAACCAAGTGTTTAAAACAAGGATAAGAGAATCAAGTTGATACTTTCCCCAAGATCACACAATACATGTCCAACCTCACTTTTCCCAATTTGTATGGGCAATGTGAAATCCCGAGGTCTTTGAGATTTTGAGGGAGCTTGCTCAAAACTCGTGAACTGCACTCTTTGGTGAGTGCAACCATCTCAAACTCTGTATGTCGTCTCTTACCCACCACTACATCTTTCAAGTATTTTGCATTATTGGGCGTATCTCTTAAGGCATCAACTAAGGCAATGTTGAAATAAAGTTTTTTGAAGATATCAAGGAACTTGGCATCATCCTTGCTCGTCTGAAACCTCAGATATACTTCGGGAACTCTTATTAGTATTCTGAGATTTACTGATTTAGACCCAGATAAACTCCAAACACTTATATTAAGCTTTTGAGATTTTGTATGTGGTCACATAGACCTCCATGGATCTTGCCGATCCGGAATAGAAGCTACAAGCTGTGAGTGCCAGAGGAGGGGTGCATGGTGTAGTTGAGGTATACGGGGGACTCCTACCTACTGAGCCTATAGGTACCAGAGGAGGTACATACGGTACTAATTGCATATATGGTTTTATCATATCATTCATCATGTGTACGATTCAACCCTTGTTTGCTATTTGTTGAGTGTACGCTCTGGTAGTATGGGATGCCAGAGGGTTTGTTTTCACTTGTATGTGTTCTTCAGGTGTATGGGCACCCATTAGGACTGTAGGTAGATTAGCTTACCCGCCCCTAGTATAGTACGTGTTAGTTGCCTGAAGTGGTGGATTAGCTTATTCTCTCCTATGGTAGTACTTGTGAGGTTTCCTTTATGATCATTCTTATCTTATGAATTGTTTTGTTAGCATGACTATGTTTAGTTGTTTTTCCTTCTTTCCCTTTTATTTGAGGTTGCTGATATACCGCCATTTTCTTACACTTTCTGTATATATTGTTGATGCAAGGATCCAGATACGTTCACTATTCTTTCACCTATGTTTTGACATATATATATATATATATATATATATATATATATATATATATATATATTTGTGGCTAGCATAGTATACTTATATCCTTTTTGTCTTCTATCTGTTGCTAGTTTCCGTGTGCTTTCCTCTATTTTCTTCTGTAACTACTTCCTTCATATCTGCTTTATACTACTTTTATACCTTATATATACTCAGTCAGCCTATGATGCCTACTGGGTTCCCATTGCTTTGCAATTGGTGCTCATACTACATTTATGAATCTTTCTGGTGTAGATCTTAGTGTGAGCTATCGTTGTTGATCGCATGGATACTCGTGCAGCTTTTGGACATCCGAGACTAAGGTGAGCTCCTGACGACCAGGGCTTGACCATATCTCTTCTTGGGCACTATTTACACTTTGCTTATTTCAGAGACAGTTGTATATTCTTCTTTTGCACTCTTTGTACTCTATATTTTATTAATGGTTCCTGTACTTTCGATACCAGGTCGTGGGATGGTGTAGTTTTTTTTTATGTATACTTAGGTTGATTCCCCTTCCTTTGGTTTTCCTCATCTAATTTCGCTTATTTTACTTCTTGTGCATGATGTGTCGGGATTTGACGGCACTTTCGAAGCTTAAAACATAGGATTTTTGGGAGTTCTTGAGTATATTTTGTTGGATTTAATATTGTTTGTTAAGTGTGCAGGGAAAAAGTATGAATTAGAGAAAAAAACCAAAAAGTTACAGTTTCTGGGCAAAAGAGAAGCCACCACGGGCGTCACACCTACGACGGCCCATGGGGCAGACCGTTGATCTGAGCCAACAAGATTTGTTAAGTCAAAGGAGCCCAACGGGCTGGCATGACGCCCGTGAAAACCACGACGGGACGTCACCTTGCCCGTCGATGTGCTCCAGGGAGATATTCAAAAGGCTAAGGAAGGGCAACGGGCGCCACGACACCCGTGACAAGCCCGACGTCCCGTAGCGACTACCCGTGGAAACAAGGTAGGGGATCTGGAGAAAAGACCAAGTCAGGCGACGTGAGACAGCGATGGGAGTCATAGCTGTAATGTACCGTTGCTCTCACCCGTGAGATCATGGAAGGGAAATTCCTGAAGAAGTAAAGAAGGTCGATGGGCACTCACGACGCCCGTCGCCTCAGCGACGGCCCGTGAGGCGACCCGTCGGATCTGTCGCATCCAGATATTCCCAGTTTTATTTGGATTTGGACTATTTGTCTATAAATACTTTACCTTAGGTTTTATTTTCGGGGGTTCACGAATTATTACATATTATTTTAGAATACTTACTACATTGTTCTTTGGTATTTGATTCTAAACACAAGTTCTTGATATTGAAGTGTTCTTGAGACTTTTCTTCAAGATTCCGGATTTCTTTATTCTCCATTGTAAGTATCTATTGTTGATTTCTCAAACAAACATTGATTGTGCACTTATGAACATGAGTAGCTAAATCAACAACTAGGGTTGTGGGAACCATGAAGGATTAATGAAGTAGGCAAAATACTTAGGTAATCTAGGGCGGTGTTCATGCATGTATTGTTCTTCCCTTCGCTTTGATTGCTTTTTAACGGTGTGCAACGTTAGAACTCGCCTTGTCCTTACTTTCCAGACCAAGGAGGTAACGGATGGGAAAAGGGTTGTTTAACAATGGAGATTTGAGGCTACCAACCCTTATCTAATAGCTTGACCTTGTTCGGGAATAGGTAATCTGGGATCCAGGGTAAGGGTTAGTTAAGCATACACCCACGGCCGGACCAAGGCATGTGGTGAAATTCACCTAGCTGCCGGACCAAGGAATTAGGAAAACCTAACTTACCGATTTTGCATGCTAAGCACCAAACTAGTTTACCAAGTACAAACGCCTTACTAAGTCATGATCTCATGGGGAACACTACCCTAGTCTTCACATCCATTTATTACAACTCTCAAAATTAGCAATTGTTACTTGTTTACTTTTGATTTACAATCATTACTTGTTACTTTAAAAAAAACCTTTGCGGGAAATAAATGACTACAAGCACGAGTAAACACTAATCGAACCTAGTCCTACCATATTCCCTGTGGGATCGACCCTAACCTTTAGTTGGGTTCTACATTTAAACAGCGATCGATTGCGCTTCTTTTAGAGGTGCAATTTGGGCGCACCAAATTTTGGCGCCATTGCCGGGGAATACGGTTTAGGATTAAGAGATATTGTGTTTATTTCACTTATAGTCCTTATTTCCTGATTTTACTTCTTCTATTGTTTTTGTTTTGATTACAGGTTGCACACTTGTGCATGTCAAGCACAAAGAGTCAAGGCAATCCCTTACGATCCGGAGCTCTCCAAAATATTACGAAACATGTCTAAGGATGGAGAGCACGAGACTCAAGAGCAGATCACAGCTCGGTTACTAACTGAGGTCGAGCATAAAAAAAGGGAAGAAGCAGCACGCCAGAAGGAAGGTGAAGATGCCCTTGCTGCTAAAGATGCTCAAATTGCAAAATCTTGCAGCTCGAAATGCTGAAGCTGAACAAGCAAGGCTAGGAAGACAGCATGTTGTCCGAGACAAGGCAGCAACTAGACGCGTGCCATATAATCGGGGTCGACAGATGCAGCAGCAAAGGCATATTCCTCGGTATTATGATGATAAGGATGATGACGAGGAGGAATATGGCACAACTGGACCCATAGTGCTGCCACCATTGGTTGAAGGAACAAAGTTTGATATCACCAGCGCCATGATCCAGCTGCTGAACCTAAAAGGACTTTATTCAGGAAAGCCCACGGAGGATGCAATCTTACATGTGCAGAATTTTGTGGGGATTAGAAAATCGTATAACATGCCATGAGTGGAGAAGGATGCTATCAAACTAAGGCTATTTCCATTTTCATTGACTGGTGAGGCGACTGCATGGCTCTCAGAACTGCCTGATAATTCCATATACACATGGCACGAGTTGAAGAATTAGTTTTTGGAGCGGTTATTTCCTTCATCGAGGATGTTCACGCTAAAGCAGGAGATCTATAATTTCAAGCAACTGCCAACAAAAGCATTGTATGATTCATGGCTGAGGTTTAAGAAGAAGCTGAAACAGGTCCCGAGACACGGAATTCCTTCAAGGCATCTGATGGAGATCTTCTACAAGGCTTTGAACGCAAACACTAAAGCAGTAACTGATACTGTAACTGGAGGAGCATTCATGGAGAATACATATTATGAGGCTGCAGAGATGCTGGATAGGGTTGCGAAGACTAACTGAGCATGGCATACTAGAGAGGCTGAGATTCCAGCAGGTACTTATGCAGTTGGTAAGTCAGTGGATTTGAATGAATTGCAAGACATTAAACAGGAAGTTGCTGAGATGAACACGACATTCGGGTTGCTTGCAAAAGAAATTCCTGGCTGAGGGAGTAGAAAAGGTAAAAGCCATCGGTTCGCAAGGCAAAGCACCTAGACCAGACGGTTACTCATCCAAAGAAGAAGTCAGTTATTTGAATGATCAAGGGATGGGTTTCCGGGCTTCTGGACATGGGAATAAAGGTCAGAACAGAGATGGGATAACTAAATTGGAGTAACTAGTAGATTATTAGGTTTAAATTCATATTAGCGAGATGACCTAAGTTTATGGCATTTTGACAATCCAGTTGGGTATTCAAATCATAAATTTAGTTGATTTCCTGAGTTACTAGTTGCGGGTTGATATTCACGATGTTGAGCGTCTTCCCAAACTACATCTATGCCTACTCGACTATTTTTAATGCCTATATTCCTATGGTCGTCGGTCGATAATGAAGTGCATGTGATTTATCTTTTATATCAACTAAGCAAGGCTAATGAGTATATTTCTATCCACGTTAGCGAATCGTTTCCCCCTTAAGAATTCTAAGATCAAGCTCTACCTTTCCTTATTGCGTACGTAATTTCCCTATTCCTAGTCCAAACTACGCACCATACATAGTGTTTGATAGGTTATCAAGCTTCCAAACTATTAAGATCAAGAGAAGATAATAACTCGATAAAATATTAGAAATCAAACCAAACAATATGATATTCAAATCACAACTTTCATGTCTTTAACCACAACCCTAGATACTATGAGCTTAGCTACTCATGAACTAATTACAAACGCAATAATTCATGAATAGGCAAAGATTCAATCATACAAAGAAAGAAGAAAAGAAAAACCTAGGTAGAAACACTTGGGTCTCTGTCCCTACGTGTTTTATCCCCCAAAATTGCTCCTTTGTGTTCCTCTACTCACATCTACGTTATGGATATGTTTAGGAGACTAAAATCTAAAGAAAAGTAGTATTTATAGGGTTATGGAGGGTTTCAGGTCAATTCTGAGTCGATTTGGCCAAACCTGGCCGAACTGGGCCAAATTAGGCCTGTGGCCTCCCCCTAGGCAGCGTCGTAGTGTTATTTGGCAGTCCAGTTTGAGCTTCTGCTCCTGTTCACTATGGGGGTACCTAGGGCCTTTCCGTAGTGTATTTTTTGCCTTTTTTTACCGTTTCACCTCCATTAAACCCCCATCTTGATCTCTTAACCATGGAAATGCTCCGGATCATCTTCCTCAGCTCCTACTTAAACTTTAATGCTCCATAATCGCTCTATTATGCTCCAAATCTGTGCAAAATCCTTCATCTTTCAACCTACACGTCAAGACAAGCTACATAAGCATAATTCATATAAAGTAAGCTCAAAAGCATCTTAAAACAAGTGAAATGTGAGGCAATCTATAACATAAAATCACTACTTTTAGCCTCATATCAAGCTGCGAGGAACAAACGAAGGTCACCAACTGAGTAAGATGAAAAAGGATGAACGGGAAAAGTCTAAAGCCACTTATGGTGGGAATTCCAAGTCACAGGATGGAGACCCTTGGACAAGTCATGAAGGGCAACCGCTACGAATCGATTGGCCAAACCTCGATCTTTGGGAACATCCAGATTTGCGAGAAAAGACTTCCTATCACGACCAATCAATTGAATAATCCCTTTTCGATCCAGACAATGGGAATATAATAGCAGCAAGTGATTCAGAGAAAACCCCCCATCCATTGAAATGGCTAGTGTTCGCATGCACGCAACGATCCTCTACACTCCGAGGCTGAGTTGGCTCAAGAACACCTTGAAAGTATTGTAGAATGAAATAATTACTTCATCCATTGGGTCCCCGAGACCCATGCTTAATTGATAGGTATAGACAAAGGTCCTATCAGGACGAGATAGCAAAATGTTGTCAAAAGGATGAGGAGCTTCAACTTGAAATTTGTCGGCCGGCCAACCACAATCCTTCTAAATATTTACCAGGTCGCATTATCTGATAAGGGAACCCAACTCGCTCACCGACATGCCATCCTCTTTAACTTTTCCACTGCTCAAAGTTGAGAAGTCTTTGTCAAAAGAGTATGAACAGAGAAGGATATCATTGATACTTGGCTCAGTGGGACCTGACCCCTTACCTTTACCCATGGACGAAATGCTGGACATAGTAACGCAAGACGCAATACAGTCGAAGAAAACTAGCAAGGAAGTTTGAAGAAAAATTGGGCATACTGGACAATTTCACCATTACAATCCTCCCCAATGACTATCATGTTAATGGATTATTAGACGAAGAGATTAATGGAATAAACTTACCTTGAAAAAACAATAATCCTAGCATTGGGAAAATCGCCTCTCTGGAGTTCTAGAACAAGTTCTTAGAGTTTATTAAGTGAAACTCAAAATAAGTAACTTAAAGCAGGTATTCTGGTTCCCGACGTTCTCCACCAGACACATTTTTGCTATAACAGCTCACTATGGCGACTAAGGTCCTGCTATGGTGAGTTCTGACAAACTCGCCAGACCTTGCTTTATCCATAGTCTGACTGCTAAAATGGTCACGTTGCAGCGGTGCCCTTAACTAATATCTCGGTAAAACTGCACATTAGCCCCATTTCACTACACAAATTTCATTCTTAAGACATCACGAAATAAACCCAACACGAAAACCGCAGTGAACACATGCTATGAACTCACTTGTAGTCTCAGAATTTCCTATGGAGGTCTAGAGTACTACGTCACCCCCTAACGGAATACAACACAATAAAACAACACACAATTCATCACAATTACACAAGAGTTTTCAATTTTAAATCACCCCACCTTTGAGTTTTTAGTAGCTCAACATACTATGGGAATTCTAACAGGGTACTATAGCCCTAACCACCCTATAACAACTAGAAGGGTCATTTCATCTTGTGGAGAGAAAACACGCATGAGATGAAGAATAAGGGTTTTCTACCTAGGTTTTGCCATTCCTTTTCTATTTTTATGATTAAATCTTGTCATGTTCATGAATTCTTGCATTTGTAATCAATTCAAGATTAGCTAAACTCATAGTATCTAGGGTTGTGGATGGATATGAACGTTGATGTTTGAAAGTTAATATAGTTTGATTGGATTTTCATTATTGAGTTGCTTATCTTTTCTTACTCTTAATTATTTGATTATCTGGCCAATTCTCAAATATTATCTATGATTCATAAATTGGACTAGGAATAGGGAATTCACGTTCGCAAAAAGAAAAGGTAGAGCTTGCTCGTGAACTCTTAAGGGGGAACGATTCGCTAACGTGGATAGGAATATGCATGTTAGCCTCACTTAGTTGATACGGGAGAGGAATCACATGCACTTCACTATCGACTGACGATCATAGAAATATAGGCATTATGAATAGACGAGTAGGTGTAGAGGTAGTTTGGAAAGATACTCAACATCGTGAATATCAATCTGCAACTAGTAACTCAGGAAATCAATTCAACTAGTTAATCGATAATTCAACTGGATTGTTCCAAATCCGCAACTCTGGATCATTAATCATCTCTGAAATCACAAAGCAACTTTAAATTGGTCTTAAGTCTTAGAATTTAAGGTCAATAGTAGTTAATAATCTCTAAATCAAACACTATCTCTTGTTTACTCACTGAATAGTTAAAATAGAAATTCCTCTAGTTATCAATTCTTCAATTCCCGTGGGATTAATATCTAGACTTAAAAATCCTCTATTACTTGTCAGACCGCGTACACTTGCGTGTGCGAAAGGATGCAACAGCCTCTAACTTTTGTCAAACACTTCAAGTGATTAAATATAAGTGTTCCTTGGTATAATCATGCATTTAAAACTACTCTCCCGACATCCTATTGATGAGTGACATAAAGTGATAAGATTTGACTCGTAAATCTTTGGCAGCCTAATTTAAATCCTCTAAACATGCGGGGTTACATTTATATCACCAGACAAGCTTTTACCCTAATATAACATAACTTATTATAGGGCGAGTAAAACATGAAATATGGAGAAAAATATAGAAAGAACGCCAACTGGAGAAACACTTACCCACAGTATCACCATCGATATCGGCGATTGGGAAAAAATACATCAAAGAACCTACTAACACAGAATCGATTAGAGATCAAAAAAATAAGGGAATACATTGATATAAGTAAAAGAAAGGACAACTAGAGCTTATCTCACCTGCAAAAACTCTTCAATGTCGGTGACCTGGACGGAGTACAACCATTGAGAAAATGGAAATAGATGGTGATAAATTGGAGACCAATGAACTCAGGACTTTTTAGATTTATGAGTAGTTCACAAGAAGACTATAACTGGAAGAACAAACATCATCAACAACAAATCCATACTATGAAACCAATAACACGCAAGAAATGAAGAGAGAAGCTCATACCTGGAGGAGAAGATAGATGACTGGAGAAGCTGTCAAAGAAAGAGATACCAAGCAAATGATAGACATACATATGCTATACTTTTTTCCATTTTAAATTTGGGTCGGTCCCCTTTACTTTTGGGCCGGTCCTTTTTAGAGTTTTAGATTTTTAGCTTTTAGTGCTTTTGGACTTATTTGTTGCCTTTCAATAAGAAAAAAGGGGGGAGGTTGCCAATATAGGAGCCATGCCTAAAAGGAAAGTTGCACATAAAAGAGCATATGAAGATTGATGAAGCTACAAAGTGCACATGAAGAAGTATGAAGCTCCTATGGGTTTGTTATCATCAAGAAAGGAGAAATTATTGAGCTGCCAAGAGCTATCTTGATCTCTGAATCTACATTTAACATGATTTTGATGATTGATAAATTTTGTAGAAGTGACAATGTATATACAAGGAGGAATAAAGAAAGAAGTACAAAAACTAAGTCCTTAACAAATCTCCAAAAGGAATTAGTAAAGCAGGAAACTGCTGAGAGGAACTGGTCCTATGGACAAAGAACTAGAGCATTGGAGACTATTTGAAGAAGCAATTCCACATGCACAAAAGGAAATCTTGGAGAATTGTAATTAGTCATAATTCAATTCTACAAGGAACTAAGTTTCAAGATATGAAAATATTACCATAAAGTGAACACATGTAATTAGCTTGGAATTAGGAGAAGTTCGCCATATACGCATGAAGATGATATCCATATCAAACAGGAATTGGTTTCTTGAAAAGTTTTGAACCAAGTCTTGGTTGGATTTGGAGAACTACAAGAGGCTACTTATTCAACTAAATACAACACGTCAAAAAACTTTGGAGCTTAACCACAACCAAAGAGAGATGCATCGATGTGAGAGCAGGGTCTACCAAAAGAGTCTCGTCAAAGCGTCAAATACCCAAAACCCTATTTTCACTTTTTCACCTTTCACTATATTTTCTTTTATCAAATTCTAACCAATTTTTTTAATTTTTATAATAATGATCCCATTTAAATTATATTTCATATTTTTGTAATTAGGTGCGCTTAAACACGAAATATTATTTGCAAAAATTATAACCAAACACAACTTCATCTTCAACTCCAACTTCAAAAATTTTAAAGAAAGAGAAAAAAAAATATTTGTAATAATATGTAATAGCTCGTATATGAGATCTAATCTATGTCACTATATGACTATCTATTTTGAGATATTACGCTTTTAGTATAGATTTGATTGTATGTTTAAGATAAATTAGTCAATTAGTTGGATGATTTTGCTAGATTTTAGAAATTGGGAAAGAAAAAAAATATTCAAATTTTAAATATTCTTTACAAAGTATGGTCAAACATAACGTCAACTCTAACTTTAAAAGCCCGTTTGGATTGACTTATTTTAAGTGCTTCTAAGTCAAAATAGCTTTTAAGCTTTTCAATAGTGTTTGATTAAGATAAAAAAAAGTATTTTTTAAGCCAAAATAACCAAAATAAAAAAAGCTAAAAAGTGAAAAACTAGAATTTTCAACTTAACAGCTTATGCTTAAAAGCAACTTAAAACAATCATATCCAAGCATAATCTAAGAATTTCAAATAAAATACAAAAATATTTAGGGCATGTTTGGAAACTCACCCTAAGAATTGGATTTGGTGTAATTGGGTGTAAACACAGTTTGGCATGTTTGGTTGGCTAGGTAATTACTTGGTTAACAAGTAATTGGGTGTAATTGGCAGGGGGTAATTACACTCTTCAATTCACAAAGGAGAGTTGTGAATTGCTGGTAATTACATGGTGTAATTACAAGCTGGTTACTTTTAAATTTCATCTTTTTATTTCTATTTCTATTTTTTCGTTTTAATTTATTTTTATTTCTATTATTTTAGATCTTTTTTTTTATTATTCTAATAATTTTAAAAAATATATTTTTTATTTTTATTATTTATATTTCATTTCCTTCTCATTTTCCAACCTTTACTTCTTATGATTTCATGCAATTGTTCGTATTATCTATTTTATATTTATTTTATAATTATTTTATGTTTATTTTTTTATTTAGCATAATTTAGTTAGTATTCTAATTTTTAAATTAAAGTAGAATTCATTGTTGAATAAGGTTATAGACTTAGGTTTTCCTTTTCTTTTGAATCATATTTAAGTACGTTATGTTAAAATTTGACATAAGAGTATTATGTTAACTTTTTTGTTTTGAATTTTGAACTTTTGTTATATTTTCAGTTCCAATTTATTTGTTTTACTAGTATTGACTTGATATTTCATATTGCAAGCCATTCATTTTTTAGTTAGAACTAGTTTAGTGAACGTGCGTTGCAAGTATGTGCCACATTAATCATAAAATTATGGATTTAAAATGAACAAATTATTACATATACGACTTATATCATTTAGTACACAACTTTGAAAAAATACGTAAATATTACTAAGCAATATATTTGGCATTTTACGTAAATATTACTAAAAATAAATTATTAAGTGCACATTATATAATTAAGTACAAATATAATTTAGGACTTCAAGTTTAAGACCAGGTAGATATTGTATTCTCGCAGGATATTGTATGTGTATTTATGTGTCCTCCCATCACCTAAGCTATCTAAAATCAAATTAACAGATAGATTTGAGGACTCATATGACCAATGTATGTTTGGAGTGATTACAATTTATCACTAATACAAATTTTTAAGGTCATAAAAGTCGATTAATATTTCAGAGATATTTTGATCTATCAACATGTAACTTAAATTATTCGTACGAAATACTTAAAATATTCTTTAAATGATATACCACTTTGCACGTACACTAAAATAATAGTGTATTAACTTGAATGGCGTTATATGCACAACTATGTAACAAACACCTTAACTATATAAATAGGATCAATATGAATGAGAAATAAAATTTAGAAAAGCACATGCCTTCAAATTTGCTCTTAATCGGCAGGAAGACTCAATCACACGCTCCACATGAATCTTCCTTTTCATGCACAAGAATATTGATGAATCAATTAATAATGACTTATATAGATTTATTCATAATTTTAAATTTTAAATATAATTTTGAGTTTTAAAATAGTATTCAACCACTCGCCGAACATGCCATCGGTGAACTACGTAAAGCCAAACTCAATAATTATGCAAATTACGCAAACAATCAACTATATAAACTAATACCAGATGATTAATTAATAAAAATGAATAAAAAACGGTATAGGAGAAGTAACTTAGTTTACCTATACCATTTCTAGTCTAGTAATACAAACCTACATAAAATAATATACATGATATAGAGACACACACATCACTTAGACTTCGGACCATCGGCAACTCTGGTAGAGTACTCCTCCATTGATGTTGTCTAAAACCTATATATTGGATTTATAAGATTTAGGTTTACAAATTTTACTGGCCGTTTTTTAATAATTTAGGTCTACCAAATTTATTTCTACGAATTTAGACTTTTTTCACATATTAATAATAATAATTTAAGAGAAAAATAGTAAATGACGATTTTGTCTATTGTAGAGTTTTTTAATGAAGGGCAAAAAGTTCAAATCACATTATAAGGTCCTTCACACTTTTAATATAGTATATAGAAGATAGATATAAATAGATATAGACAGATTGATAGATTATCTTTATGTAAAATGTTTTAATAATTTTATGACATTATATTTATAATATTAATCTTTTTGTCAAACATGCATTTCATGATGTTCTTAAAAATTGTGTACTTTAAGTTTTTATGATTAATTTAATTAAAATATACTAATTTGAAAAATATAAATCAATTATATTTTTATAATATTAGTTAAGAATATATGTTTATTAATTAATATATTTCAAAAGACAATATATATATAAAATTTTAGTTGTTTAATATAAATTTTTAGTTTTTGATAATTAACTTTTATTTTAAAAAATTAATATAACCATGTGATTACACTTGCGCAACCAAACAGAACACTAATTACAATGTAATTATATTATGGTAAATAAACAGGTCATCATAATAATTAGATTGTGTAATTACTTGACTGATAATTACTACCCTAGTAACTACCAATTCCAATTACCAGGTGACTTTTCAAATATCCGCAAGGTTCGTCCACGGAGGGTGAGTCAGGGCCTATGATCAGGCCCAAAGGCGTAGTCGATGGACAAGAGGTGAATATTCCTGTACTATCCCTTGTTGGTCTCGAGGGATGGAGGAGGCTAGGTTAGCCGAAAGATGGTTATCGGTTCAAGAACGTAAGGTGTCCCTGCTTTTTTCAGGGTAAGAGGGGTTATACGATATATCCGATGTGGAAGTAGGCCAACATTTCTATTGGCAAATAGGGGGTTTCCAAGTACATGGCCAAGTACTTATTACTTCTTGGGTTGTAATTGCTATTTTATTAGGTTCAGCCACTATAGCTGTTCGGAACCTACAGCAAAAGGCTTTGTTCGGCTCGATAGGTGGCAGGCTCAGAACAAGAGGATAAAGACAAGGGGGAAGTTTAGTTATTAAGTTCCTTTATTAATCCTTCTTTTGATTGAGTTTGATTCATCCTTTCAATTTCGATTGAGTCTATCTCAAAATTCATAATGTTCAAAACTTTCTCTTACCTTTCTATTGAAAAATAAAATGTGAATTTTCAGTCGCAAAATCCAAAATTCAACTTTATGAAAATAGGAACCATTAACTATTGACTTAGAATGCATGAATGATTCTTGGATTTACATTTCCAAATTTTGTTTTCCTAATGACATAAGAAAATACAACTTGATATATAACTAATCAGTATGAATTTTTTCAATCAAAAAATCCTTCTCAATTATAATTATTAAACAACAATTATGAGTATATTGTAATTAATTTTCATGGTGAAACCCCCGCCTAGAGCAAGACACTGGCACTGAAATTGGCAAGGAGGGAGTACTCCTTATCCTCGTGCAATCTTATCCCTCGGGCATGAAAGTAATTGAAATGAGTTGAACATGGTCCTGTGTCCTAATATAATAGTAAGCTTCGCCAACGGCCACACATGGCCTCCATCCCCTTCAAACCCCTTCAACCAACGCAACTCCAACTCTACTCCTTCATTCACTGCAAGCATTCTTCGACTCTAAACCCTTTTAAGTTTCATACTATACTTTCTGCACCAAGAATTTCATCCTCCATTCATGTCACTCACGTGGAGACAAGGTTGTCCGTTGAACCAGAGAAAGAAATTTCAGGCACCAGAAGACATTGTACAACTAATAACGAAAATGGTTCTGGGTTTTCCTCCTTTAGTCCCAAATATAAGAGAGTTGATAAGAAATCTTCAAGAGAAAATTCTGGTGGTGTAGCAGATGAGGAAAATGGTGGGAAAAGAGTCATTCTAAAAGACAGAAACGCAAAGAATACTGTATTAAAACCTAAAAGAAGTAGAGAATTGGGCTCCGAATCTTCTATTAGCACCGACATGTGCTGCTCGCTGAAGAGTAAAGATGATGAATTTTTTTTTAGGAGAGATGGTGGTAATAGGACGGGGTCAAAGAAGAGTAAAATTGATTCGCCAGGAGCTGTATTGAGGATTGGATTGGATATGTGCTCAAAGAGAGGTGATGTACTTGGTGCAATTAGGCTGTATGAGTTGGCAGTGCAACAAGGAATAGCAATGGGACAGTATCACTATGCTGTACTTCTCTATCTTTGTGCTTCTGCTTCTACTGGTCTCGTTCAGCCAGCAAAAAGTGGAAGTGGTAATAATAGGACTTTGAATTCTCCAAAGGAACCTTCTTCTCATGTACTTGGAAAAGAAGAAATTTTTTATAAGAAGGAGTTGAGCCTCAATGGCAAAGTAATTGAGCATGATTCAGATGGGAGAACTAATTTGTTGAGCTCTTCCACAGATTCTCATCCTGGCGTTAAAGTGAGTGAAGCTGTAAAACACTATGCTCTTACAAGGGGTTTTGAAATCTATGATAAAATGCGCTTAGAGAAGGTACAAATGAATGAAGCAACCCTTACATCTGTTGCAAGAATGGCAATGGCATTGGGAAATGGTGACATGGCATTTGATGTTGTAAAGCAAATGAAAGAAGATGGAATAAACCCGAAATTACGATCTTATGGTCCTGCCCTATCTGTTTTCTGCAATAACGGGGATGTTGACAAGGCATTCATAGTTGAACAACACATGTTGGAGAATGGTGTCTATCCAGAAGAACCTGAGCTGGAGGCACTTCTAAAAGTATGTATAGAAGCTGGTAGGAGTGAAAAGGTGTACTATTTGTTGCATAAGCTTCGAGCAGGAGTTCGACAAGTCTCACCTTCTACTGCAGATTTGATCGACAAGTGGTTCAACAGCAAGGTAGCTTCAAGGGTGGGGAAAAGAAAATGGGATGAAAGATCCATACACAAAGCTATTAAAAAGGGAGGTGGTGGCTGGCATGGACAAGGCTGGTTGGGTAACGGAAAATGGACTGTATCACGTGCAATTGTTGGCTCTGATGGCTGCTGTAAATGCTGTGCTGAGAAGCTGGTGACCATTGATCTTGAGCCCGAAGAAACTGAAAAATTTGCCAAGTCAGTTGCTTCAATAGCTGCACAGAGAGAGAGAAATTCGAGCTTCCAGAAATTTCAAGTACGTTTTACTAACTGTTCTGATGATTAGTTAGTTTTTCTCGGATCATTTGTGTCTCTAATGAGGGTGTGAAACAAATGTTTGACTGCAGAGATGGCTTGACTATTATGGACCATTTGAAGCTGTTATTGACGGAGCAAATGTTGGCCTTTATAGCCAAAGAAAATTTAGGCCATCTAAGGTAAGTATTGGGTGCCTTGTTAACAACACATGGTATTTTTCACAAATTCAGGTCTTTTGCTTTCTCTAATAGACAATTTGCATTCAGGTCAATGCTGTCGTCAATGGAATTCGTCAGATGATTCCTTCGAAAAAGTGGCCACTAATAGTTTTACACAATAGACGTATAACTGGAGATAACATGGATGAACCATTCAATAGAGCGTTAATTGAGAAGTGGAAAAATGCAGATGCGATCTATGCAACACCTACTGGTTCAAATGATGATTGGTGAGAGCTGTAATCTATTATTTCTAGGTCTTTTCGGTGCAGATGCTTAATGCCTTGTATTTTCTTTTTCTAATTCGTTCCCATGGGAAATTAACTTGTTTCTTCAGGTACTGGCTGTACGCAGCTATAAAATTTAGGTGTTTGCTTGTGACCAATGATGAGATGAGGGACCATTTGTTTCAACTTCTGGGAAATGACTTTTTCCCAAAATGGAAAGAAAGGCATCAGGTTAGTTCTACACTTCCGAAATGGCTGCATGAAATATTGAACTTTTTTCCGATATGCATGTAACAAGACAGTCATGCATAGGATTCAAAGTACATTATGGCATTAATTAACTATCCGGAAGTATATTCCTCTCTCTTGATTGATGCTATATTGCATCGATACAGAGGTTAGCCCCGGGGAAGAGGAATTATCCGGGATGGGGGTGGGGGAGTTGGTTATGGGTATTGAATTATGTATAAGCAGAACAAGGTTCTGGAGACAAATAGCCTATAATTGACTGGTTGATCTAACTGACCTCCTCTAGCCATCATAGCTGTTTTTTCCTCATATGACTTTATATTCTCTCCATAAAGCAAAGTGATCCCTCTTTCTTAGCATACATTGCTAAGGGCTACCTCCATCTCCTCGTGCATATGCATTAATATCATATATACTTGTACTTCTCACAGTTTTCTGATAAAGGATTTTCCTTTTCTTGATGGAAGGTGCATTTCAGTTTCTCTGAAACAGGTCCAGTGTTTCACATGCCGCCTCCATGTTCTGTTGTAATTCAGGTCAGTAAAACCTTCTAATTGATCTGCTCTGCTATTTAACAAATAGTATGCTCATGAAACCAAAATACATTTATAGATGGGCCCTTCTTATCTATCTTCAGATACAAAATGTGTACTCGAGATTGAATACATATAAAATAAATGTTGTACGTGTTATCATTTAACAAAACCTTTAAATGTAATTTTGTTCCTTATGTCTCCAGGAGTCCGAAAAAGGATTCTGGCATGTACCAATTGCCTCAGAACTTGAATCTGAAGAGGAAAGGATGTGGTTGTGCATTAGGCGTGCCAATTCACCTATGGAAAATCAAGATTCAGCGAATGTAGACATATGTAAGTGCCTTTTACCAAAAAAAAAAGGTAAACGGATATAAGAAGAGAATCTTTTGTGAAATCTGACAGATTGGCTAAGTGTCCTAAGCGCTAAATTTGGCTCAAATATCCTTCAAAACATCCGCTGTACATCTTGAAAACGTCATCTTCTCAATCACACTGATCCCCATTCCTTATTCTTGATTTCTAGCTAAAAGAGTGAAATATCAAAAGATGACACTGTATATAGCCTTAGGATTTGAATGAGTGATTTAAACTCAAAAACTTCAGACTCGCTGTATTTTCAAACTCCCCTTCCCAACTCTATGAAATCTCAATTACTTATAAACTGATGTGTCATGTACACCTTTCACCAAGATTAACTTGCTTGAGAATATTTGGTTAAAATAGTGGGGGCTGACCACTTTTTGGTCCCCCTTTTAGAGTTCAGCCACCGGTTGGAATGTAGTTAAATAATAACTAGTTTTCAGTTACAAAGATCTTTTTGCCCTTATCTTCTTCGTTTGAAAGTGGCAGAGAGCTGCATCTTCATCTTCTCTATTTTCTCCCTGAAGTTTGAACTGCACAGTTCAAACTACAGGAAAACATATTTTCCAGGAGTTTGAACTGCTCCAGGAAAAATTCATCGCGTTTGAACTTTTATCAGTTCAAATTCCAGGAATTTACCCTTAAGTTTGAGTAAATTTTCTGCACTAATATAGAGAGGCTTGCAAGAAATGTAATTTTAGGCTCAAGTCGTTCAGTGTACTAATACATACAAAGACCCATAATTAAGATGAGGAGCATGACGACAATAATAGCGATCAAAATGCCATTTGCTCATTAATATCAGATGTTGAAGCGAAAGCAAAGACGGAAAAATAATACAACAACAACATACCCTGTGAAATCTCACAAGTGGGGTCTGGGGAGGGTATAGTGTACAAGACCTTACCATTACCGCGTGGAGGTAGAGAAGCTGTTTTCGAAAGACCCTTAGCTCAAGGGCAGCAAATCCAAGTACAAAGAAGAAGAAAACAATATAGAAAACACAACAATTAACAAGGGAAGCAGTGCAAAGCCTACAAGAAAGGAACAAGAACAACAAAATAGTGTGATAATCGAAACACAATAAACAACAGATGACGATGGATATCAAAAGCAAGAACTACAATAATACGACTAGTACAACGACAAACACCAGCAAGCCAAAACCCTCGAAAAGCAAGACAACACTCCTCTACCTGCTAACCTTCTATCCTAATACGCGTCCTCCACGCCCTCCTATCTAAGGTCATGTCCTCGGTGATACACATATTTCAGATTAGTTAGTTACAGTTAGTTAATCTAATTGGTTAGTGTTTTAGAGTTAGTTAGAATCAATAACAGAATTTGGATTCCAATGGTACACTAGTCGATCCCTATAAATGGTTGTAATCAAGTCTTCATCTTTCATAAATGAAAAGTATTATAAGTTCCTACTCTACTTCTTCTTCAACTCTTCTTTCCCCTCCATTTATTTGAGTTGTTAACCTCGAACTCCTCTGTAGAGTTCCTGCACAGCTTCTGAATTCTCGGTTTCCACTCGATCCCTACAATTCTATTAACATTGGTATCAAAGCCAATCTATCCTTGGCAACGATGACAAAATCAACACGAGCGAATGAGAGTTATTCCCGTGAAATAAGGGAAATGCGTGAGATGATGCAAAAAATGCTATTGGAAATTGGTACTCTAGCAAGGAAAGTTTCAACTCTTGAGAAATTGGATCAAGTGGTGCTAGAGATGAAGGAACAATTGGCCAACAATGGGGGAAATCAGAGGGAAAAAATACCCACAGGAGGAGACAAAATACTAGTGGGTGGAAGGCAGTCAGAGGAGCAATTTCAAAGGGAGAAAAGAACTAGCAGCTTCATTAATCATAATTCACATTACCCTCGATGATCAAAAATGAAGTTTTTGAAGTTTTCTGGAGAAGATCTCAGATCTTGGTTGTTTAGAATCGATCAATTCTTCCATAGGGAGAACACTCCCGTGGAGGAAAAGGTTAACATAGTTGTTCTACAGTTAGAGGGGGAAGCTGTCTAGTGGCACTTTTCCTTTATGAAATACAGGCAGTACATTCAACCACCAACTTGGAATGATACGTGGTAGCTTTGGTGGAAAGATTTGGGGAAGATTCCCTAAAAAAGCTGGTTAGTTTTGGACTCTCTAATCTTTCTCATTTCTACCCACAAAAACTTCTATCAAGAAGACTATCATATACTTGCAAGGTTCTAGATGAAATGCCTAAAAGAGATTTAAATGTAGATTCTTTGTATAGTGATACTGTTGACAGAAACAATGAAACATATTCTTTTGAAGATTGGTCTCTTGATGCACCTTCTGTGGAAGATCTGAGTAATATAGGGGGGATTTTGGAGGCTTGGTGCCCCATGTTTTTCTCATAGAAAATGGGAACAAAGTATGTACAATTTCTTTAAACAGTGAAGAAGCTAATTCTAATGAAGATGAGTTAGTGAGAACAAGAAAGATGAACGATTTAGAAGCTGGAACGGTCAGACTCTTCATGCATTCTCAGTTCTTTCCTTCTCGAGTTCTAGAAGATCCTGAGGTAGATTTTGATCTGCTCGTTCTTGACGTATATTCTAAATTTGGGAGAGAAGTAACTGATGCTTACATGTTCGATCAATTGCCTGAGAGAAAGGGAATGTCAAGGAATAATATGATATTTGATTTTGTATCTTTGGCTTCTTGGTACCCTATTCTGGTTGGTTATTTTAATGTGAACTCTTGTAATGCTTACATGTTGGAATACGAGAATATGATTTTGGATAATGAGAAGGAGAAACATAATGGAGTTGGTGCAAAGCAATGGGAATTGGATAAGTTTGTTGATAATAAAAGGCAGCAACAATTCTCTGAACTCAAATCTAATCAAATTAGGTTTCCGGGGGTAAAAAATGCAATTAGCAACAGAACTTGTGATGTTTATTCAAGAGCTTCTTGGAAGGAAATGCTCTCATGAATAAAATAACTACATGTGTCACGTGGGCCCAAAATAATTATTAAAAAATAATTTTTAAATTAAAAAAAGAAAACTAATTTTCAACCCGTATAAAAAATTTAAAAAGTTCCATTTACTCCCCCCCCTCCCCCAACTCTTTCCCCTCATCACCCACCGTCTTCCCACTCCTCCGACGAGCTCACCTCTTTTTCTTTTAAATAAATCATGAAAATTTTGTTTTTTCTTTAGATTCAAATGCTGGAAATCTTCAACGGAGAGTATTATGTTTTTCAATATTATATCACCTGAACGGAAATGGCAGTAATAGAGTGGTCCGATGATGGCAAAACTTGAAAGAAGACGAAATGAAAGATTTTCAATATTATATCACCTGAACGGAAATGGCAGTAATAGAGTGGTCCGATGATGGCAAAACTTGAAAGAAGACGAAATGAAAGAAAATCTGTGGATTCATAATTTCTATTTTCTTTTATAAAGAATGGGAAGAACAAAAAAACAAAAAAAAAAGAATCGAATAAAAGAACGCAGAGAGAACTAGGCAGTGAAGAATATGATCGATATGGGTGGGGTTGCTTTTCTTTTCTTTTTTTATTATTAAGAAATTATTTTTTTATGAATAAAAGTTGCCAAGTGACAATGGAAGAAAAAAGGTACAAACTTTTTCTGAAAAAAAAAGAAAGATATTTTTTGGGATTCACCTACGCGCCCAATAAAAGTGAGGTATACCTCTTTTGCCACATCAACATTTTGTGTTAAATAGATACACGTTTTGAATAGTGTAGGTGTTCAATAGGTACTAGTCCTAGTTGAGGTGTTCAAGTGAATTATCCTGCCAACTTTAAGGGGTCGTCGATGACTTAAGCCTTCATATTTCCTCTTTTTGAATAGGAGTTTCCTCTTCCCCTATTGTTATTTTCCCTTTGCGCTGTGAAGGCTGCATTGTGATTGACTTGTTGCGAGTCTTCTCCATCATCTTCCCTGAGATCAAATCCCCTTAGAGCATTAACCAATTGGCTCAAGGTAGGATAGGGTGGCTTGCCAAGCATGACAGTCCTGAAAGGCTCGTACTTTGGTCCTAATCCTCTGGCAAAGTTGATCACTTTGCTGTCCTCATCAACTGGTTTGTGTGTGGCTGTTAATCCATCACAGATACTTTTGAACTCTTTCAAGCATTCATCAGTACTTTTGGTTCCCAGTTTAATAGTTTGAAGTTGTTGCTTCAACTGAAACTCCTTGTCCTTAGTGCCCTGCAAGTAAGTTTCCTCCCGAGTTTCCCACATCTCCCCAGCAGTTCTGCAGCCTATAATAAGGTACATGGTTTCTTCTGATAATGTACCAGAAATCCAACTCTTCAGTAGAACATCTTTCTCTTCCTAGTCACCACTATCACTACTTTTGTCACTGCTTTTGCCACTGGTGTCAGTGTCCTCTTCGGAGACCACCGTCTTTGGTTCATCCTTGATGAGATAGGCTAATCTCATAACTTGAATGAGTTGCAGTATCTGAATTCTCCATAACAAGTAATTTGATGGCTTGAATTTGATGGAAACTGAGGCAATGAGGTGGTACAGGGAGGAAGCAGAGAGAGTGTTAGGGGTTGATGAAGAGGTTGATGCAATTTCGATTGGACTGAGTTATATGACCGAGTTTTTGGTTGCGGAAGAAGAGCTTAAGGGTCTGATACCATGTGAAATACAAGGCTATTGTGAGAAAGTTTTATGCTTTGTATTGATTTCAGTGAATGATTACATACGCAGGTTGTGTATCTATACACATACAGTGAGTTAGAGTTTTACACTCAACCTAAGACTCCTAAGACTTGTCTTCTAATACAACAATGATACTAGAGTTGTACATTGACACTAACTCTACAATACTTGTACAATCACACTTCTGCTTCCTTATACTAATCAAACATTTCAACTGATCTTATCCTTCATGTTGTGATATTCAACGTCGTCTTCCTGCGATTTATGGGTAAACTTGGAGAGTGACAAGAAGACCTGCCCATGTGAAGAGATTGAGAAATCAGTCTTTCTGATAATAGATGAAGGACCAATACAAATTGCAGAAGAAATAGCAAAAGTGTGGATTGATGGTTTTCCATCATTGGTATCAATGGAATCAAATTTGTGGGTTGAGGGTATGTCTATGGATGAATTCAGTAACACTCTGGATAATGAGAACACTCTGGAATTGAATCACTTGAAGGAAAAATTGATGGAAGAAAAGCTAGAGAAACTAGAGTTAGATGAGTGTTTGGAGTTGAATCACTTGAAGGAAAAATTCGCATAGAAATGGTTGTGAATGGAACTTGATGAACAACATGTCATGGAGATTAAAAGGGCTTTGGTAGCTCTCTCTCATTAGCTGAATAGTCCTACTACTTTAGAAGGGAAGCTTACTTTGAAGTTCTTTAATGTTCTTAAAATCTGGTTTCCTCAGTTTGATCCTTGTGGACAAGGATCTTTTGCGGATGGGAGTAGTGATACACATATTTCAGATTAGTTAGTTACAGTTGATCCAATTGGTTAGTGTGTTAGAGTTAGTTAGAATCAATAACAGAATTTGGATTCCAATGGTACACTAGTCGATCCCTATAAATGGTTGTATTCAAGTCTTCATCATTCATAAATGAAAAGTTTTATAAGTTCATATTCTACTTCTTCTTCAACTCTTCTTTCCCCTCCATTTATTTGAGTTGTTAACCTTGAACTCCTCTGTAGTTCCTGCACAGCTTCTGAATTCTCGGATTCCACTCGAACCCTGCAATTTTGTGAACACTCAGTAACCTGAAGCTGTGTCATGTCCTGTCAAATCACCTCTCCCCAATACTTCTTCGGCCTACCTTTACCTCTCCTCGTACCTACTATAACAAACCTCTCGCAACTCCTCACTGGGGCTTTTGTGCATCTCCTCTTCATATGTCCAAACTATCTCAATCTTGCTTCCCTCATCTTGTCCACCGCGGAGGCCACTCCCACCTTATCCAAAATATCCTCGTTCCTAATCTTATCGCTCCTAGTATGCCCACACATCTACCTTAACATCCTCATTTCTGCAACATGCATCTTTTGAACATTGGGAGTTCTTGACTGGCCAGCGCTCCGCCTCATACAACAAAGTCGGTCTAACTACCACTCTATAAAACTTACCTTTAAGTTTCGGTGGTACTTTTTATCACACAGGACTCCGGATGCAAGCCTCCACTTCATGCATGTTGCATCAATACGATGTGTGATATCATCGTTGATATCCCCACTTCCCTAGATTATAGACCCAAGATACTGTCGCGCCCCATTTTTCTCGCGAAAAGCGGGTTTCGACGTGACAACTCTCTTTTAGGAAGAGAGTGAAGAGTCGCCACCTAACGAATTTAAGGCGCGTTAGGGCACCGTTCTAACTAATTAAATTAAATTTTTATTTTAAGTCTGCGCAACCAGAGAATCGGGTAAGGGTTCAAGTTACCTCGAAAGGAAGGTGTTAAGCACCTTTCGAGGTCCACAAATGTGGGTCCCTGCCGGATTCGTTATTTATGTGGGGAGTATGTGATAAACAAAGGTCGGTTAATAAATTAAAGTAAAAAATCTTATTTTTTTAAAAGAAACAGGTAAGCTAGGCTAATTAAATTATTAATAAATCTAAGTGAAAAAGAAATCGGTGCAAATTACAATTAAAATACATGAACAAGTAAGAGATAAGCGAGAGAATAGAATTTACACAATGATATAAAGAAGATAACCTAATTACTAAGTGACTTAGTTAACTACCCCAAACAAATGGAAAGAAACAAACTTAGGTTAATTCTAACCTATTCGGATCAGCGCCCGGCTTATTATCGGAGACAATTCCAAAGACATTGTCGTATTTTGCTCGGGTCGATTTCCATCATATCCGTCTATCTACCCGCCTAAATTGGTTATTAAGATTATTATTCCTAGGAGCGTACTAAAGAAATGAAAAATCTAGCGTACCTTAGTATGCCTACCCGTCCCAACTTAATGTCCAAGAGGCATTGGACTTACTAACTGGATATGGATCTAGACAAATAAAATCTTAGGTTTCCTACTTAGACACAGGGTTAACGTCAATCAAAACATACATGGACTGGGGAACAAGTAGCACATAAATGATCTCACATAGGCCTCACCATTCGTACAATTAACACTTTATGTAGCATGATATCTAGCGATGAAAACGTGCAAAACATTTATTAATTAATCCTATGAGCAAGTTGTTTAATGAAAGTCTTATGAACAAAGCTTCTAATTATTTAGCATGTTGAAACTAACTTAAGTCCATAAACGACAACCATTTAATATACTAAGACTGATTTTAAATATGCTGAAACTGATTTTAATATACTGACTTAAATTTGACAGATTTAAACATGCTGAAAATGGCTTTAATATGCTGAATTAAATTTGGACAGATTTAAACATGCTGAAACTGGCTTTAATATGCTGAATTAAATTTAACAGATTTAAACATACTGAAACTGACTTTAATATGCTGAATTAAATTTAACAGATTTAAACATGCTGAAACTGACTTTAATATGCTGAATTTAATTTGACAGATTTAAACATGCTGAAACTGACTTTAATATGCTGAATTTAATTTGACAGATTTAAACATGCTGAAACTGGCTTTAATATGCTGAATTAAATTTAACAGATTTAAACATGCTGAAAATGACTTTAATATGCTAAAACGGATTTGACTCTTAGGCGTGGTTTCACAACTGAAAACAGTTTTAAGCCTATAAGCATGGTTTCTAGGTAAATAATATTATATTTAACATGTTGAAACAGAAATATCATATAAGCACGATTTCTGATTTTTTAAAAGACAAAGCGGATTTTAAAACCTAAAACATGATTTCTAACAAACGATATTAATACACTCCTATAGGCATAATTTCTAATAAATGATATCAACAGAAATCCTATAGGTATAATTTCTATGGTTTACGATTAAGCAAGTAGCACGTAGTTTGCCCCTCCCCCGTAGCAGTTCCCCTAAATTTCGTTTACTTATCGAAGTTTATACAAAATACCAAATAAATGAATGAGAAATAAAATAAACAGATCTAAATCTTGGAGACTCCCAAATCCTGGCAACTCTTCAAGGTCTCAACCAAATGCTAGCAAAGAACCTGTTAAAGATAAATATACAAAAATGCAAAGGAGCCTATAACGATTCCTAATACTAGTCCCTGACATCGCAAAGTTTCATGAGAACCTCAAGGGTTCTAGGCATTGCCCATGTCAAGGTTTAGGATATGTTTAAGGCCCTCTCTGTTCCACACAACATATACCAGAACAATAGCAAGAAAGAATCATGGCAGAAACATATATAACTAATACATGATCTACAAGTAGTGGCAGTTTGGATCACATAATCAAGTAGGCAATAAGTTATTAGCTTTAAAGTCCTATAGTCATGCTTTCTATCAAACTCATAAATTATGTATACGAATTAAGAGACATACCGGTTTGCAGTAAACAATAAGAGAAATTTAAAATCCAACACTTAGCAATCAACAATTTTGTTCACAGTAGAGAGCCTTTTAACAATACGAGAGTAGTCAATATGAGTCCCGTCTCGTCCGGAAGTAGGGGGAAACTTCCAGTGATCAAGAGAACAGGAGAATGCTGCTTATATACTAGTCATAACCAAATCAACAGAGAGAGAGAGTGATCAAAGGAAAAAATGATCAAGGATTATCAATTAGAATCAATTATGGGGATCCTTCCCTTAAACAGAGTAATTGAGTTTATTTTGGTGTCAAACAAACTCCATAATAACATGTAAAGAAGCTGTCACATATTTTGAAATAAACCACACACAAATCAGCCACATAATATTCTCAATTAAGTGTCAGATGGATAAGATCTTTACTATAAATGGTCAAGTACCAAAGTTGTCTCAATTAGCCATGGGAAAGAAAAGGAAAGGGTATGAATCATAAAAGATTTTCCTCAATCAAATTAATCTTAACACAATCCAAGCTTACCAAAATAAGAAAATTCAAAATCTGTCACAATTAAAGGAAGAAGAAGAGAAGGAAGAAGAATTTATTTGGGTGCTAAAATAGATCAACTTTCCATAACTACATGATTACTACAACTACTTTTGGATGAAGTCAAATCTCTAGCTGCCATATTTAATCACAGAGCTGTCAATGAATCAACTTAGCTAGAGAAATCAAATTTTACACAAGGTTATCAAAATTAGACAAGTTCCAAAGTCATTACACATTTGAACAGAGAACGATGCGAACTACCATACTCAGGCAAATAATTAACCAAATCTATATTTAGTTCGATAATTGATTCAACATTAGATTGATCATGAAAGTGAATTTAGAATGGAGCATCACAATGTGTTTAGACGATGACATTAGACTAAACAAACACATATTCCATGATAATCAGTAGTTAATTCAAATGTGACAAAGTATTAAAACATAGTGCACGTGACAACATCCTGATATAGCAGAAGTAAGAGCCAACATGCTTTGAATGAAAATAATCACTACACTTGCACAAATTCTCCAATTTCAAAAATCAGCCGAGAAATGAATCTAAATAGAGGGGTAACTACAAAACAAACACCAAAAGATCATACCGGAGATGAATTGAGCCTGCCATAAGTTACGCTCAGTAACCTGATAAGATGCGGTCCATGAGTGTTAAACACTATCGAATGCATTTCACCAATAGTATTAGTGATGTGATGTTAGCAGGGCCTTCTTCACCAGAGCTTAACCCAAAAATATAGCGAGGGGAGGTGGCAAGTCTGTTTGGTGGTTGTTTACCGGAAGAGTTGATTAGGGATTATGGGGGTTTGGGACGGTGGTCGACGGGAGAGAACGAAGAGGAATGGGTGAAGGTGAAGGATTTTTTTTTTTTGTTGGTGGTGGCGGAGAGGAGAGAGTGGAAGAGAGAGGGACGATGGGGCGGCTGTTTCGTGTAGGAGCGGTGGAGCGGTGGGCCTCCATCGGCGGGAAGAGGGTGGTGGCGGCGCGGTCGTTCCGCCGACCACGAATGAAGTTGCGGCGGCTGGTATTGCAGTGGAGTTCACCGGAAATAGAGAGAGAGGGGGAGAGAAAGAATGGTGGGGAAACGAGGTCGCGACTGGGGTTTTCTGGTCGCAGTAGCGGGGAATAAGGAAGAGGGTGTTGGTGGCTGGTTTATAGCGGTGGGTGGTGGAGAAAGTGGGAAAATCTGGGTGGTTCCGCCGGTCGGTATTTGTGGCGGTGACGGGCGGAGAAGTGGAGCGGCGGCAGTGGTTGGAGGAGATGAAGAGAGGAGAGAGAGAGATCAGGGGTGGAGGCGGCTGGTGGGGGGCGAAGGAGAATGGGGTTAGGGTTGGGGGTGTTTTGTTTAAAAAGGAAAGAAGAAAAGAGGTTTGATCTCGGCCGTTGATCGTATTAGATCAACGGCTGAGATTGAATTAGACTTGGGATTTAAAATTGGGCCAATTTAGCTCAATTTAGGCTAAAATTGAAATAAACTGGGTAGGAAGGGACTAGGATTTAAATAATTTGAGATTGAAAATTGAATTCGGATGGCTATTTAATAAATAAACTATGACGTATATAAAATTTAGTAGATAAAATAATACTTAACGATAATCATCAAAAGATAAATTATTTTAAAAAAAGAATAAATTACGTATATATATTGTACGTAAAATGACATGTAATATCATATGAAATTTATGAAAAAGAATAGTAATAATATGAAATAAATTATATATTTAAAAATTGTATACGAATTTAAAAGTATCACGATGACGATAAAAACGTGATTTACTTAGTAAATAAAAGCAATACGCGAGGAAAATTAAGCTTAAAAAATAACAATAATTAGTATAATAACAGCCTGAGAGAGGTATAGAGAGGTCAAAATTGGGTGTCAACAGCTGCCCCTTCCTTGTTCGGGAATGAAGGATGAATTGGCGGGCAAGGAATGTTGACTAGTAGCCAATTTTGTCTGACCTGACGATTAATTCTCCTGAATCCGAAAAGCAAAAGGGGATTGCAAAAGTGTTGCGGCCGAGACTTCGATTTTCAAGTCGCCTACATATCTCGGGTCTTACGAGAATCAGGCCTTGTGTAGTTCTAGATTTAGGGATGAACAAGATCACTAACTAAAATTGACAAATATGAGTTTTGAATCAGGATAATACAGTTGACAAGGTTAGAGTATGAGCAAAATGGAATGTGAATATGATTTACGAATAAAGAATCATGCTTTGAAGAATTGCTCTTAGCCGTTTTGTCTTGCCTGCACAACTAGATAAAATTGTTAGCTCATTAGTATAGAGAAGTATTGACTAATGTGGCGCAAAATAGTAATAAATAATAATAATGAAGAGAAGAGGTGAGACAGTTTATCCTTTTAATGTTGTTGCAGTATTTTTGAGGAACCTCAAAAATTCTGCCCCAGTTTAAAACTTTGAAGAGAAATCATCAGTTGTTAAACCTGTGGATGTAAGTACGTAAGGATTTTTTTTAAAAAAAATAATTTATATATTTTGTAGGGCCAAAAGAAGATGTCTTATTGTAAGGCGAACGAGCCTAAGTGTACATTTGTAAGGCGAACGAGCCTGAATATTCATTTGTAAGGCGAACAAGCCCGAAGTGTTCCTTTGTAAGGCGAACGAGCCTGGATGTTCATTTGTAAGGCGAACAAGCCTGAAGTGTCCCTTTGTAAGGCGAACGAGCCTACATGTTCATTTGTAAGGCGAACGAGCCTGAATGTTCATTTGTAAGGTGAACAAGCCTGAAGTGTTCCTTTGTAAGGCGAACGCTCCTGAATGTTCATTTGTAAGGCGGACAAGCCTAAGGTGTCCCATTTGTAAGGCGGACCAACCTTTGGTGTCCCATTTGTAAGGCGGGCTAACCTTAGATGTCCTTTGTAAGGTGAACGAGCCTACATATTAGTAGCTCAGTAATAACACAATTTAATTATTTAGTAGCAATAATAATCTGATTTCCATATTCAATGGATCAAAAGTAGCTTAACTAAATGCTAGTGGCTCAATTCAAGTATTTAGTGGCCAAAAGTAGCATAATTCGAAAGTACAAGGATAGAACATCTTAGCCTTTGCGTCAGATGCGAGAGGAAGCAGAGCATCTCTTGGTGACGATTTTTTTCTTGATTGCGAAAATAATTTTGTGATTTACACTTGTTATTCCTGCATTCAAAGAAAAGCTGTAAGTTTTAAAAGGCGAGATTGATACGTACCTTAACTTGTCTTTGCCTCTTTGCATTGTTTTGATTCTGTGAATTCGAGCTCGCCATGTATTTTGGTAAAAATTTTGAGGACTTCTCAAAAATTTCTGCCCCAGTTTAAAATAAAATACTTTATGCAGGTCTTCCCATATCGAAAGATTGCCTCCTTGTAGAATTTTTAAAGTTTCTCAAAACTCAGACAATATTTTCATGTAAAGAGTCATGTATTCCTGCTTCACTCAAACAAGAATATTAGCACAAAAAATATGGTTGCCTTGCGCTTGACCATCACGATCCTAATTTTGAATCTGCATTATGATATTATTGGTCGCTTGACAGATTAAAAGAATTTGGGCTTAATGAGTGGATAGCTTGGTCAAGGCCAATTCGATTTGAAAGTGAAAGGAGAAGAAATTTTTATTAGATTAAGACCGAACCCAATAATGAGCTGCCTACATATCCAAATGGAAATCAGGTCAAATGTAGTTCAGGAATACAAAAGAGAGTGAATAAAAGCCGAAAAAGTTTATTGGTCATAAGACGGACAAATAGAGTATAATAACACTTTGCATATGAGAGTCTTGTTCTCGTCAATTCCTTTGATGTAGCTTGCGCTTCCTTGTTAAATGCCTTGGAAATATTTTTGTTGGATCACCTTGAACAATGACTGCATTTATCATGACAGGATTACTGTTTAGTGATCTTTGCACTTTTATTTTGCCCTTCTCAATCAGAGTCTGAATTTTGTGCCTCAATGCTGTCATGACCTTGAACATTTGAGTGATAAACACAACTTTTGAATGAATCAAAACACGGAGATGAGTACCTAGGAATCCATCCTCTTATTGGTTTCAACACTCCTTGAGCCCACAATCTTTGAAATATACTCGACAAAGTTTCCGTTAAAGGAGTAAAGGTACGAGGTTTTCTCCCTTTTTGTGGAGAAGAATCGGGTGCCTGATACACCTCTGGAGAACTTTGTGGGTTATACGACTGGGGACGCTCATCAAAAATGGCATGGACTTGTTCAGAATTTTGATGATATTGTGTTTGAGGTATAGGGGTCGATATCTTATTTCCCTTTTCATCCTGTGAGCTCTTCGATGTTTGAAAGGCGGCTTGTATTGTAGAAACATCATTGATTCTCCCCGTCTGAATGCCATATTCCAATTCTTTCCCAATTCGAATCAGATTATCAAAGCTTTGAATACTTGCGAAGTAAAATGATTCATAATATACACCATTGAGTGATCTTATGAAGGTTTGTACCAATTCTTCTTCAGGTACTGAAGGACGCACTTTAGAAGCTTCTAATCTCCATCGTGTTACATATTCCTCAAAAGACTCGTGATTCAATTTTCTTAATCCGAGCAAATTTAGCATAGTTGCATCGGCCTTAATGTTAAACTTATATTGTTCTACAAAGTCTCGAGTCATATCTTCCCACGAATACCATTTGTCAAAGTCTTGTTTGACATACCATGTGAGTGCTATTCCTGATAAACTCTGAATAAATAACCTCATAAGAAGAGCCTCGTTATGTCCTGTTCCAACCAATCTGCTGCAATAATCCTTAAGATGTGTGATTGGGTCCCCATGCCCATCAAACACATTGAATCTTGGAACTTTGTACCCTAGCGGCAATTCAATTCCTGGATGTAGACATAATTTCTTATACCTCAGGTCATAAACATTTTCAGGGCGTAATTTTTCATCCACCCTCTCCTCTAAATCATGAATCCTTTTTTGCAGGGCGTAATTTTTCATCCACCCTCTCCTCTAAATCATGAGTCCTTTTTTGCAATGCACCTAGCTTGTTGTTCTCCTCTTCGCCAGACATAATCATGCTCGGTAAATCACCACGATCAAAGTGGGCTGAAGATATTTGTTCAGGGAGTGTATGAGAAGGGACGGAGAGAGGAGATATAGTCCAAAAAGTATTTTGCCTGGAGCTAGAAGGAAGAAGACTAGCTTTCTTTCGAACACTGAGCATATTTGTCATATTGCAAATTCTTATTCGAATCGATGTTCAAACGCTAGACAACCTTTGAGCAAAATTAAACACAAATAAAATTATCATGCAGCATACATAAACTTGAAACATTGAATAATAATAATGATAATGATACTTAAAAATAAAGGACGCCCAAAACGGACGAGAATTAAAATTTAAAGAGTGATTTAAACGCAGAGATTTGGGCTTTGCACGAGATTTATGATAGTAACAAAACTTATGATTTCGAAGGTTCGGCACGATACTAGGATGCAATCTTAAGAGCCAAAGGAGTCGTAGGATGAACAAGGTCGATTATTGTTGAACACTATAGCTCTCTCCACATTATTCTTTTTCATCTAACGTTCAACTTTAGTCAACCTTAGGATAAGTAGATTCATGATTAACAAAGGAGGAATGCACGAAAGAAAATATCTTATGAAGAACAATATTATGGAGTCATAGAGTGGAATGCCTTATTTATCTGAGTAACAGATTACGATTTATTCAGAATTGAATTAACGTTATGAGGGATCTATACAACTCAAAAGTTGCGAGAGTTGAAAGTTGACACAAACATCGAATATTAATGATTGAAAGTCAAACTTACGATGAAATATGGACCCAAATAAATAAGATTTTGACAGAGAAAATAATATGTCCATGTAGAACGCGAGGAGTCAAGGATATTCTAAAGGTAACAAATTACCCTAAGAGGTTAGAAAGGGGTCCGGAATATCCTATCAAGGAATAGATCAAATCAAGAGATGATTTGCATGTCAAAAGAAGATTTCTAGAGGACAAGCTCAAATCATAACGTTAGAATAAATGAGGATTTGACTAGGCCCTAAGATTGTACGATTTGGGCCTAAGGAAAAAAGGTAAGGTACTATAAAATTACTTGCATTAAGTGCAAATAAATGAATTTTGACGTCGCCTAAAGCTTGAAATTCTAAGAGTAAGAGATAGGCTAAGACAAGAATGATAACGTAAACATAAAAGATTAACACATAGCAAATAAATATATGCATCATTCTGGTGTCACGAACACCCATTTATAGTTAATACATGCATGAGTTAAGTATAAGGGGTGGGTACAACACTATCTTAGGTTTTCAAGATTTGGATGGACACAGACTCAAGGTTTTCCTATGCGAGGAGGCACGTGGTCACACGGTAGCAAAACTATCCGCTCACCCACGTCTATGCCAACTCTTTAAAATGGGTGTTTGAAAGAATTTTGGAGAAGTGCAAAGGCACAACTCACGTGTATGGTGTGTGAAAGTGTGAAGTTCCCAAGTGGGAGAAGTATGAACGGAATGCCAGTTATGAAAAGCGATAACATGTAGCATATAAAAAAAGAAAGTAACATATTGAACAGTTAATGAAAGCAGTAAAGAAAAAGCAAGTAAACAAATTAATAAAGGATCACAAGTAATTTGACAAAAGAGCAAGCTAAACATGAAAAAATAACGAAATTAATTAGGAAGAGAAAACATTCTTTAAATAAAATAAGATAACACAAATTCCCACATAACATAAAATCCGTAATGGTTAGAACCTAAGTATCCCCAGCAGAGTCGCCATTCTGTCGCGCCCCATTTTTCTCGCGAAAAGCGGGTTTCGACGTGACAACTCTCTTTTAGGAAGAGAGTGAAGAGTCGCCACCTAACGAATTTAAGGCGCGTTAGGGCACCGTTCTAACTAATTAAATTAAATTTTTATTTTAAGTCTGCGCAACCAGAGAATCGGGTAAGGGTTCAAGTTACCTCGAAAGGAAGGTGTTAAGCACCTTTCGAGGTCCACAAATGTGGGTCCCTGCCGGATTCGTTATTTATGTGGGGAGTATATGATAAACAAAGGTCGGTTAATAAATTAAAGTAAAAAATCTTATTTTTTTAAAAGAAACAGGTAAGCTAGGCTAATTAAATTATTAATAAATCTAAGTGAAAAAGAAATCGGTGCAAATTACAATTAAAATACATGAACAAGTAAGAAATAAGCGAGAGAATAGAATTTACACAATGATATAAAGAAGATAACTTAATTACTAAGTGACTTAGTTAACTACCCCAAACAAATGGAAAGAAACAAACTTAGGTTAATTCTAACCTATTCGGATCAGCGCCCGGCTTATTATCGGAGACAATTCCAAAGACATTGTCGTATTCTGCTCGGGTCGATTTCCATCTTATCCGTCTATCTACCTGCCTAAATTGGTTATTAAGATTATTATTCCTAGGAGCGTACTAAAGAAATGAAAAATCTAGCGTACCTTAGTATGCCTACCCGTCCCAACTTAATGTCCAAGAGGCATTGGACTTACTAACTGGATATGGATCTAGACAAATAAAATCTTAGGTTTCCTACTTAGACACGGGGTTAACGTCAATCAAAACATACATGGACTGGGGAACAAGTAGCACATAAATGATCTCACATAGGCCTCACCATTCGTACAATTAACACTTTATGTAGCATGATATCTAGCGATGAAAACGTGCAAAACATTTATTAATTAATCCTATGAGCAAGTTGTTTAATGAAAGTCTTATGAACAAAGCTTCTAATTATTTAGCATGCTGAAACTAACTTAAGTCCATAAACGACAACCATTTAATATACTAAGACTGATTTTAAATATGCTGAAACTGATTTTAATATACTGACTTAAATTTGACAGATTTAAACATGCTGAAAATGGCTTTAATATGCTGAATTAAATTTGGACAGATTTAAACATGCTGAAACTGGCTTTAATATGCTGAATTAAATTTAACAGATTTAAACATACTGAAACTGACTTTAATATGCTGAATTAAATTTAACAGATTTAAACATGCTGAAACTGACTTTAATATGCTGAATTTAATTTGACAGATTTAAACATGCTGAAACTGAATTTAATTTGACAGATTTAAACATGCTGAAACTGGCTTTAATATGCTGAATTAAATTTAACAGATTTAAACATGCTGAAAATGACTTTAATATGCTAAAACGGATTTGACTCTTAGGCGTGGTTTCACAACTGAAAACAGTTTTAAGCCTATAAGCATGGTTTCTAGGTAAATAATATTATATTTAACATGTTGAAACAGAAATATTATATAAGCACGATTTCTGATTTTTTAAAAGACAAAGCGGATTTTAAAACCTAAAACATGATTTCTAACAAACGATATTAATACACTCCTATAGGCATAATTTCTAATAAATGATATCAACAGAAATCCTATAGGTATAATTTCTATGGTTTACGATTAAGCAAGTAGCACGTAGTTTGCCCCTCCCCCGTAGCAGTTCCCCTAAATTTCGTTTATTTATCGAAGTTTATACAAAATACCAAATAAATGAATGAGAAATAAAATAAACAGATCTAAATCTTGGAGACTCCCAAATCCTGGCAACTCTTCAAGGTCTCAACCAAATGCTAGCAAAGAACCTGTTAAAGATAAATATACAAAAATGCAAAGGAGCCTATAACGATTCCTAATACTAGTCCCTGACATCGCAAAGTTTCATGAGAACCTCAAGGGTTCTAGGCATTGCCCATGTCAAGGTTTAGGATATGTTTAAGGCCCTCTCTGTCCCACACAACATATACCAGAACAATAGCAAGAAAGAATCATGGCAGAAACATATATAACTAATACATGATCTACAAGTAGTGGCAGTTTGGATCACATAATCAAGTAGGCAATAAGTTATTAGCTTTAAACTCCTATAGTCATGCTTTCTATCAAACTCATAAATTATGTATACGAATTAAGAGACATACCAGTTTGCAGTAAACAATAAGAGAAATTTAAAATCCAACACTTAGCAATCAACAATTTTGTTCACAGTAGAGAGCCTTTTAACAATACGAGAGTAGTCAATATGAGTCCCGTCTCGTCCGGAAGTAGGGGGAAACTTCCAGTGATCAAGAGAACAGGAGAATGCTGCTTATATACTAGTCATAACCAAATCAACAGAGAGAGAGAGTGATCAAAGGAAAAAATGATCAAGGATTATCAATTAGAATCAATTATGGGGATCCTTCCCTTAAACAGAGTAATTGAGTTTATTTTGGTGTCAAACAAACTCCATAATAACATGTAAAGAAGCTGTCACATATTTTGAAATAAACCACACACAAATCAGCCACATAATATTCTCAATTAAGTGTCAGATGGATAAGATCTTTACTATAAATGGCCAAGTACCAAAGTTGTCTCAATTAGCCATGGGAAAGAAAAGGAAAGGGTATGAATCATAAAAGATTTTCCTCAATCAAATTAATCTTAACACAATCCAAGCTTATCAAAATAAGAAAATTCAAAATCTGTCACAATTAAAGGAAGAAGAAGAGAAGGAAGAAGAATTTATTTGGGTGCTAAAATAGATCAACTTTCCATAACTACATGATTACTACAACTACTTTTGGATGAAGTCAAATCTCTAGCTGCCATATTTAATCACAGAGCTGTCAATGAATCAACTTAGCCAGAGAAATCAAATTTTACACAAGGTTATCAAAATTAGACAAGTTCCAAAGTCATTACACATTTGAACAAAGAACGATGCGAACTACCATACTCAGACAAATAATTAACCAAATCTATATTTAGTTCGATAATTGATTCAACATTAGATTGATCATGAAAGTGAATTTAGAATGGAGCATCACAATGTGTTTAGACGATGACATTAGACTAAACAAACACATATTCCATGATAATCAGTAGCTAATTCTAATGTGACAAAGTATTAAAACATAGTGCACTTGACAACATCCTGATATAGCAGAAGTAAGAGCCAACATGCTTTGAATGAAAATAATCACTACACTTGCACAAATTCTCCAATTTCAAAAATCAGCCGAGAAATGAATCTAAATAGAGGGGTAACTACAAAACAAACACCAAAAGATCATACCGGAGATGAATTGAGCCTGCCATAAGTTATGCTCAGTAACCTGATAAGATGCGGTCCATGAGTGTTAAACACTATCGAATGCATTTCACCAACAGTATTAGTGATGTGATGTTAGCAGGGCCTTCTTCACCAGAGCTTAACCCAAAAATATAGAGAGGGGAGGTGGCAAGTCTGTTTGGTGGTTGTTTACCGGAAGAGTTGATTAGGGATTATGGGGGTTTGGGACGGTGGTCGACGGGAGAGAACGAAGAGGAATGGGTGAAGGTGAAGGATTTTTTTTTGTTGGTGGTGGCGGAGAGGAGAGAGTGGAAGAGAGAGGGACGATGGGGCGGCTGTTTCGTGTAGGAGCGGTGGAGCGGTGGGCCTCCATCGGCTCGCCAGCGGCGGGAAGAGGGTGGTGGCGGCGCGGTCGTTCCGCCGACCACGAATGAAGCTGCGGCGGCTGGTATTGCAGTGGAGTTCACCGGAAATAGAGAGAGAGGGGGAGAGAAAGAATGGTGGGGAAAAAAATGTTTTGCGGCTGGGGTTTTCTGGTCGCAGTAGCGGGGAATAAGGAAGAGGGTGTTGGTGGCTGGTTTATAGCGGTGGGTGGTGGAGAAAGTGGGGAAATCTGGGTGGTTCCGCCGGTCGGTATTTGTGGCGGTGACGGGCGGAGAAGTGGAGCGGCGGCAGTGGTTGGAGGAGATGAAGAGAGGAGAGAGAGAGATCAGGGGTGGAGGCGGCTGGTGGGGGGTGAAGGAGAATGGGGTTAGGGTTGGGGGTGTTTTGTTTAAAAAGGAAAGAAGAAAAGAGGTTTGATCTCGGCCGTTGATCGTATTAGATCAACGGCTGAGATTGAATTAGACTTGGGATTTAAAATTGGGCCAATTTAGCTCAATTTAGGCTAAAATTGAAATAAACTGGGTAGGAAGGGACTAGGATTTAAATAATTTGAGATTGAAAATTGAATTCGGATGGCTATTTAATAAATAAACTACTACGTATATAAAATTTAGTAGATAAAATAATACTTAACGATAATCATCAAAAGATAAATTATTTTAAAAAAAGAATAAATTACGTATATATATTGTACGTAAAATGACATGTAATATCATATGAAATTTATGAAAAAGAATAGTAATAATATGAAATAAATTATATATTTAAAAATTGTATACGAATTTAATAGTATCACGATGACGATAAAAACGTGATTTACTTAGTAAATAAAAGCAATACGCGAGGATAATTAAGCTTAAAAAATAACAATAATTAGTATAATAACAGCCTGAGAGAGGTATAGAGAGGTCAAAATTGGGTGTCAACAGATACTTGAAACTATCTCGCTTGGGGATAGCCCGTGTGTTAAGCTTCACTTCCACGCCTGCCTCGTGCATTGCGTCACTGAATTTGCACTCCAAATACTCTGTTTTGGTCCTGCTTAACCTGAACCCTTTAGACTCCAGAGTTTGTCTCCACACCTCCAACCTAGCATTAACTCCGCTGCGCGTCTCATCAATCATTATGTCATCCGCAAAATAACATAGACCAAGGTACCTCAACTTGAATGGACCACATCTATTCATCCATCACCAATGCAAATAAGAACGCGCTAAGAGTTGATCCCTGGTGCAACCGCATCTCCACTGGGAAATGCTCCGAGTCTCCTCCCACCGTTCTAGCCCGCGTTTTAGCTCCATCATACATGTCCTTTATCGCCCTAATGTAAGCCATCGGTACACGTCTAGCCTCTCGGCATCTGTAGAGGACTTTCCTCGGGGCTTTGTCGCAGGCCTTTTCAAGGTCAATGAACACCATATGTAAGTCTCTTTTTTTCCGGTATTTCTCCACCAGTCTCCTCACAAGATGGATGCTTCCGTAGTCGATCGCCCCGGCATGAATCCAAACTGATTCTCGGGAATGGACACACCCCTCCTCACCCTCATCTCCACCACTCTCTCCCAAACATTCATAGTGTGGCTTAGGAATTTGATACCCCTGTAATTGTTACAATTTTGGATATCACCCTTGTTCTTGTACAACAAAACCATTATATTCTACCTCCATTCTTCGAGCGAGAAAGATGGAAAAATAATATTAAATTAATTTCAAGATGCACACAATATTAATATTGCAGAACCTACGTATCTCGCCTTTCTCTTGCTTGGTGAGAGTGGTTCAAATTTCTGAACTTCTCACCAAGCGAGACCCCATTGACCTGTCCAAAATGCTTTGTATAACTCCAATACATTATCCTGGAGTTCAAACTTATAAAACTGAAACTCCATAATAGTGTTATGGAGTTTGAAATTATTCAAATGGAACTCCATGACACTGTCTTGGAGTTCGAGAAGGAGACAGTTCAAGCTCAATGAATTTTTCTTGGATTTTGAACTGCACATCTCAAACTCTAGGAATTTTTTGAAGTGCTGGAGTTCCATATGTAAAAGTTTCGACCTGCAACACACTGTCCTGCAGTTTTTTCGTGTTTTAGTTAGGGGTATTTTTGTCCAAATTTTGTTTTCGCATTGAAAAGCGGCTAAAGTTTGAATTGTTATGGAACAGTGGCTACATGTTGATTAGCCTGTCATAAAAGTGGCAATTTGTATTTTTTTTTCCAAAGATTTGGTGCTTATACCCGTTATTCTTTATGTCCAGCTCCATTAATTTTGATAGTATCAATTTTTCCAAAGTACATTGTGCTCTTTCTTTCCTTGGAATTGCAAGAGATGTATAATACATAAAAGAGCATGGCTAAACGTTAAATGGTCTGCATGACATAGCATTTAGCATGCTCTTTTACATCCATATCACAAGATAAAGACGTGAAGGCACTTATGGATGTAAAATAAAATATCCTAATCAATCACACAAACGTCCTAGATCATTAAGATGTTAAAGCATTTGATTCTCGGATTAAATTCTACTTTCCTCGTTTTGTGATTACAGAGATATACACCTTATATGCCATTTCTTTCATTCAATAGCAATCCATAGTCTTGTGTACCTTTTCCCGAAGTACTTAAAATTGTATATAACATGTTTATTTGGAGTTCTTGTACGTCATGCAGCCAAAAATGTTGGTGATCCCACTCACAAACGCTCTCGTGCATCACTCTCTCCTCACAACAAGGGAGATGCAAAGTCAAGCACAAGAAGGAAAAATCAAGTTAAGGAGATAGTGCATGGCAGCCACGGTTGGAGTAAGGAAGCACCTGAAGAAATATATAGAAGTCTTAAAAATATATTTCAACCGTCAATAACCTCAGATCATTGTTCGATTCTTCCAGAACTGAAGGCCGCAGAGGAGTTAGGGAGTTGCATAGTTGATTTCCAAATATAATCTCTTTAGTGTGGACTTTGGACCTTTTTGACACAAAAGATGGCGCAAGCAGCCTCCATTCCAGTGTTATGGGGTTGACAACACTTTCTAGTTGCTAGCAAGTTATACCACATATACTTGAACAAGAGTTGAATTTGGATCTTTCTGCCATGTAGATTAGATAGGAGTTTCCTGGGACTAGGGAGGAGAACAAATGGGATGGCAAGGCTTGTCTTGGCTCTTCTTATAACAGCACTTTGTACAATTTTTGCCTATATTAAAGATAGTTTTGATAGTCTTTATGGTGAATAATATTCTTCAACGCAAGTTGGTTTCTTAATTTCTTTTGCCTAAATCTGTATGCCAGCCGCAACAAATAATTCGAATCAACACAAATTTGTCATGGTAGTTGGATTTCTAGCCTGTTTGGCCTAGCGGACCGGCGGTTGGGAGGTAAAAATATTTTTTTTTAAAAAAAAAGTGTTTTTTTTGGGTAAAATAAGGTGTTTGGCTAAAAAAAAGCAGAAGCAGAAAATATTTTTTTAAGACAAAAATATTCCCATCATTTATACATATTTATCAATATATCCCTTGTTAATTAATTAGCATATTTCATAAGTTTTATTTAAAAATTTTATTCTTCATTCTTATACCATAAATTCTTTATTTTATTTTACGTTTTATATATTATTATTTTATATATATTATTTTACGTTTCTATTAGGTAAGCATTGAATATGATATTGACCCCAGAAAAAAAGTAATAAAAAAATAAATTTCTCATTTTTTTTTATATTATTTTACATATAAATTTTTGTTATTGTGAAAGTTTTACTTTTGTAGGTAAAGATAATAACAAAATAAAAAATAACAAACATCAATATTATTTAATATTACAAATTAGATGTTATTAGATTATTTATGCAACTAACAAAATATTGTATTATATGTGTTAAAAAATTACTTATTCCTATATTATTAAGGAAAAATTAAACAAAATAGTCACTCGGCTATTAAATTTACCAAAAAAGTAGCATCTTGTTCTTCCGTCTTCTTCTTCTCCTTTCAGCTTCCATCTTCTTCTTCTCTTCTTCGTCTTTCTTCTCCTTTCTTCTTCTTCTTCTTCTTCTTCTTCTTCTTCTCCTTTCTCCTTTCTTCTGTTCTTCTTTCTTCTCCTTCTCCTTCTCCTTCTCCTTCTCCTTCTCCTTCTTTCTTCTTTCTTCTTCTTCTTATTCTTTCTTGCTTTCTTCTTTCTTGCTTTTTGTTTTTTTAATAAAAAAATTGATGTGCCGCAAACGTGAATCATTTTGAGCGAATTATATATCAAAACACTCGAAACATCGAGGGTAGCTCATATCTAAAATTTGGGCTAGTTTAGAGGAGATTTTGAGTTAGTCGAGATTGAAAGAACTTGTTTGGAGAGGTTGTATTGATGGTTGAAAGTTTGTTGTTTATTATACTTCCATTTAGAGCATTAATGACCTGGAAAAAAAAGATTGATGCACTTGTATACACTATTTATACAATATCGATACATGTTTTTACACCATTTATATAATGTTGATACATGTTTGTGCACTATATATACAATATCGATACACATTTATACATCATATATATAATTTTGATATATTACATAACTTTTACACAATATCGATACACGTTTATATATTATTTATATAATTTTGATACATTACATAACTTTTATACACTATTGATACATTACATATACATGCGGCAATTTTTTTTGTGGCTAGTTCATTTTTGGGCTATATTTTTTGTAAAGAAAACTTGGCTATATTTATTGTAAACTAATTACTTTATTGTACATATTTGAAATTATCCCTATTATTAATACAAAAAGCAATTAATATAATTCTCTTAGTTTTTTTTTATACTTACATTTCATAATATTATAATTCAGTTGCAACTCAATAAAATCAAGATATTAAATTTTAGAAAAATAATATCATTATAACTTAAAATACATGATGAATGAAGAACTATTTATTTTGTGGTGAATTTTTTCATATGTAGTGATTTAATTTATGGAATAATTTTTGAATTCATTTTGCTTGATATTTTTTAGTTTAATATTATATTTATATTTACTATTTTTTTTGTAGTTATGTATAATATTAATTGAAAATTTGTAATATGTACTTTTTAATTAAATAAAAATAAAAATTTAATTAAAATTTTTATAATAAATATTTAAAATAATTTCTCTCGATAAAATAATCTTAATAGTAAAGGTCCATTGATACCTACCATTTTTCCTAATTTGTCTCTCAAAAGCACTTTTAGAAAAAAAAATAGTCAAACACAATCTGTTTATCAAAAGTATTTTTTAAATAAATTAGCCAAACACAAACTATTTTTTTCAAAAGCATTTTTAAAAAAAATTATTTTATAAAAGTGCTTCTTAAAATAAGCAGGTTTTCAACCTCTAGGCCAAACAAACTCTTCGTCTGTTTCCTCTGATTTTGGACTTGACTTTTGATAGAGCTAGTTCTCTAAACAGGTTGCGCATATATATATATATATATATATATATATTTACTTATTCTATAAGTAGGAAGCCTCAAAGTTAAAAGTTGAAAAATTAATTTATCCATCAAATATTAAACGATCATTTCTCCCTTTAATCTAAGATTATTTTATAATATTTTATATACTAAAAAATAAACTTACATTGTGATAAATATTATTAAACCATTAAATACTTTACAATGAATTGGTTAAGTTAGATAGTTTAACTAATATAAACAATAGAACAATGACTCTTTGGATTCTGAAAAACACTTAAATGGATACTAAATACAGAATTCATGTATCATGATTTAGAGCCTATTTGGCCTAGCAGTTGGAAGGAAAAAGGTATTTTTTTCGGGTGTTTGGTCAACTAGTAAAACTGTTTTTAAATAAAAGCAGAAGCAATTTTTCTGCTGTTGAGAAGAAACATAAATTTTTTGCTTTTTAAAAAAAGCAGAAGCAGAAACAGAAAATTATTTTTTTAAGACAAAAATATCCCTATCATTTATAATATTTACCAATTTATTCCTTGTTAATTAATTAGCATATCTCATAAGTTTGATTAAGTTTTCTTTAAAAAATTATTCTTCAGTTTTTACACCACAAATTTTAATTTTATTTTATGTTTTTTATATTATTATTTTATATATATTATTTTAAGTTTCTATCAGGTAAGCATTGAAAATGCTAATGAACCCAAAAAAAAGGTAACAAAAAAATAAATTTCTCATTTATATATATTATTTTACGTATAAATTTTTGCTATTGTGAAAGTTTTACTTTTGTAAGTAAGGATAATATCAAAATGAAAAATAACAAATATCAATATTATTTAATATCACCAATTAGATGTTATGAAATTATTTATGCAACTAACAACAACAACAACAACAACAACAACATACCCAGTGTATTCCCACAGCGTGGGGTCTGGGGAGGGTAGAGTGTACGCAGTCCATACCACTACCTCAGAGGTGAGGTAGAGAGGCTGTTTCCGATAGACCCCCGGCTCAAGGCAAAACAGTCTAAAAAAGGACGTAACAATGATACAGGATAAAATACAAGATAGAACTACAAGAGGCGATAGAAAGTAATATGTACTAACAAACAACAGACAAAAACAGAAACCGAGCACTGCCACAAAATACTACCACGAGGAATCCAAAAACAAGAGACTATAAGCGTAACACTACAATTACTAGTCGGGACACACTTCTGCCTACTACTCTTCTACCCTAATCCGCGTCCTCCACACCTTCCTATCTAGGGTCATGTCCTCGGTAAGCTGCAACTGCGCCATGTCCTGTCGAATCACCTCTCCCCAATACTTTTTCGGTCTACCTCGTCCTCTCCTGTAACCATCCATAGCCAACCTCTCACACCTCCGCACTGGAGCATCCGTGCCTCTCCTCCTCACATGTCCGAACCATCTCAACCTCGTTTCCCGCATCTTATCTTCCACCGACGCCACACCCACCTTATCTCGGATATCCTCATTCCTAATCCTATCTCTCCTCGTAAACCCGCACATCCATCGCAACATCCTCATCTCCGCCACCTTCATCTTATATTTATCTTATAACACCGCATATTTATGCAACTAACAAAATACTGTATTATCTTATAAAATGAATGTATGTGTAAAAAAATTTACTTATTCTTATACCATCAACACAAACAAGCAATTAATGCTTACAATTAATTTTTCATATGTAGTGATTTAATTTATGGAATAATTTTTAAATTCAATTTGTTTGATGTTTTTTAGTATATTAAATCATCATATTAATATTAGATCAATATTTAATATTTTTTATATATCTATGTATAATATTGATTAAAAATTTATAATATGTACTTTTTAATTAAATAAAAATAAAAACTTAATTAAAAATTTTATAATAGATATTTAAAATAATTTATCTTGATAAAATAATCGTAATAGTAAAAGTCCATTGATACATGTCCTTTTTCGTAATTTATCTCTCAAAAGCATTTTTTTAAAAAAGATTAGTCAAACACAATCTGTTTATCAAAAGAACTTTTCAAATGAATTAGCCAAAACACAAATTATTTTTTTTCCAAAGTACTTTTCTGAAAAGTTATTTTATAAAAGTACTTCTCAAAATAAGCAGTTTTTAGCCGCTACGCCAAAAAGGCTCTTAATTTACCAATTCATTCATTTCGGTAGATGAAAAGGCAACCGAACATGACTATAAATACCAGTAAAACTACATTTTTTTGTTAGATGAATGGAAACCAAACATGACTCTAAATACCACTAAAACTCCATTTGTTTGTTATTTTATTTTGTTTGTAATCTTATCGAGTTTGGTGCCAGAAGGGCAATTATTTCAATTCAATGAACCAAAAGGACACCTCCCTTAAAACATGCATCAAAACAAACACTTCGTCCAAATGCTGGTGAATTGTACTTCCTCCGTTAATTTCTTTTCACTTCAGTTGTTGGCTAATAACTTCAAGAAAGAAAACAAAATATTTAGGGGGTTTGCCGGCCACTGGCCGAAACCCATTTCTTTCTATTTCTTTCTTTGTTTGATGATTATCCTAACACATCCAACCAACCCTAATTCTAATTAAAGCAATTAACTTTACCTATTAGATTGTTATTTTTCAAATGTTCTAATTAATTTAATTCGAAGACTACCGATTTAGTCACATAGGAATTAAGCACACTTACTTTCGTACTTTTTTTTGAAGATCCATACATGAAAAAAGTACTGTCGAAAACAAATTGGGTGGCGTAACTGAGCAAAACAAAAAAGTATCTAAAATATTATTTTATATTCAACATTCTTTTATACTAAAGTCGGACTTGAAATCCCCAATATTTGTCTCCAAGATGAAACTGAAGACCAACAAATTAAACTATTATTATATTTAAACATTCTTCGTAGCCGTAAAGTGGCCGAGTTGATTGAGCAGATAATATCTCAAATGTGTAAAATCTCAAATTCAAAATTTCTTGCATGTTTCCTTGGTCAAGCTCATCACACAGCGCTAGTCTAGTACAATTTACCTCTTATGTATAATTTGTGAATTTACATTAAAGCAGAATTTATCTTGTGCACACTCAAAATAACATGAGAAATAGAATTAATTGCTCAAATTTATTAATTCGGTACAAATTGGTAGTCTTCGAATTATATTAATCAGAACATCTGAAAAAATAACAATCCAATAGTAGAGTTAATTGCTTTAATTAGAATGAAGGTTGGTTGGATATGTTGGTATAATCATCAAACAAAGAAAGAAATAGAAGGAAATGGGGTTCGTCCCGTGGCTGGCAAACCCCCTAAATGTTTTATTTAAAGTTATTAGAAAATGGCTGAAATAAAAGAACATTAGCCGAGGAAGTACAGTTCGTCAACATTTGGGTGAAGTGTCCGTTTTGGTACATGTTTTTAGGGAGGTATCATTTTAGTTCATTGAGTTGAAATAGTTGCCTTTTGGCACCGGACTTTAATCTTGTCTCTAAAGTTACAATGGTATTGAATTATTGATAACGTTCAAAACAACTCTTCGATTAAGGAGGTGGGTACGATCATCACAAAACAAGTTACCCAACAAGAGTCGGGGTCAAATTCACGCAGATTGGAGCAAAAATTCATCAAGATTTGTAAGTTAATTCACACAAGTAAGCGCAATGTATAAACAAGAAAAGTAAATGGGGGAAGTGATTTGGACAAGTAATCACAAATTGTAAGCCATAACAACGGTTAACACGATTGTTAATAATAAAGATGGATAAACTAGAGGTATGCTTCCGATGGGGTCATAACAATGGAATTGAGATTAATCATTCAATTTATGTTCGATTATAGTGCGGGTAGCCTTGGTTATAGTTATATCGCGAAAATCATTGAAAAAAGGATTGCTGCAAATTCGAGTGAAAAGGCAACGAGTTTTGAGAACATAGGAGAGAAATTCAAATTAGGAGTTCAATCGTCTTTCAACCAACCGAACATATATACCTTGAGTTCTTTCAACCTCAAGGTTTTGCAACAAGCCAATCAATTAGCTTAAGTGAGTTGAGCTAATCTAGTCTTAACCCTTAGATGAGAAATTCCTAAGTCAAGCTATTTCTAGCCTCAACTTTTGGTGGAAATTCTCAAATCCTCACTATGAATTTTTACCCAATTACAAAACTTCTTTCTCAAGCAAGAATATAATTAGAAAGCTAAATCAATGTTTGTAACCATCAATTATTTAATTAAAACATGAAGGATTTAATAGACCCACACATAATAATTAATTATAAGCACAAATAATTAATACCCAACCCCAATTTCAAAACATCCATCATGCACACACCCCTAGAAAGGAAATTAGCTACTCATATTAAAGGAAAAAGAAAATATACCAAGTGGATAACCTTCAATTTCATTCATATTCATAAAACTAACTTCAATTCCAAGCTTTGAATGATTAAGAATGGTGTTTTCACAATTTGCAAGGAAGAAGAAGCTCTAAGTTGTACTACTAAATTGTACTCAATGATACTCTACAAATTGGAAAAAAACTGAACTTATAGTCCTTACACATATCCCAATGTTGACCTTGAAAGCTACCAAATTACGCAACTAAGTTCTGGACCATTTTTTCCTTTGGAGCACTTGCGTCTCCGCATGTGCGGGCACTTGCGATCCCATGTGGTGACTTTCGGCACGCAGGTGCCAAATCCTATAGGCAATGACAAGTTATTATCCTGCGGCTCAGCATGCGCGGGCACCTGCGGCTGCATATGGTGACTTGCGGCACGCAGGTGCCTGGTCTTCTAATATAGTCTTTAGTGCTCCTCATGCGTTAGCACCTGTAAAACGCAGGTACCAGCTTGTGCACTCATGTTCCGATGCCCATAGCTATCACATTTCTTCTCTTCCGACCTTTTGTTGACATAACTTTCTTTTATAGCTCATTTGGGTTCAATTCCTCTTCTATCTTCATTTCATACAAATGTCTGCATATAAGAGAATAGAAGCATAAATCCTTCTAAATAGCATTAAATCAAGACAATAAGTCATGCTTAAGAGCTAAATAAGTTGATAAATTACCATCTTATCAAACCCCCAAACTTGAACTATTGTTTGTCCTCAAGCAAAGCATTCACAACTCATAAGATTGACTCAAGCTTCCCAAGACACAAGGATTGCACAAAGGAATACTATAACTCAAAACAAAAGAAAACAATAACAAAAAGACTCAAACAAAAGCACTAAACTCATTTGGTACCACCATAAGTATGAGAAAAAATAATCACTTTAAAAAAAACTCTTTTCAAGAGACTTCTTTCATCCATACTGCATCATATATTATTGTGGGTCCGAGGTCATAGTTTGGGATTTGATGGAGTTCCAGGTTAGTTGTATTGTTTGGAGGATATTTTTCCCTGGATGTTCAGTTAGAGTCGGTTCAGTTGGACGAGTCCTTAGCCTTTGAGGAGGTGCATGTTGCCATTTTGGACAGGCAGGTTAGGAAGTTGAGGTCCAAGGAGATTTCGTCAGTTAAAGTTCAGTGGCGGCATCAGCCTGTCGAGGAGGCTACTTGGGAGATCGAGACTGACATGCGGACCCGTTATCCTCGTCTTTTCGAGTCTTCAGGTACTATCTTTTTTCTAACTTTTGCGAACGAAAGTTCTTTTAGTAGTGGATGTTGTAATGACCCTCCAGGTTATTTTCCATTTTTCGTGCTTTTTCTGCATTTTGAGCTTTTCTTCAGCGGCTACAGGTCATTTATGACTTACCGGGATCGACGGTTCGGTGCCCGGGCCATTTGTTAAGTCGTTATGATCATTTCCCTGTTTTAGCCCTTAAAGTTGGAAAATCTTTGACTTCGGTCAACTTTCTTAGTAAATGCGCTCAAAATTGGATTTCGACAGTTCTGTTGGCTCCGGAACGGGGATTTTGATCTAGTGGGACCATTGGTTTGGGTCTGAGTACTTTCAGTTTGATTTTGTGCTGCTTTGTGTGCTTTTAAGTCAGTTTGGCTGGTAGGGTTGACTTTGGTCAATATTTGAAGAAGACGGCCTCAGATGGAAATTTTGTCAGCCCTGTTAGCTCAAGAATGTCGACTTTGTGTTAGGGAGATCTTTGGTTCGGGTCCCGAGGCTTTCAGACTTATTTTTGGGTTTTGAGTTTTGAGTTAGTTTTGGGCGTGGGACCCATTTTTCATTAAAACAATTTCCATTGGGAGTTTCGTCAATTCCATTGAGTCTGGAATGCCGTTTTTGATAGGGTAGCATGGTTGGTTTTTGTTCACGGGGTTTCGGATGAATTCCGAGGGTCCGTCAGAAGATTTTTGGACTTGGGAAAATTGCTAGTTGCTGCATTAAGTTGCAGACCCTTTTGCTCTTCGCGATCGCGAGGATCCCATCGCGTTCGCGATGGTCTGGTTTCTTGACCATTGCGTTCGCGAATGGTGTCCTTTGCATTCGTGATAAAGCCGGCTGGGAACCGGATTGGCTTCCTCTTCGCGAACGCGATGGTTGGGCCAGCTATTCTCTGCGAACGCGGGGGTCCTGTCGCGATCGCGATGAAAGACCCCTAGCAGTTATATAAAACTTCAACTCCGTTTCTCTTTCTTTCACTCTGAAAAACTCCATAGCTGAGCTCCCAAGCTCTATTTTCCAGCTCCCTTGCTTCAACATTCTTCATCCGGTAAGTTCCCTCGTCACCCTTCTCCTGCTTCCGTGTTTATTCTCGTAATTCTCCCGCTAAAACTCCATTGTTGTGAATTCTTAAGGTTGGGGTGATCCTTGTGGGAAATATGATTCCTTGGGCTGCATGCTCGAAAATTCGTGCAACTCACCTCTGTGACGTGTTCCTCTTGTCGAGGTAGGTTTCCGCCTTTAAATTCCAAGCTTTTCCATTTTAATCCCGTGAATTAGTAGCACTTCGGGCCTGTTTTGGGCCTCGAATCGAGCTCCGTTCGCGCCCAAACTTTGGGCATGGGTTCCTTAACCCACTGCGAGCATAGTTGTGATATTTGTTTTCTTTTTTATTGCGCGAGCTCCGAGTGTCATTTTTCCGACCCAATTTCTGGCCCCTTTTTCCGTATGGTAATATGGGTGTTGTTCTTCTCGTCTTGACACTTAGATTATGTTCTTGATAGCGTGACATCTTTTTGAGGCTTTTCGAAAGGGGAAGGCACATGAGTGATGGTTTGTGCTTACAGTTCGGCCCCGAGGTAGGTTACAGTTTACCTTTTAGACTGAGTTTAGTTAGATAATATATATTTGCATGTTACTGGAACGCTAGGTTGGATTTTTTAGATAGACTTTAGGCTTGAATCCTGTTTATCATGTTAATTGGCCATTTTAGGTTTTTAGCCTAGAACTGTATGTCATCCTTAGCTTAGGAGCTTGCTTCTTCTGTGTGACTAGTATAGAATCCTTAGCATGTTTTTAGGAGGCTTTAGAGGTAGAATAGAGTTTTCCCGTGATTTTCACTTTTATTTCCGCTTTACCGCTTTATTCTATCATTGTGTGTAACTGTGGGCCCGATGCCAACTTTATTTGGATGGAGTTTCAGGTTAGTTCTCTTGGTTTGGGGAGTATTCTTGCTCTGTTTGATCTGATGGCGTGGTTTTTTCTCTGTTTGTGAACTTTCATACTCATATCGCATGGCATATCATTGGTACAACATGGATGTGTTTTTCAAAGGTTTTTGGTTTGAAATGAGACTTTACTACGGTTGTGGAGATTTCTGGACTTAAATAAAAATTACTTTGAGTATTACTATGGGATTTTGGAAGGAAAGGGAGAAACTACTGTTTTATGCATATATATATAGTCCGATGCGGTATTCCAAACCCCCTATGCATTATTTCGGATATTTTACTCTCATATATACATATTTATAGCCTGATGCGTTATTTTGGGTATTTTACTATTTCACATATATATGCATAGTCTGATATGATATTCCGGACGCCCGATGCGGTATTTCAAGTTTATATTATATTGCATTCACACATGCATCATCGTTCACCGCATTGCATTTGCTTTGGCACGTGGATTGACTCTGGTTGGCTTGATGTTGTTTTCTTTTCCTTTTCTCTTTTTGGTTTATTGGCATGTCTCCGGCTTTATAACTAGATTTAGGTGGATCTTTGTATAGTTAGCTGCTTTCCTGTAATCTATTTATATATATTATCTTTCTGCGCACGGTCGGCCTATGATGCCTACTGAGTACCCGTTGTCTTGGTACTCATACTACACTCTGTATCTCTTTTTTGATGCAGCACCTAGTACGAGCCACCCTCGCTGATCTCCTGTCGTTCGAGGCTCGTTGTTGTTCAGATCGCGGTGACCTCCCGGCATTTTGGAGACTTTACATGCTTTCCATCTTGTACATCTGTCTATATTTTGTATTTTGGATAGACAAAATCTATTGTATAGCTACTCCTTACTTTAGTCGCTCTTGTACTAGTGACACGAGGTCCGGGTGGGTTCTCGTGTTGTTTTGTCTTTTTGATCACTTTAGGGCCTTCTTATGTATATTTTGTACGATGGTATGCATATATGCTATTGCCCCTGTCTTTTCATTTATGTCTTTCGCTTTTTTTTAGTTTAATTATTATATATTATCTTCCGCATGTTTGGGTTAGGCTAGTCTACTAGGGGGGTTATGTAGACGCCATCATGACCCGATTTTGGGCCGTGACAGCATTACCTCAATAATTCAGTTAATATGGATCGGAGAAAATATTAATTTATAAATTACACACTCAATAAACAAAAGAGGAACATATCATAGATGAGAAGAGAATTTCTAATTTTCTTTTTGACATATTGCATAACCTATCTCTATGGCAATAAATTAATAATGTAAAGTGAAATTAGTTAGAGATACACAATAGTCTCTTGTTCACCCCCTTTTTTTTGGTACACTTTTATTCATCTTTTTTGAATTCAAAAAGAAGCATAATACCTATACACGTATACAATTAAAATAATTGACATAAATCAATCATCCTAATATTAAATTATATAATTTATAACCTTAAAAATTATCAACTAAAAGACAAATAAAAGCGAGAGTTTACATGAATAACTTATATCAAAATTAAACAAAAAAAAGAAGAAAGAAGAAGACGAAGAATTATTAAGAGAAAGAAGACGACGAAGAATTATTAAGAAGAAGTATGAGACTTTTAAGAATAAACAAAGGTTCATAAAACCTTATTAAAATAAATTTGTAATATAGAATGTTACAGAATACTCTTAAGAATTTAGATCATCATCATTAAGCAATATATTCGCATCCTAAACTCAAATACTATGAAAAAACTGAACTTAACACTACTGAAGTTTACTTGCAAAAAAAGAAAGAAAGAGAAAAACTTTTGATTTTTTTGACTATTTCATTCAGCGGCAACATGCTTGTTTCGTCCAACTTTTCGATCATAAATTTTCAACTGAAAGAGAAAACATGAGAAGTTATCAAAAGGGAACAATATGATTAAACCTTTAACATGATAATCGAGATAACAGAACAATACGATTAAACCTAACCTTTACACAAAAAATACTCATCTACCACCTGTATTAAGCAAAAAAAAAATAGCAGATAGCAACATAATAGAAACTACAACAAAGCAATACGATAATTGAGATATCAGTACAATACGATTAAACCTAACCTTTGCACATATTTTTTTCAAAAGCCGACTGAAACATTCATCTACCACCTATATTAAATAAAAAAAACAACAGATAGTAACAGAATAAAAATTACAATAAAATAATACGATAATCGAGTAATCAGAACAATAAAATTAAACATAATCCTTATACAAAAAATTCTCAAAGTCTGAGCAGAACAAAAACAACAGATAGCAACATAATAGAAATTACAACAAAACAATACGATAATCGAGAAATCATAACAATAAAATCAAACATAATCTTTATACAACAGATAGCAACATAATAGAAATTACAACAAAATAATACAATAATCGAGAAATCAAAACAATAAAATCAAACATAATCTTTATATAAAGGATTTTTAAAACCCAAGCAGAACAAAGCATCAGACATGCACTAAAACCTAACAGATTCTCGATTTTAAATTTTAGAAATCTAAAACTAATTCTAAACTAAAACAAAGAAAAAAGACAATATAAATATTAACAATTGATATAGAAATCCTAATTATAAGCTAAGCACCTAAACAGAGAAATAAAGAAACGGGCATGCAGTAATCTAAATCAAAGCCGCATGTTATTAAACTCAAAGAATCCTAAACCTAATTAAAAAAAAATCAATTATATACACATGACAATTTTGAGTTTCTCAATAAAAAATAATTATTAGTAATTATAATTATATAGTAAATTACAATTTTATCTATTACAATTTTTTTAATAAAGAATAAAAAATTCAAATAACATTATAATTTCCTTCACACTTTTAATATAAAATAGATAGATATATAGAGAGATAGATATATAGATATATAGAGAGATAAATATAGATATAGATATAGAAAAATATAGATATAAATATAAATATAGATAGATAGATACTCCCTTCATCCATTTTTACTTGTCACATTTCGCTTTATAAAAGTCAATTTAACTAAAATTCAAAACTAAATTGAAGTAAATTAATTTAATATTCAAAATTTAGATGATCGAAAATTATACAAAAAATGCTATAACTTACAATCTTTTTTATATTAATATGATAAAAAAATATATATCTTAACATATTGATCAAAATTTACGTAGTTTATCTTAAAAAATAAAACAGTAACAAATAAAATAAAAGTGGACGGAGGAAGTACTAGTTATTTCAGTCACTTTTAACTATTTCTCTGTCATTTGGGTTCCTGACTCCCAAAAAAGAAAAGTTTGGAGTAGGCGCAGTCCCCTGTTTTGAACCGCCCACTGTGTCATAGACTTACAGGTGGCGTGTTCCCCGCAGCCCCAAAGAAGCCAACAATATTCACACTTTTAATCAAAGAGGGTGTCAGTACTAAATTCACCTCCATAAATTCCTCAAGATCACAACATCTTTCAACTTATTCTCTGAAAACCCAAGGAAATCTATTCATTTTCCAATGGCAGATTCCTCCAATTCTGTTTTTGCCCATATTGTTCGTGGTCCTGAAGATCCCATCTTAGGGGTACCCCTTTTCACTCTCTCTACTTTGAATACATTTCTTAATATTTTTTCGTCGACGTATTACCGGATTTTGTTTAGCTGCTCCTCTTTTTTTTTTTTTTTTTTTTTTTTCCTTTTGGTTAGTTAGACTTAGGACGAACTTTAATTTATAATCAGTTGATTTGGTTAAAGATGATATATATGTTGGAGATCAGCATAAATGGGGGTTGATTTTGATTGATGGCTATGTTGTTTCCCATTGTATTGCATGGATCATGAGTGTTTTCTCTCTGTTAATATCTTCTTATGTCTGCGATCTAGGTTTTTCTGGTAGAGAATGTGTTTGTGCTTCTTATTTTCTCTTGTGTTGATTCAGGTAACAGTTGCTTATAACAAAGATACCAGCCCAGTGAAAGTGAATTTGGGTGTTGGCGCATATCGAACTGAGGTCTCTCACTCTTTCCCTATTACTTCTATTTCTTTAAAGGAGTATAAAAGTTGCTCATTCTATGATTTTTCCCTACCTTGTAATTTCCCCCCCCTCCCCCTATGTATAATTTTTTTAAAATAGCAAAAACAAATTATATTTATATAAATGATTTTGTTTCATCTATGTGTACATTACAATGATCGAACACAATAGGAAGATAAATACATTTTCTTCCTGGTGCATAATGAAGAGAAACCACTTCAATTTTTTGGGACACGGTGAAGTGCGCTTCTTTTTGTTAGTAATTGGTTTCTTTTAATCATAAGGTACGTAATTGTTATTGTAAAGCTTGAAAAATCATTATTCTGATGGCAGGAAGGAAAGCCCCTTGTTCTTAATGTGGTGAGACGAGCTGAACAAATGCTTGTCAATGACACGTGAGTTTCTAAATTAGAGACTCTTTTATGGATTATCTTATGAGATATCACTTGACACCAACATAGTATCTAAGGCTGCTATAATGTGTAGGTCTCGGGTGAAGGAATATCTCTCAATTACTGGACTAGCGGATTTTAACAAACTGAGTGCCAAGCTTATATTTGGCGCTTACAGGTTTTGATATTTTCTGTTCTTCATAAATGCTCGAGTTTAAATGGGTGCATTTGCTGCTTCAAATGAAAATTTTCTAGTACAAGAGAGTCTATCCATATCTGCTTTTTATCTCTTTTCTTCCGTAAGTTAATGTTTTTCACCTTTTCTTATTGGAAGGTGAAAACAGTGGTAGTATCTTGAGCACCATTTCCTTTACATAATCTATACATGTCGTGCATATATCCTTTATTAGTACTGATGTGGACAAAAATGAGCTAGGTCTTGATAGTGAAAGGCTGCTTAACCACTTATCAACGACAACAACTACGCCTCAATGCCAAGCTAGCTGGATCAGCTCACTGTCCACGTCATTCCGTTTAGACCTGTCTAGCTGAACCAATTATCTGTATAAAGAGAAAAGAAATGCTGCTGTACCTTCAACATTCTTCCTTCTGTCTTGCTTGATATTTGGATGAGAGTTGCTTTATCCCTACAATGTATAGAGAAACTGAATACCTGTTAGACCTATTCTTCCGTACTTCATTTTATTATCATGGCTTGCATCAGAAGAAAATTGTTCAAGAGTTATTTCTCTCCTCTTTGTTGTACTGATTATCTGTGCATCGTGAATGTGATATCAAGAATTCTGTATCTTTCATCACGACTACTCCTTGTTAAGTTGAGTTATGAGTAATTAATTTACTTGTTAGCACATCAGCAGATATATTTAAATGTATTTTTAATTGTTTCTGTGCTTATGTATTTGTTCTGTTGCTGATACAGCCCTGCCATTCAAGAGAATAGAGTGACCACTGTTCAGTGCTTGTCTGGCACAGGTTCTTTGAGGGTTGGGGCTGAGTTTCTGGCTAGGCATTATCATGAAGTAAGTATTCCTTACACCCTTTCCCTTTATATGTCTGAATCAAAATCACACTTGAATGAAGATTCTACCGTTTGTCTTGTTTCCAGCATACTATATATATACCAGAGCCAACATGGGGAAACCATCCGAAGGTTTTCGCTTTAGCTGGGCTTTCAGTAAACTATTATCGTTACTACGACCCAGCAACACGAGGCCTGGATTTTCAAGGTACCACTGTTACCAATGTTCTAAAGGTTCTACTCTTGTAAATAAGAACCAACTCAAAAGAAAAAAGAAAAAGAACTGACTCTTTTTATGCACTAGTGGAATTGCTCCTTGTTGTGTTTGGAAAGATCTCTATTTTATGTGTAGCTAGCACCAGATCTTTATATATTTATCTTATTTTGCTTTTTTTGCTAAAGATGTAAGCACGTTATCTGTGGCTTGCTTTTGATGTTGAGTATACTTTAAAGGTGGGTTTATTATGATCCCTGCAGGATTATTGGATGATCTTGCTGCTGCACCCGCTGGTGCAATAGTTCTTCTCCATGCTTGTGCTCATAACCCAACTGGCGTTGATCCAACAATTGACCAGTGGGAGAAAATCAGGCAGTTGATGAGGTCCAAGGGGATGTTACCTTTCTTTGACAGTGCTTATCAGGTTAAGCTTAAGATGGGATTTTGAGACACAAGTTATACTTCGTTAAGAATGATTGCCAAATAATTTGAAGCCCAAAACTATGTACTATAATGGGCTGCTCAACTGACCCCTACTGTAATATATATTTTCTTGATATTGCAGGGTTTTGCCAGTGGCAACCTAGATGCAGATGCACAATCTGTTCGCATGTTTGTGGCTGATGGTGGTGAATGTCTTGCAGCTCAGAGTTATGCCAAAAACATGGGACTGTATGGAGAGCGTGTCGGTGCCCTTAGCATTGTAAGTCCTTCGTCAGTTTAGTTACTTTCCCTTTTTGTTAAGTGACAAAATTGGGGGCTGAAGAATTATCATACTATTTATGTCTAAAGATACTGTTTTTCTTTATATACACTATTCAAGTTGTATTCCCTGAAAAGCTAAAATGTTCTACGGCACAATGAACACAGTCTCTAAAGATATTGAGAACCAGATTTAAAAGATCGGAAGGCTGCTTTGTTTGGTAAGATGTGCACTTCCTTACTTGGTGTTGCAGTCTCAATACAATCCTGGGCTTCTGGATATCCCTCTCTTCTTTTGTGTGTGGCCCGCGATGTTTTCGTCCTTCCTTTATTTCTTGCCCTATTGCTTCTTTTGAGGGCCTCCGCATCCACTTAGATTGTAATTGGACAGAGTGGATTGGTAAAGGATTGTATGTTTAGGAAAAACTGTCATTCTCTTTAAGGTTTAGCTATAGACACTAAAAGCTGACTAAGACTAATATAATTTTTTGGTATAGGTTTGCAAAGATAGCGATGTTGCAAGCAAAGTCGAAAGCCAGCTAAAGCTGGTTATAAGGCCAATGTACTCAAATCCACCAATTCATGGTGCGTCTATTGTTGCTACTATACTCAAGGACAGGTCTGTGCAGCTATTACAATATTCGTTTTGCTGTCAGTAGATAGTATAGCTTCTACATTTTGACGTGGTTGTTATCTATTGGTAATAGACAAATGTACGACGAATGGACAGTTGAGCTGAAAGCAATGGCCGACCGAATTATTAGCATGCGCCAGCAACTCTTTGATGCCATGCAAGCTCGAGGTATCTGATCTTCTGATTTGTTCTTTCTAGTGACGCATGCTGTGTCTGTCTGATTGGTGTGACTGCTACTGCTATAAGAACTTTTTCTGGATAGAACACATGTAATTGTTCTGTGTAGTACTAATGTTAGTTTAATTATGTTTTGCAGGTACACCAGGTGATTGGAGTCATATCATCAAGCAAATTGGAATGTTTACTTTCACAGGATTGAATGCTGAGCAAGTCTCGTTCATGACTAGAGAGTATCACATTTACATGACATCTGATGGGTAATGACATCTGACTGTTGATATTCATTTTATTCTTTAGTTTGCTACCGTGGATCACTTTTTTGTCAGTAGAACTTGATGAATTCGTTCTTAGAAGTGCTTATCGTTGATTATTTCGGCTTGAATTGTTTCGTAAGGAGATATTTGGGACTGAAGTTTTAGTTTGGAAAATAAGCATAAAGTCCAGCTCTGTCATCCATATCAGTGCTTAACTTTACAGAAGAGAATGCAGCTATTGTTTTTGTTCCCCTCCCTCCCTCCAAATTATACCAATCTCAAAGTGAATTACTTTCAATACGTGGCACATTTATTATTCTCTTGTATCAGTTGGGTTTGGTTAAAAAAGACCCACATTACTAGTTGACATTTCTCTCCTAAAAATCTTTAAGAGGGGAATCATTTTCTCCTTTCTCATTTGCAGGAGAATTAGCATGGCAGGTCTTAGTTCTCGGACAGTTCCTCATCTTGCCGATGCCATGCATGCTGCTGTTACTAGGGCGGCCTAGATCAGTAGCATTCAAGAGCAGTTTTATTGAGATATTAAGTCTATTTTCCTTGATCGCCTCCTTATCCTTTGATGTTAAATAAGACATGTGACTATGTAGACATCATATTTGGATGTCACGTTTGGACATCTCATTATAAAGGGATTTGATGAAAGCAAATCATTGTGTCAGATTGATGAGGTATTGTGCGCAGGCCAAATGTTATGAATTCTTAATTTTATTGGGCATTTTGGTCCATATCAAACGATTTAGGTATCGTTGATGAACTAGAAATATTGCACATCAACAAATATTAGCACGTACTTGACAAAAAAAGAAGAGAAGTCCTAGATTGCTCGCTACCGTAAAAGATTTCTACTTAAAACTATGAAGTGAGTTATGCTATTAAGCATTTCATCTGGAACACTTTCCAAAAGCTAAAATCCAAGAATGCTGTAGAAAGGAAAACGTCTAAAAATGAACCAAAAATGGACAGCATTTTGAACTCACCTATCCGCTTTGGAAGAAGAACAGTTAACAGGCACAGAGGACATTTAACCATATACAATGGATTGGAGAATTTAGACATTGATATGGTTTTTCTTTTTCCTCTTAAGATTCAAACATTGATCTCTTTCTTTTGTTATGGTTTTCTTAAGCCACTTTCAATCTTTTCAATGCAAGTAAACTTCTTGAGGACAATCGTTCTTGCATACATTTTTCATTATCATCTTTGGCAAAAATCCTCCGAGTTATCCGTAGAGTGATTCTTATTTATGTCTCCCTCTCCTTGTTCCATATTCCACCCCATGAAGTCAAATAAAGTCATTGAGGTAGGTGTTTCTTCTGTAGAACTTACCATCTCTGACTCTTCTTTGGGAGTCGACATACCACTTAGTGGTTGTTGAGGTGAAGAATTAGCTGAAGGGTTCCACTTTGTTATTGCAAATGATGGATCTTGTGTGACAGAATCTGCATATAAGACATCCTCAATACGTGATGTAACTGTGTTGGCTAGACTTTCTAGCACTCTTGAATAGCTCTCTAGAATAGCATGCCCCACATCCTATAGTCAGAAAGGTGAACACTTCATAACATGCTCAATCAATATATTATCAAGTATGTGTACAGAGTCAGAATGATAGTACTTACTCTGTTATATTGGATTTTACTTATCTCAAGGGAAGATTGAGGGATTCCAGGAAATCTGTGTTTTATCAGGAGTAAGATAGTCTCTGCTCTCTCTTCAAAGAGCTCCCTCTTCTCCAAACTCACAGCTGGAACCCAAGAAGACTTTGCATCTTTTTGGTGCATCTTTCTCTTCCAAATCACAATAGATGCTTCAATTCTGTCTTTCAGATCAAGAACTTTGTGTTCCGATGACATGTCCATAGTTGAAAGGAATTGTTCTGGATCAAAGAACTCTACCGTGATGTTCTTGTAGATTGAATCACCAAGACTTGATCTACCATTCTAGAAATAGAGCACAACCGAAAAATCAGAAAGAATCAGTATATTAAAATCTGTCTTCCTTTAAAATGTCTCTTCAATGAGTGAGTGCATGCGTGCTTCTCACCTTGGGGAGAGATTCAATGTAGTTTTCAGGGACTTCCATTTCTGCTAGTATTTGGGCATTAATCGCCATGGATGCTTTGAGTACTTGGTTCACACAATCCTTCTGATATTGTAGCCATCTTTTGGATGCATCTGAGAGGCCCTCGGGTGGAACCTTGATGGTAGGTAGCCACCACTTATCATTCCTCTGGACACCTTTTTCAGATTCATCAGCATCTCTCGAGACATGCCAGAATTCTTTTGCGTCTTTAAAATTATCTAAGCAATCCTGTAGATTGTTATTCATTTATCTAGAATTAGGGTTAATACACTTAATGCAATATAAGATTCAAGTATATCATAACTAGAGCCTAGAGGGTAATGTAGGGTTCTCACAATGAGCATTGCATCAAGCTTCTTTAGAGCAGGGATGTTCATGAGCAGATCTTTTCTTTGTTGAGTAACCATTATCTGTCAAAACAGAGATTAGGTTATTATTTCAGTGTCCTCTTACTGTTTCTCCTTTGAATCTTGTAGGAAAAATGGAAGGGGTGTTTCGGGAAGAAAAAGACTGAAATACCTCCATGTTTGTTCCATCTTTTGATTTTTGTTGCGCAGGGACAAACTCAACAATGTAATCTGTCACAGACAAAAGCCAGTCGATTTCTTTTCTCCACCTCTCTTTCCTCCGTTGAGACATGGGCTCCAATTTCCATTGTTCTCCAAACACAGAAGCTATAACATGTTGCACACAGAGAACATATCAAGAGTTAGAAACTTCTCTTTTTCTCTCCAACTATTACAATTGGAGAATACAAGGAAAGAAAATAAATCAACATGGTTGCACAACTGCATAATAGAACTTTACATGAACGTCGAAGACGAGCAAGGCATTATTTGAGAGTTACCAGCTAGATTTGTAATGGCATTTGATAAAGCCAGAGCTGATGAAACACCTTTGCCTCCTCCTGACATATCCTCTCCTAAAAGCATCTTTGCAAACCTTTCTTTCATCAACTCCATGTCTGAATCCATAACAAGAAAAATTTGCATCAAGTTAACACCTCATGGTGTTTTTTCTGTACCAAGTTAAAGTTATCAATTACATAATCCTCTACTTGAAATGAAAACAATGTCAAGAATTAATAAAGGTGAATACCTGAAGGTTCTTTATCTTTTGGAGGATTTCCTGCCTTAGTTTCAACCTTGGTCAAACTTGAAACAAGTTCAATATCCGTAGACCGATTATCTATCTGTTGATTGTTTAAAGGTGTGCATGGTATTCCTCCTTGGCCAATAAATTGGATATTATCATCCATGTCTTCTTCATCATCACTACCACTCCCCCCCACCCCAATGCTATGTGCCAATTTACTTGGAATCTCAAATATCTTCCTAAAATTGAAAGACCTCGACTTCTGAATCTTATTTTCTTCGTTAACCATTTTTGTGACAATTCCCTAATTGGAGGCCGAGCCAGAAATCTAACCAGGAAATTCAGAAACAATACAAGAATCCACAAAGATATGAACCAGCGACCTTAAGCAAAATTTTGACCCCCTTTGACGTTATACTATAAGTTTTCCTTCAACAATTTATAAATATGTAAATCTTTTTTACCCTATTTGTAATGTATAGTTTTTCAAGAAAGGGATTCAATTGAGAGACCCTTTCAACATTGGCTCCGCCCTGACTATTACTAGTTGCACACCCCCAAATTAGTGTAATAAACGTTGCAATATTCGTGAAATGCATGAAATAGACCTTTTGTACATATGTTTTTTCCCTCAAAGAATGTGAGAAACGGAAAATTAAGAAACCGTATCCCTTTTTTGGTCCAAAATGAACAGCCAATGATGGTGATGAATGATTAAAAAGGTTTCTTATTTTCCTGAATTTGCTGAAGGGGTTTGTGAAAACAAGGGAAAGAATAATAAATAACACATAATAGTTCTTGGTCTGTTTTAGTAGAATGTGGTTGAATTTTCACCTGTAGCACAAAGCCCGGGAAAGCATACAATGGACAACTAACTATCTTTTGAGATATGAGTCCATCTGTCATGTGGCTGCCATAAGTGGAAAGAAGACATTGCTTCTTCATACTATAATCTTCACACGGATGAAAATTGAAAAAGGTCTCTCAAAACAACATTGCAGTCAACCATTTTATTATTTTCTTTCCTATTTGGTATTGATATTCATTTTGTTGAAAAAATATATTAATATCTCAAAAATATACTAATAATCTGATTTGGAAATGTTCTACATTTAATTTTTCTTAATGACATTCATTATGAGAATTTCTGTACCATTGCCAGATGTTTTCTTTTCAAATAATTGAATGTATCATATTGCTTGTTAATGAGCAAGATTATCAATTCCTCCAACATTCTGTTTGACCACCCTTTTCCTCTCTTTATTCCTTTTAATTCTTTATTCTTTATTGACATTAAGATTATTTGTCCGTAGGAGCTTCTCGAGTAAGAATGAAAGATATTCATCTATCTAATTGGAAGTGTTCTTCCTTATACGAGAGAGATATCAATATAAAATCTTTCTACCATATTTTAGAGTGTTAGAGTTTTCTTTCTTAATAAATAAATCTTTGTTAGTCTCTCTATTCCTAGTTTTATACTTGAAAAGCTTGTTGAATCCTGGGGGATCCACCTACATCGGGTGAGATATCCTTAAGGAAATTGTCTTTCACACACCTCAAGCTTTCAAAAATTTCCTACAGTTTTCATATCAAGTATTTTTCGTAAGACGTTCAACAATCTTAAGGATATTTTACAGTATGTTCTTATGGAGAATACCAATAACAAAGAAGACCAAAATGACTGGTACATGAAGACAAGTGAATGTTCCTTGATTTCATGAAGGTGGCATCATCGTATTTAAATTTGCATTCAAAAATCCGTGCAATTATAGGAATTTCTTATAATTTTATTTGATTTAGTCTTTCAATTTTTACTTTGATTCACAATTTTAATAATTCTCAAAGGTTCTACTTGCTAAAGGCTTGAAATGTGTCCAATTTGTCAAAGGAATAATAATAAAAATATGATATGGAATTGACATACTTGCTATCACTTTGGTGCTGATGTTTTCTAGAGTTGTTGGTGGGCTACAACAACAGTTACAAGTCAACACAAGTACGAAAAATTATCGTGATTACAAGCCCAAAATAATAATTAAATCTTCAATAAAAATAATATTATTTTGTTTGTGGCAAATTAAATCATCATATCCCTCAATGCAGAAGAATGATTCAGAGAAATGATGATCCTGCTAAGTAAAAGTAAATTTGACTAAGTAAAAAATATAATTATTGTGGTTATTTCTCAATCAAATCTTATGGTTAATGTATGAGAGATTGGGTTACAGACTCGAGTTCTAGGCATATCTGTGACTAAATCAATGGCTGGCCAGAACCAGATAGCCACACCACTCACAAACCTTACCCATCCCAATCCCACAGCCCCAAAAGATAGCAGTTCGACAGCTTCAAAGTATGCCTCTCTTCTCAAGCCACAAACATTGAATAATTTAGCCCAATGTCCTAAAAGTTTGCCCACAATACCTTTCAAACCTGTCACTATGTTACACGGAGAACCATATCTCAAGTGGACAAAATCTGAGGTGGCTGCGTTGGACGCAATAGAAAATCTACAACACGCTATTGTTGATAAATTTTCCTATGGGTGGCCTGAATTGGAGGAAATTAGGAGTATCATAACGACTCAATGTAATATTAAGGGTGATTGTCAGATAGGATTGTTCCAAAATAGACACATTCTGATTAGGTTAACACTAAAAGGAGGACTTCATTAACATCACCTCAAAGGTTGCATATTATCTCAAATCAAAGGATGGTGATTCTTATCAAATGAGGCCTTTGATTTATGATTCTCGATTTAAAACAGAGGAGGAAACAACGAAAGCTATGGCATGGATATATTTTCCTAATTTGCTACCCAGGTACTATGTCAAAGAATCCTTGTTCTCATTAGCTTCAGCAGTGGGCACACCCCTACACTTGGACATGGCTACCATTAATAAAATATGTCCGAGTTGTGCCAAGGCGAAAGTACTAGTTGACTTAATGGAAAATTCGCCTGATCATGTGAGGATGGATATTGAGGATGAGAAATCATGGGCCATCAGAACTGTAAAAGTGAAAATACAGTATGATTATCTGCCTAAATACTGCAAGGAGTGCAAGTTACAGAGACATAGTGTGTATGAATGTAGAGTCATACATCCGGAGTTGTCTCCAAGAAAGATTGATACTAACAAGAATGAAGATTTCAACAATGAAATAGGATATCCAGAAAATAAGAGCAAAGGTGCAGCGGTTAATACACAACCAACAAAGAAGAACATCCATACCAATATGGAGTACCAAACACAGGGTCATTCCCAAGGAGACTTGCAGGTGGCAAAATTGTTGGGAATCCTCAGGATTGGAATGAGATTACAAACAAAAAGGGGAATGCTAATGGAAATAAGGGAAGGAATTAGCAGGACACAAATAATATTAGGAGAACAATCAATAAAGAGGGGAACATTGCATTACAAAATAAATTTTCTGCCCTTAATGAGGTAGAATCATAGGAGCAGGGAAATGGAGACAGTGGAACTAACAATCAACAGTGCTTTGAGAAGAACACTTTCCCTAAGGTTACAAGGGAGGGATCCAGCTCAACAAGTGAAAAGAACACCAACCAAACAGTTAACACAAGCAAAGATACAGATGTGGAAGCACAGAGTTAAGAGAATGTGATGGTTGAAGAGGCGAGATCTGGTAACACAGAAAACATAGGCATCAGGTAGAATAAGGTACACAGCTGGACACAAAGGACTCGGAGAAAGGAATAAGTATAAACTCTTCAAATAATAATGTTGATGAACAGGCCAGCAACAGTGATACTTTGATGGAAGCAGATTCAAAAGAAAAAACTGGGAAACGAGAATAAGAATATAGATTAGTGGAAAAGGGGACTATAGACCTCTCAGAGGAACCACCAGACCTATCGTAGGGAGAAAAAAAGGAAGAACATAAGGATTCTGATGAGGAACGTGAGATTAGACCCAACTCATTAGAAGGAGAACAAGTGGAATAACAATAATTCATCAAAGAAGGTGATAGTAGCAGGGGCAGAGGGGACCGACACACTGGACATAGTGGTCAGCATTTACCCTGAACATGTGTTACCCTTAGCACAAGAGTCTGGTGACTTTGCAATAGCATCCAACCTAGAGGCTAATCAATTAATCTCTTACAGCAAGAACTCCCCTCTTAAGGCTCTTAATGACATTGTCTCTCATCGGTGCTTAACAGAAATGGAGAAATAGATCACAGGAGGGGACCAGAGCATAGAAAAAGATAAGGAAGAAGATGATAATGAGAAAAACTGGGAGAAAGTGACCAGAGAAGCTGGACTCTCTCCTAAATCTCATGCCCAAAGAAACCGGAGGAATAAAGGAAAGAGTAATTATGAGAGTTCTCAACCTACTAGAATTATGCCAAAGAGAGGTTTCAGCTCCACTTTTAAATGTAATGACCCTTCCGGTCATTTATGCATTTTTGCTTTTTTTATACTATTAGAGCTTGTCTGTAGCGGTCCCAAGTTATTTATGGCTTGCTGGGACTGGTAGTTCGGTGCCCGGGGCCGTCTGTTTGGTCCTTTTGGCTGTTCCTTATTTTAGAACTTTAGACTTTGGAAATTGTTGACTTCAGTCAATATTCTTGGTGAATGTGCTTGGAATCGAATTCCGACAGTTCCGTTAGCTTTGGAGCATGGACTTTGGTCTAATTGGACCTTTGGTCGGGATCTGGGAGCTTTTCAGCTTGGAATTTCTCTCTCGTTCTGTGTTTTCAGGCCAGTTGGGCTTGCTTGGTTGGCTTTGGTCAACATTTGGAGAAGACGACCTTAGATGGAAATTCCGTCAGCACTATTAGCTCCAGAATGTTGAGTTTAGGCTAGAGGGACCATTGGTTCGGGTCTCGAGGCTTCCAGACTTGATTTCGGCCCTTGAGTTCCGTTTTGGGAATAGTTGGCCTAAAGGTTAATTTTGGGCACGGGGCCTATTTTTTGTTAAATCGACCTCCGATGGGATTTTAATCAATTCTATTGGATCCAGAACGTCGTTTTTAGTTGAATAGCTCAGGTCGTTTGTGTTTGCGGGACCCCAGAGTAGTTCAAATCCTTGTTGGTGGGCTGTTGGCTGCTGGTTGCTGTCATAGCACCAATTTTCCCTTAGCCTACGCGGGCTAAGGTTGAACTTATCAAACCCTAAACTTGAACTATTGCTTGTCCTCAAGTAATTCAAAACACTTATTCATCTTTAAAGGACACAAAAGCACAAGTGCATTGACATTATGACAAGTCAAGGAGAATCTACTTTAAGCACAAATGCATGACTTCGATTGATACCAACAATTAATCCAAAACATATGAATCACCACATTTCTTCAAACTTTTCAATTTCAATCTGTGCATTTAATCAACACTTTACTCAAAGTAACAATCGAATCATGACACTAGAGCATCAAAATTTACCTTATTATCACTAAGCAACTTTCATTTATTCATTCCTCTCAATTGGAAAATGGAACAATTTCACGAATCAAGTCACATGTGCCCTCACAAATCAAGAGAGTATCCCATACTTTATTAATGCAATTCACAAAATACTTGGGATATGAATCAAAAGAATTAATGCTCTCTCTCACAAAGAAGTTCAAATGCAATCAAGTAATACCATAGGCTTGACCTTCATGTAGATAGCCACTAATGTAGACACACTTGGCTTAAAATCACGTACAACTTGAGGGTTGAAATGTAGGCTTTTGGGTTAAGGTAGAGACACAATTTGGAAAAAGTGACTTAAATCCTCCCTAAGCACCACAATTTGCAATACTAGCACACTTCCTTCACAATTTTCCATTCCTTTTTCATCCTTTTCAATTTATCACCTAGTCTTCCATTTATTCACAAACTTTATTTTTTCTTCCTTTTATTTTTAATTTTTGGTCTTTTTCTAAACATCAAGGAAGGTCTCATTTTAATTCATTTCCCCCACTTTTAAGCTACCACATCACCACTTTTCACCATACCCCCAAACTTAGGCTTTTAGCCTATGTTTGCACTTTCAACATATTTCATCCCCAACTTAGGATTTTAGCCCGCATTTGTATTCACAAAGCACTTTAGGGATGAGGGTATCAAAAGATGATCAATTTTTAGAACAAAATGGTAAAGCTTGTAACATGGTTGCCAAAGAAAAGGCTAAAGGCTCGAAGGGGCTGACTAGGGAAAATATGCAAGGGTAGGAATTTAAGGTTAAGTGACGGTCCAAGGAAGGCCTAATATCATTCTTCATGTCAAGCAGAGTCTAGGATTTTGCCTTGAAATACATTCTGGGAAAGTTCTAGACTACATGAAATGCAAAGAACACACAAATAGACCTCACCACACATGGCATATGAAACTCCAAATAGAATACGTATCCACTAACCAATTGAAACAAATGAATAGAAGAAAGTCACTCATAGCCCAAAGAGACTATTTTGTGAACAAAAGAGCCAAAAATTGAGTCTAAAAGTCACAACATGAATCATCACTCAATCGTTCAAAACCAACAATTTTTGTGCCCCTGCTTAGCTTCTACATGTCACCTGCGCCCGCAAGTGGTAACCTGCGGCACACCAGTGAGGCGCAAAAGCTAGATAATGACTAGCAAGTCACTTGCATTACATTTGCATTCCACAAGTCAAGACTTGCAGTTTGCAGGTGGCAACAATGAACTACACTTCCTATCGGGTACTCAGACTTCCCAAAGAGACCAACCGATAATTCACATTTCAAGGCTTAAATATGTTGGTACCAAGAAAGTCAATGCTTTTATTAATAGCTTTCAAAAATCATAATTTACCCACTCAATCGAGACGATGATTTACCCTTAAGAAGGACATCACCCAATCTATTATAGGGCCAATCATGCATCTCAACCGACTGATGGCTACTCAGACTTCACCATATACTACATCAATCCCAAACTATAAAAACTAAGGGTACTTAGACTTCTCCTATGAAAAAACACACAAACACCCATGAAGCGACAATTTCCCTTAAGAAAGTCGTCACTCAATTTATTATCGGGAACTGTCACTCAACACCAGTATTACTATAAAAATAAAGAAACTAGAAATAAAAATAAAAAAAGAAACTAAAAAAAACTTAAGCCATCACAATCTTCATCCAAAACTTTATCAAGTAACACAAGCCTAATAAGGGCACAAAAATAGCATCATAATCCCGACAAGGACGCACAAATATCCATTTATAAAAAAAATCAAGTCCGACAAGGGCACAAGTCAAACATAAGATAATATCAAGCCTGACAAGGGCACAAATATAACTAAAATAAACTATCAAGCCCGGCAAGGGCAAAAATACAACCAAAATAAATAACCACAATGCCACTCCCAACTAAAAACGTTGCAGTGCCCTCACTGCATAACATCAAAACATAAGATAAGTTTGAAGGGGCTCCCTGAACTGTATCAACAAGAACTAGAGGTGAAGGGATACTGCAGCTTAATAAGCCCAAATTACACTTCAATTAAGAAGTATAAGTGATCGTTATTAAATATAGAACCCAATAAAGGTTGGGGTTGAATCCCACAGGGAATATGGTAAAAGTTAAGTCGTTAGTAGTTTAAATGACTATTAATCAATGATTTTCGCAAAATAGGGGGATTTATAATGATCAAACTTGATTGTTTCTTGGTTATTTCAAATGGTAAACAATGAATTATAATGAGTAAAAAATCAATATCAGAGGTGAAATGGGGATGTGTTCACCATGGCTTCGTAAACAACCTCGGGTTAGAGTTCAAACAGGCTCATTTCATATGCATCACACGAAGTCATTGAATTCATTCTTACGTCTAATTGTTTCTCAATCAAATAGATGCTTATCTTTTCAATTCTTTCAAACTTGAAAAGATACAATTGCAAAATTCAATTTATACTCCAAGTAGATTAACCTTGCTAAAATGTTATTCATTAGACGAGAGTTGATAGTCCTGAATCCTTGTTGTTAATCCTTTTTACCCAGTTTTAACTTCTTGATTAAAGAAAATCAAACCTAGATTTATTCTAATATTTTCAACCATTAGAAAATAATAAAAAAGCGAGATTAACAATGTATAATACATATAATATGAACCCAACATCACACGTAACCTAGATTGTTACTTTGCCATAGATCCCACAACCTTAGTTGTGGGAGATTAGCCACTCATGTTTTAAGAAGAAGAGAAGGCAATTATATTCATAATAAAGGAAGGATTCTTACAAATAGTGTGAAAAAAACTTCAATTATCCAAGAACAATGAGCAAAATAATTCTCCACAACCAATGAATTGAAGAAGTAACGTATGTTTGTGTTTCAAGCGTTACAACTCGTTCAAAACCAAAGAGAAAATATCCAGTATCGAATGCTATAATTATCCCTAACACTTGGTATTTATAGTATCTTAGGAAAATAAATTCCAAAAATAGAATCGAAATGCCCACTTTCATCTTGACGGGTTGTCAGGCGGTTCGTCAACCTTGTGATGACTCGTCAGGTGAGTCATCACAGGTAATCAGTGATGCTTGCCATTTCTGATTCTGCTTGACGGTTTTCCTAGTGACTCATCAGGTTGGTGATGACTCGTCAGGTGAATCGTCACTCTTAACAATGATTTTTTCAATTGCTGCAGGCTTGACGGGTTGGGTTGACGACTAGTCATGGCTTTGACGACTCACCATGGAAGTCGTCAGCATTATCTAGTAGCTCCTTTTTGACTGCCTTACTTGGTGGCTTGACCTGACGATTCTCCAAGGCTATGACGACTCGTCAAGTGAGCTATCAATCATAACAGTGAGTCCCATTTTAGTGGATATTTCTATCTTTGTCAAATTTCCTGCAAGTTAAATACATCCACCATTAAAAACAATAATGGTTGCTTGAAAACTCGCATTTATTCTTAGTTAAAGGAGTCTAATGTGCCATAGAACGCCGACAAATCAACACCCTCAACTTAGAACTTTCACTTGTCCTCAAGCAACATAACAACAAGAACAGGACATACGACTCAACTAAGAGAAACACAACATATCTATAGCAAACAATGGTCATTTAACAATTGAATCACATTTATCCAAGCCCATGTATTACAAATGTGTTTGAAAAGCTAACTTGCACGGATCGAAGCACGTCATTATAATGTGATAGAGTACTAGTTATCCCAACAGTCAGTAGATGATACATGAATCCCGATGCCCTCACCACAAAGAAGTCCCCCACACAAGATTTGGGACTAAGTAAGATCGCTCACACTCACAAATGATTTCAAACCGTGCACATGCGATACCATAGGCTTTCCCTTGCTATTCTATTTCAGTTTTTCAGAAAGTCGCTCAGGATCACTACAGGACTTGTTTTGGCTTGTAATGAGGCTTCGAGTGCAGGTAGGATACATTTGGGGAATAATGACTAAACCCTCCTTGGAATCACCGACCTATTAGTTCCACTCAAACTTATTCCATCCACTCTTATTCACCTTTGATTCCATAATTTCTAGCTACAGGCGTGGCCTTCTTAACTCAATTACTCTTTTTCTTTCTTTTTCATCTCTTTTTCATTTCTTTTCTTTTTTTTTCTTTGGCACACACCTGTACTTTTAAACCATCAACAACTAATCTTTCAAACAACCCCATTTTTCTTATCATGTACCTCTACAATAGCCACCCTAAACTTAGGTTAATTGCCTGAGTTGAGGTGCATGATGTCCAAGGAGGGACCAGGGCCAAAAATAGAGATTCCAAGTTAAAAAGGGAAGGTAAAAGGTTATCGAAAGAACAAGGTCAACCTTCAGCTCAAACATGGATCAAAAGGATTATTTACATTTGGACGACTTTTTAGGATAAGTGGATTGCACACAAAAAGGGCATGTGATCCTTTCCTAAGCAACTGATTTCGAACTTCACAGAATAGGCCGGGCAACTTATAGATGCATGCACAGAGTAAGAATTTATCATAATAAGCTCACACACACATAGCACCAAGAAACCATACCACTACCAACTATAAAAACAACAGTTTGGCTTAAGCAAAATTACTACAAACACATACACTCAATGATATTTAGGGATCCAGAACAGTTAACCATTTCAAACATAAGTACAAATTCAACTTTTCGGAGGGGGATCCTTTTTATTTCAACTTGCCAAATGTCATGCTTGCTATAGACTCAACCTGACAACACAACACAAACAAAATTTAAATAACAACCTAAACATGCCGGTTCTGCTAGATAGCACACCGGAAAAAAAAGAAGCACGTCAACAAAAACCCTTAGAGGTGACTCATAGATACCCCTACCCAATCAAAAGAATAAAGCATTATCCTCAATGATAATAAACTCAAATATGCAATAGAAGGGATAAATATACATGTGAAGCCTAGGCTTCGAAGTCTGGAGTAATAGTGGAAACCACAGAGGTCTCTAAAGTAGGAACAATGATGCCGGTGTCGGTCAGCATGCTCAACTCATCTACAACTGCAGTCTCTTTGATCTCAAGTGCCGCACTAGAGGAAGCCCCAGCCAATTGGGCGCGCACTCTTTCTTGACGCAATTGCTCATTGAGTATAGGCTGCTTCTATGCATTTTCCAAGTCTATATCCTCTAGCGTTCTCTTCTTATGATTCCTCTTCTTTGATCTTTTCACACCACCATCACCTAAATGTGGCTCATCAATCCGTAAATGTCTTTCCTAAAAATCCACTATCATGTTATCCTCCTCCAATTCAGCAAAGTATGGAGTCTAGTCATAGGGAGCTTGCCCTTGCTGGAGAGCGGTGACCTCATCCTTCACCTTCTTAAGCTCAACATCAAACTTGGCTAGGTTTGTAATACTCATTTCATTTAGCCTAGCATCTATCCGAGTCTCCATAACATCAACTCTGGCATGCAACCCCTCATACGATTTCAGTGCTTTCTGAATGGCCTCTTTTATCATTGGTTTGAACAAGTCAGTCCAAGATGCAATTTGGTTCTCAAACTTTTTTATTTTTGGACCATTTTTACAAAGTTTCAAGGATTCAAGTGGTACTCTGGTGGTAGAGGAGGCCTCAAGGCTGTGTCAAAACTTTCAGTAGTGGTGGTACCAGTAGTACCAGAAGTGGTCTGTGCAGTCTGCGGGTCAAAGATGGCAAGAGGTAACTCTGTACCTGATAGAGTATCAGCTGCCTCAGAAGTTCTAGGAGTTGGTGCCTCAAAAACTTGTGGCTTGTGGACACTCAACTCAAATTTTGTATCATCCCTCATCTTGTCGATGTTTTGCATGGATGGTGCTGTCACTTCATCATTGATGCCACTCATTATCGACACCTCTGCAAGCTTGCACAACACAGTAATAACACACTGGAAAATGTGACTTTGATGGCTCTGGTATGCATCTCATCTGCAATTATCATCTCAAAGTTTATGATGTACCCCACTACCAAACTTGCTACCAAAACGTCTCTTCCCTCATCCAAATTAGCATCTCCACCCGTAGGAAAAAGTTGGAGTCTCACAATATCCCACTAAAAATTAGCTGTGGAGTTCAGAGATTGCTTTGATATTCGTTCTTTTGAATTTATCCACGAAGGCGTGCCTTTGGTCAACATTCAAGTTAGCCACAGTCTTTGCTGGAGTGCTATGCCAATTCTATCATGAAACTCAGGCATGTCGGTCGAAGGGGTATAATCTAGACCAAAGAGGACTCTGTTGATCGTCCCTAAGGAGATATCTACTTATTTTCCACGAACTTGGACCATGTGTTGTCTTGGTGAAGTCCTAAGATTCTTTCCCTTCTCAACCTTGCTTTCTAGCACTGCCAAATAGTTGGTATAGAACTCATGCACTAAAGCTAGGTAGTAGATCCCTGATGGCTTGCTCATCCACTCTAACTAATACCTCTGGAATTGGGTTTGAATAACCGGGTACTCAGGTAGGTCAGTGGTTATAATTTGTACTTCCTCAGCAATAGGTCTTAGGTGGCTCCTTTTCTTGGTTGGGAGAAGACCGTCTAAGTAATGCTTCTGGGCACCATCAATTTCCCAACGGATTTAAATTACAATTTTGAACTGCAACAGGTACTTTGTGATCTTTTTACCTGTTTTGTAGGACAACGCATTACGTGGAACTACCCTCTAAGCAGCAAACTGGGGCAAGCTAGCGGAATGTCAAGCATCCCTAGCTACGTCAAGAATTTCTCCTCAAGACTCAATTCAAGCTCAATTCAAATTTGCTTCTATATTCCATAACTCTTCTTAAATCCCAGTGTCATTGTAACTCGACACTGGGGCAATTTTTTTTGAAGATCCGTGATCTTTTATCCTACCAAAATCCTCAGTAGAAATTGCTATAGAGCGTTTCTCATTCTAAGATTTCTTTTAGAACTACATTCGGCCTTATTCCCACATCTAGGGATATGTAGGTAAGCTTGGTTTAAGCACGGCCGTGTCCACTCTATTCATACTAAAATACTCCCAATCACCACCAAAAAATCTCAGTGTTACCATAATTCGACACTGGGGTAAATTTTGAAGTCGATCAAAATTTGCAATGATTCAATTCTCTCGAACTACATATGGCCTGACTTCTCGTAAAACCCGAGATATGTAGGCAGCTCGAAAGCCTGAGCTCGGCCATAACTTCCCAAAACTCATGTCACTTTTTGCTCAAAAAATATTTTGCCGGTTGGCCAAAATTGGGACGTGTCAATATTTCTTTGTCCACATCTTCTCTACTCTCATCCATGGCCAAACAAATGGGGCAACTGTTGACACCCAATTTTTGCCCTCCATATTATTTTTTTTAAAAATAATAATATATCTATGAAAATAAATATTTTAAAATTACCTAAAGTAATTTGCCACCCATTTTTAAGAAAAACTATCTCATATATATTATTTTCTATAAATTAAAATATTTGTTTTATCTACAAATATTTATTTCATGTTTTGAGTCGTTCAAAATTATTTTACGTCAAATAAAGTATTTTTTAAAGAAATAAACCAATTTTGGTTAATTTTAATTTTTACTCTTGCAAATAAATAGTTTTTCATAATTTGGGAAGCTTAATTATTTTAATAATTACTAATTAACCTTATTTTATTTTTATTATGTTTTTAAACCAATTTTTATAAATTTATTAGTTTTACAAATTAATTATTTTCAAATTAACGAATTGTGGCTAGTTTGTATAAGAATTGGCTACAATTGAAATTGTTAAAATAGCCAAATTTGAGCAAGAAATATGGCAATCCAAGACCCCTTTAATTAGCCAATCCATGTGTGCCACGTATGCATCACATGAATTTGTGTTTCTTTGCTTTCAATCGTGGCCCTCCGATTTAATCCAACGGTCATAATTTTTGAGCCTTTTAGCTTATTTAATATATATATATATATATATGTATATATATATATTATTATTTCTTATTCTTTTAATTTTTATTCGCTTTATTCTTAACCGTCCGATCAATTGATCGGACGGATAAAAAAGGGTCAAGGATTCAAAGACCCAAAACACGTTTTCTTTTCCCAAACAGACGTGTGCCTTTCTCTTTCTTTTTCCCAAAACCAACACTCATCTCCATCATCTTCTTCCCAAAACACACCCCAAAATCTTCTTCTTTCTTCTCCTCTCTTCTCCCTTACACGAAAATGGCGTAAAACGCCACCCCAAAAATGCTGCCACGCTGCCATCTCTGACCGAGAATCTCTATTTTTGGCCATCCCAACTCGTGACTACGGGATGGCCAGAAATCAGTCCCAAATTTGTGCAAAAACAATTTTGATTTCAAATCCGTCTTTAAGTTTCTCAGAGATGGGATTCAAAATTCAAATTTCGAATCTCTCTCCCTCTCTTTGTCACGTTTCTTGGGTTAATTTTTTGGGTTCAAATCCGGACTTTCAAGTCCAAATTTTTCCTATAAATAGTGGATCTTTCACCCTAACATGAGGGGGGGGGGGAACATTCAAAGATTATTCGAAAAAAGATTCAAGAATCCAACAAAATTTAAACAAAAGGTCAGAAATTCGTAGGTCCGGACTTACTCGAAAAACACACACGTGTTTACATTCAAAAAGTCTTTTCTTTGGTTTTTGAGTTCAAGCTTTGAGTTGGAGTTTTGGCCGGAGAACTTTGACGTCAAGCCTCCGTTTTGCTGCCCAACACAAGGTAAAAATCCTTCTCATATTCTAGTTTCTGTTTTTCTTTTATTTTTGTATGATATATTTTCGTAAAGAGCGCATCTCGTTTGGTTTTGTTGTTCGGCTGTGTGTGGCTGCCTATGTGAGAAGATATAGAAGTCATATGAGAAAACAAAGTTTTATTTTTGGGAAACAAGTTAACAGTAAAGTTAGTCGAATAAATCAATAACTTAGCCTCAATCTTTGTATTATGTTTGTTATCGTTTCTTTGGATGTTAGCTGATTTTCGTTTGAGTTATAAGAGTATTTGAAACGGATCATCTCGGTTTGTTCGCAACTACGTATAGCTGCCCGGGCATGAAAATATAGGATATGTTTGAAATTTTTATTTTCTTTTTTTAGGAAGACTGATTTAATAGTGAAGTTGGTGGGTTAATTTGTTAATATGTTTGTTATCGTTTCCTTTGATGGTTGGCTGATTTTGTTTAAACCGGAAAGTATATGTATACTATGGTTGCGTTTTCTTGAAGTTTAAGTTCTTAATGCAAAGGTTTTCAATAGGTTGGTCATTTTTTTTAGTCCCGAAAAAATATTTGTTTAAGATAGGAATGTACATATTATGATTATATTTCCGGCGTTTGTTAATGTTGTGGTCTTGCTTGTGTTCTAACTTTTCTTTAAACGCCTTAATCCTAGTAAAAAATGGTTAAATTGGTGTGCATATTGGCAAAACAGTGGGCTGCCCGTATTTTCGTCACTTTGGTTCTAACTCGAGATCAATTTCGGGAATACTAACTTAAGGAACTTATCATAAGCTAATGTAGTAGTTTTGGTTCCTTTTTGATCTTTCCGTCACTAGTGTTGCCTTACATTTTGAAATGATTTGTTCATTGCTATTTATTTAGTTGAAGTGAACGAAAAGATAACAAGGATTATAGCTACTTGTTGTGTACTTTGTTTCCAATAATCGACTAGTGTCGAAGGTATTCGTTTTGCCTAAGTTCTTTCCGGATATCATCTCATGTTAGTTCATTTGTGTTCTAGTCAAATAGATTTGATCGTTTTCTTATAAAAAATGAAACAAAATATAGTGACATGTTATCTTCATATATGCTTGTGTGGTTACCAAAATAATATGGTTTGTTTTCCTTATCACTTTATTATTGTCTTGACATATTTCTCTTCAATCTACATTTTTTGCAAATTTTGTTATTTGATTAAGTTACTAATCCTTATCATCTTTTCTTTGTTACATGAAATAACCGGAGAGCTGAATTTCTCATTTGAAACTCAACCCCGACCCAAATATGTTTTTGGGTCGAACATCTATTAGGAACTATCGCGGTGCTCGGAGTCATTCATTAGGAGTTTAGTTCCTCCAAAGGAACTTAGCGTATCTGGTCCTTTATTTTCTATATGTTTTTCTTATTACTTGAATTGTTTAACTAACCTTGTATTATTTGGATATGTATTTTGTGTGATTTTGATTAACGTTTATTCTTTAGCTCATAGCTTTGTCGATTATTTTATTTAGTTTGAAATTTCGAAAGTGAGTTTCCTTCACCATTTGATCCAGGCAAATGTTTCGGATTTCCTTTTTAAGTACTTTAAAATAGTGAGTAAATATTTTCAGAAATAATAATAATAACGAATAGAGCAAATTTTTAGAAGGATTAAATTAATGTAGACTTTGTTTTCAAGGGAAAATTTGTTTAAATAACCCGCGGTAGATTTTCAAGATACTAATTAGTGATTTAATTTATTTCAAACAATTATTAGTCACTCTTAGGCCATAAATTATAAAATCCTTTATCTAGTTTAGGCAAGCCTTCTTTATATTTATTAATAACCCATTTATTTTCTTATTCTAACCCCAATATTTTACAAATATTTTTGCTATACTCTATATATATATTTTTGAGATTTTCAGATTTTTAAAGCCTCAAAGCGCAAGGTATATATGTCATATGGTATCTACTACAAGGTATATTTATACTTACCCCTCTTCCTACTTAAATTACATATTATTTTATCGCAATTACATTTACGTACTTAATACTTTCTTTCATATTTGACGCATATTTCTTTCTTTACAAATAAAAGTCTTCTTTTATATGAAATAAATAATTTTTATTCTCTACTCAAGTCTTTTAATTATTCTTATATGAAATATATTTATGAAATAAATATAACTTTTACATTTTTCTCTATTACCGGTATATTTATTTCCTATATTTTTTTTTACTTACCCAAATCTTATAAATAATAAATTTTCACATGATGTCTCGTATTTTAAATATGGATACGTTTATCTTTAGTTTTTCTAGTAAATATGTAGTAAAATTTTCACATATTCCAAAAATACATATATTTTTACTTTATACAAAGTATATTTGTATAAATAATATCTTCAATTTTTACATAACTTTTTTTAAGTATATATTCTTATAAATCATAAAGTTCTACATATTTTAATTATAGTTATGATAAAAATATTACTATCAAGTTTTTCATATATTTTGACGTATATACATTTCTTTTTTTTACCATAAGCACATTATATTTTTCGTATATTGTAGTAGCATGTCACATATGCCTTAAATTTTCTTTAAATATTTTTACCACCTTTTTAGCAAATAATGAACAAATAATTTTTCTCAAATATTTTTTCCAAATTGAGTTTAAGGTCTATCTTCGGATAGGCTCTGAGGGGTGCCTAACACCTTCCCCTCAAGTAACCAAAACCCTTACTCAGAATCTCAAATATTTTCAAAAGACCAAAACAGAGTTTTTACAAAAAAAAAATGGTTTCCTAAAATTTAGGTGGCGACTCTAAAAAATAAATTTTCAAAAAAAACCAGAGAGTCACAACGATCATACGTTGTGCACTGTTTCGGCCGGTTCAAAATAGGGCGCGACAGTAAGTATGAAGGAGAAAGAAAGTGATGAGGCAGAAACATAAAAATTTGACTGATTCAATTTTGAATTATGAACGAACCCATCTTCCTCTTTTCTTATTTTACAGATTGATCCTCTCTTTGTTGGATTTTTATTGCACTAGTGAAAGAAGATTGATATAATACACTTGTTATTTGCAATGTTGATGGTGTAACCCATCAAAATTTTATAGGTTTTTCCAAAAAATTGTGGTGTTAGAGGTGATGGAAGGTGGAGAAGGTGGAGGGAGAAAATTGAGAGAAAAAAGGAGAAACAAATTTTTTTTAGTAGGGCTGAATGAATATTGCAAAAAAATCTGATCTTGATAAAATTAGGGCAAAATTAAAGTGTTAAAAATGGAGAAGAAGGTATAAATAAATGGGGGTGCATGAGTATCACTATTAAGGATAAGTTGGATGCCACATCAGATGAAAAAAGTCCTTCTACGCGCCTTGAATCACTGAATAACACGCGAGCTGCCACCTGTGCAAAAAGGGTCAAAATGACAGTTGAGCCTTACATGAGGTGCTTAAAATGAACAAGGTCTAGTTAGGGTGTCTAAGTAAAAGTTGGTGCCAACTTTAAGGGGCCATCGATGGGTTCTGTCAAGAATAATTATTGCTGATCCGGGTGTGTTTCTTGGCCTCGTGAATAAATAAAATCTCTTGTTAACTTCCGTTAATTTCCATAAATTTCATTCTTTAAAATTCTTGTTTTTCACGATTTTCAGCTTATTTCTTTCACTTCTTTCAACTCCAACTTCATTTTTCTCAACTCTAATTACTCAAGAACAATGTGGGCTCGTGGAAATTCTCCAAATTATCGTTAATCTCGCTCCTTTATCGTTGGTAAGTCTCTTCTTCTTCAAGCCTTATTCTTCTCTTCAAGCTCAAAAACCTCCATGGTTGAGGCTCTTACAAGCTTGATTTTTCTTGGGTTAAAGCTGTGTTGGAGAGCTTGATTGTTCGTGGTAGCTGTAGTTCCGGTCCATGGTTGATTCTTGCTTCCAAATTGGTACGTTTCCGCCTTTGAAAGTTGCAATTCTCCACTTCTGTTCTCATGAATTAGTAGTACTTTAGGGCTGTTTTGAGCCCCGAAATGAACTCCGTTTCCGCTCAAATTCTGAGCATGGGTTCCTAAATTTACCGCGGACATAATTGTGAATTTTATTTTCTGTTTCACTGCGTGGGCCTCGAGGGTCATTTTTCGACCTAATTTTCGGCTCGATTTTTTGTATAGCAATATGGGTGTTGTTCTTCTCGTCTTGACACCTAGATGGTGTTCTTGATAGCATGGTAAATTTTTGAGGATATTCAGAAGGGGAGAGCATGTGAGTGATGGTTCGTGTTTGCAGTTCGGCCCCGAGGTAAGTGACGGTTTAAACTCCTTAGACTTCGTATATATAGAATAAAATTGTACTAATGGGCCTCTTTGGGTTGGGTTTACTAGTTGGTACCACAGACCTTGACCGATTTATTCATGTCCGATTTCTTTTCTTTCTCTGATAGTTGTAGTAATTGCTATAGATGATATTATCACCCTTGTGGTCTTGTTTGACTCTGGAACATAGATGGTGGGTTATATGGGAATGTCCGCGAGTCCCAGGCTTCCTTATTATTGTTTTAGAGCTGGCTATCTGTGCTGTAGAATGATTGAAGCCTGTGCAGGGCCGATAGGTTGATTGTGGGCCGGAGGCCACTGTTATGATTGTGTATACCATTCATCATGCATATAGAGGGAATTTCTTCATGATTTTACTACGATTTTGGCTTCGGGCCTACTATTGCTGAATTTCTAAACCTTGCATGGCCTGTGGGGCCTATTTTCAGTAGAAATGATTAAAAAAGGGTTTTGGTACCGTCTTAATGGATCTTGTAAGGGAAATTAAAGGATATTTTATCACTATTTCCACTTATACTATACTCGGCGGGGTCGAACACTAGACTTGTTGTACTATAACTCTCAGGGTGATGCTAGACTCAGCGGGACCGTACGCTAGGGCTATTAGCCTTACTGATTTAGACCTGGATACTCTCCGGGCAGCTTTACTTAGGGATTTTTGAGATTGCGGGGCATCTAGTATATTGGTCGGGGGCCTCCATAGACCTTGCTGTTCTGGACCATGGGCTACGTACTGTGAGTGCTGGAGGGTGGGTATATGGCATAGTAGAGGTATACGGGTGTGACCTTTCATAGATCCTATCTTTTGGGCCTTATAAGATGCCGGAAGCGGGTAACATACGGTACTACTATCACTCGTGGCTTAGCATAGCATGCCATACCATTCATTTGTGTGAGGTTCCACCCTTGTTTGCTATTTGCTAATTGTATGCTCTGGTAGTATAGGATACTAGAGGGTTTGTCTTCACTTGTTTGTGTCCCTCGGGGGTATGGGCGCCCGTGGGACTGTAGGTAGACCTATGGTTACTATTTCACATCATTGGTTCCTATTGGGGTTCTTATGACTTTTGATATTGATTAAGTTGTGCATGGATTGCCATTGTTAGCTCTATACTTGAGATTAGTAGGCTTATTTGGGTTATTGTATCTTGTATTCGAGCATAATTACCGTTATCTTTTCTCTCCTTCCCTATTCATTTGAGGTTACCGGTATACCACCTACTTTCTGAATCTCTCTTTATTTACTTGTTGTTGCGAGGATCTCGGCTACGTGCTTCTTCCTTTCACTTGTGATGCATATTCTAGTAGGAAGCCATGTGTATTGTTCTTGCTGTAATTCTTCTGTGCTAGCTTCCGTGTGCTTATTTGTTGCCTTCTGTGACTATTTATTTCTATTGTGTCTTTTACTGCTTTTTTATCTTATATGTGCCTGATAAGTTGGTAATATACCAGCTTATTAAAACTTTATCCATGAATTATTGCTATGTTTTGAATAGATTTAGAGGTTCTTATGGCCTTTATTGATGTCTATGCATGTACTTATGATCAATGATGGAAAACAAGGAAATGGACCCAAAAAGAGCTTAAAAGGAGTGAAGTGTGAAGTGATCAGAAAAGATGGAGATTCTGCCCTGAGATGCGGTGCCTGTGCAACACGCATAAGCCATGGTGCGGAACGCACCTACACTTCATAGAGCCACAAAAGTCACTGAAGAATCTACTAAAGGGTGCGGTTACGGTGCGACGCGCACAACCTATGGTGTGAACCGCACCTCTTTCTCACGATGCCTCCAATATTAGTTGAAGTCACTGGTACAATTGAAAATGGTGTGCGACACGCACATCACAATGTGTGAACTGCACATCGCGTCGCACGCCACCTGAAGGGCAATTTTGTCCAGAAAATTAGTGACGTTTTGGGAAAGTATTAAAAGCCAATTTAGGCAAAATTGTAAAGAGATCCTTTCAGCTCTGAATTTTTGCAATTAATTTTAGCTTTGAGAACAAGTTTACCTCTCCAAGAAGAAGAGGGTTTCAATCCATTCTCTCTTCAAAATCTTAGTTAACCATTTGTGTACTCAAGTTGAGCTTAGAACTTGAAATTACACTTGAATGAAGAGGAATCTGGTTTACCCATTTGGTATATCTCTTTCCTTTATTATGAGTAGCTAATTTCAATTGTCTAGGGATGTTTTGATGATGGGTGCTTGACAAATGGGTGTGAGTGTTGTTAATTCTTGCTTATAATTGCTTATTTGACATGGGTCTAGTAGTTTCACCAAGTTTTAATCCTAAAATTGGTGGTTGCAAATATTAATTTTTCATTACTTGACTATGTTGTTGCTTTAAAGAGAATTTCATAGTTTTGGATGTGAAATTACTAGTGGGAACTTGGGACTCCATTCAGATTTGAGCTAGAAATAGCTCATATCAATGGAATCACCCATTTAAGGGTCTAAGCTAGAGATAGTGTGACCTTTCCAAGCTTGATCTTGGTTGTTTGATGATTTAACCGATAGTGCTCTAACTGAGATTATCAGATATATGGTTGTTGATCGAGAGATAAACAACCATATCCATGACCAAGGCTACCTATGTCATGAGTAAGAATAAGTATGAATAGATAAACACCCTATCCCACATTAAAGCCCCATTGGATACACATCCCTAGTCGTCTACTCTCATTTGTGCACCCATTTTACTTTATCGTCTTGCATTGAATTGGATTTTTGTGACAGAATTCCCAATTCCCCCCAATCCTTTACTTTCTTGCATTTAAACACTAACTCTCTTAGTGAAGTCATTTCTATACAATCATTATTGTGTTATCTACAAGTCTCTGTGGGTATGACCCCGACACCTGTTGGGTACTTATAAATATATTTTGCTTGACGATCTCTATTACCTCCTCATGGGAGAGTACGTTTGAGCGTTTATCAAAAATGGCGCCGTTGCCGGGGATTTTAGTTGATAGCTGTTGTTGATTATAGATTTGAAGTCACTTTTAGAGTGCCATTTTCTTTTACTTTTGTTTGTTGTTTGTGTTGTAATTGAGTAGGCTAGCCTATGAACGAGGCCGACGACAACGAGAGCATTGACGGCTTCAGAGAGTCCTATGAGGCTGAGCCTATGATGCAAGGGAGTATGGGTGCAATCCTCCTACCCCCACGGTGGGAAATGCAATCTTTCACGTGACTAGCACCATGCTCCACTTGATCCAAATAAAGGGAATTTTTAGTGGAGCAGCAAATAAAGATGCCAACCGTCATATTCAGAATTTTGTGGAGATTTGCCAATCGTTCATATTTCAAAATATCTCCCAAGAATCCATCCGATTATGCCTATTCCTTTTCTCTTTGATGGGGGAAGCCACATCATGGTTGGCAGAGTTGTCGGATGATTCTATCACATATTGGGCCGAGATGGTTGAGGCATTACATCGAGATTCTTTCCTCCATCTCAAATGATGAAGCGATGAGATGATATTACCAACTTTAGGCAACTACCAGATGAGCCTCTACATGAGGTTTGGTTAAGGTTCAAAAAGAATCTTCTCTTATGTCCGAACCATGAGTACTCGAACAACACATTACTATAAAGCTTCTATCGGTCATTGAACTCTCTGAATAAGTTGGTGGTTGACAACCTTGGAGGTGGCACCTTCATGGACTTAGAATTTTCCATTGCCTTTAATTTGTTAGAGAGAATGACCAAAACCAACCAAGCTTGGCATACGAGAGAAGCGGATGTGCCAACTTTGGGAACGCCCTCATCCATCTTGACCAATGAAATGAGAAAAAGGGATGAGGAGCGGGATGAGTTAATGGCCAAGATGATGACTCAAATTGACTTGATGGCCAAGCATGTAATGGGAGTAGGTGGTGCGAAAGTGGTGAATGTTGTGAGTACACCAGAAATCAAAGCGAGTGATGATGAGCTGATGACAGTTGTCGATGGTAAACTGTGCTTTGTGTCAGCGAGTTCTCATCCTGGGTATTATCGCCTAAGGGAAGAGAACTAAGGTTGGATACGAGATATATAAAGGGACGGAAATTGGCAGGATAGAGACAAAGATGGTGATAGCTTCAATCACCAGAGCTTAAATCCCTATATACCTCCGAAGAAAGTGGACTCTCTCTACCAACCAGGCACAAGAAACCCTGGTCATTCCAAGCTAGAGGACATGTTGTCCTTGGTTCTCAAGAAGGTAGATACGACAAATACTGGAGTGAGTGAGCTAAAGAATGAAGTTTCAACACTTCATCAAACTGTGAGCTCTCACTCAGCCTCGATCAAGCATCTTGAGGCCCAAATGAGCCACCTCTCGAGCCAAATGAACCCAAGGATGAAGGGGACACTGCCTAGTGATACCATCATCAATCCAAAGAATGACTGATTTGAGGTAGTATCGTCGAGCCGCGATGTTAAATCAAGCATTGCTTGGGAGGCAACCCAAGTTTCTTTACTTTGTTTTTGGTTATCTTTTGTTGTTTTTGGTGTGTTTGTAGGGAATGCATGGAGTAGAAAAAAATGGACAAGTGAAAAAAGGATAAAAAATGGGCTGTGCGGTGGATCGTGCGAACCGCATGAGACATTGTGCGTGTCACACGGCTCATCATACACCAAAATTGAAAACTTGGGAGAAAATAGAAAATATTGGAGGCAATGTGCACTAGGCCATGTTGACCGCACGAGCCCAAGTGCGCGTCGCACCTCTATCGCATGGCAAACCAGGGGAGAAAAAGAGGCGATGTGCGACATGCCATGCGGTCCGCACCAAGTCTAGTGCGAATCGCATATCACGGTGCACCAAAGGTAAATTTGAATTTTATTGACCTAACCCATTGACCGACCAGACACGGAGACAATCCAGCCGACCTTTCTTCTTTTTTTTCTTTTTAAAACCGCCACCCACCTTCTCCTTCACCATATTTTCTCTCCAACTCTCAAAGACTCTCTCCCAAAACCTTCCACAAATCCTCCTACTTCTCCTAAAATCTTCTCTCCTCTCACCCAACCATCTCCACCGCTTCACCACCATCGCTGCCAGTCGTTTCTCTGGGCAAGTCAATTGGGTCACCATTGTTGCACTCCAAAAAGCTTTAATTTTCACTTCTCTCTCCCTAATATTCACTTGTGGTAAGTTCCCGATGTTAAATACTTGTTTTAATGAAGGTTGGGAACTCATATTGTGAAGCATGCTTAATAGAATTGCCATGTTGATTTTGGGTGAGATCAAAAATTTTGGGTCTCCAATTTTGAGTTGTTTTGATAATTTTGCTTAGTGTCAACTTGGTAGAACTTGAATTTTGTTAGCATATTGATTGGTAGTTATTTTTAGCATTGAAATATGAGTTTTGGGTGAAGTCTGAGTAACCCACTTATGATTGATGAATGGTTTGGTCTGATAATAGATTGGGTGATGTCGTTCTTAAGGGCAAATCGTCGTTTGTCATAAGGTTTTGCTGAAAATTAATCGTTGGGGCTGAATTTCATTCCTTGTATGCCCATGGTTCTTTTTTGAAGATCATCTTTGGGTATATGATCTTGTGCGGAGAGGGGTTGATTGTTGCTAAATTTGTTGGTGCCCATTGTTACAAGTTCGAGCTTGATGTTCCCGATGATAGATGGGGTAATGTCTATCTTTAGGGAAGTCGTTAAGTTCTTTTCTTGCTTGTTGGATTTGTCAATGAAAATCCAAGGAAGTCTGAGTACCCGAATGTGTATGATCATGATATCCCTTTGCCCCCTTGTTAATATTGTTGGTTTTTTGCATGGTGCCAAGTGCCTAAGTACATCTTGCTCTAAAAATCACATGCGTAATTTACAAGAGCACAAGGAACCAAAATATCCAATTGTGCCTTTGTGCATTTCGCATGTGATGCATAGATCTTGATGTGCGAGTCACACAAGGCATCACACCATGTTGAAAAAGATGGACAGTTCACTGCTTCGAGGGGCAAAGCATGGTGCGACGCACACTTTGGTTGGTGCGGTCTACACCAAGTTAGTTACTATTTTGCATCATTGGTTCCTATTGGGGTTCTTATGACTTTGAATATTGATTAAGTTGTGCATGGATTGCCATTGTTAGCTATTGACTTGAGATTAGTAGGCTTATTTGGGTTATTCTATCTTGTATTCGAGCATAATTACCATTATCTTTTCTCTCCTTCCCTATCCATTTGAGGTTACAGGTATACCGCCTACTTTCTAAATATCTCTTTATTTACTTATTTTTGCAAGGATCCTGGGTACGTGCTTCTTACTTTCACCTGTGATGCATATTCTAGTAGCTAGCCATGTGTATTATTCTTGCTTTAATTCATCCGTGTGCTTATTCATTGCCTTCTGTGACTATTTGGGAAAAGAGGTTAAGCTTAGTACTGCATTCCACCCTCAAACAGATGGTCAGTCCGAGAGGACTATTCAGGTCCTGGAGGACATGCTTCGAGTCTGTGTTCTTGACTTTGGAGGTTCTTGGGATCAGTTTGTGACTTTGGCCGAGTTTGCATATAATAATAGCTTCTATTCTAGCATTGACATGGCACCTTTTGAGGCATTTTATAGTTGGCATTGCAGATCGCCGGTTGGTTGGTTCGATGGTTCAGAGTTTAGGCCACAAAATATAGATTTACTTCGGGATTCCTTAGACCGAGTCAGAGTGATCCATGATAGACTTCGAGCAGCTCAGAGTAGGCAGAATAACTTTGCAGATTGTAGACTTCGTGCCTTGGAGTTCAGTGTTAGTGACTTGGTATTCCTTCGAGTATCACTCATGAAGGGCGTGATGAGATTTGGTCTGCGGGGAAAGCTTAGCCCCAGGTTCATTGGGCTGTTTGAGATTCTGCAGAGGGTTGGTAGTGTTGCCTACATGTTAGCTTTGCCTCTGATGTTTTCAGCTCTACACCTAATTTTTCATGTCTTGATATTGTGCCGGTATATTCCAGATGAGTCTTATGTGTTGCTTTGGGAGTCGGTTCAGTTGGATGAGAGCTTGTCCTTAGTCGAGGAGCCAGTTGCTATATTAGCTAGATGTGAGGATGTTGAGGTCTAGGGAGATTACTGTTATAAAAGTTTAGTGGAGGCATCGTCTAGTCGAGGATGCTACTTGGGAGACTGAGAGAGATATGCAGGCCCAGTATCCATAGCTTTTTGAACCTTCGAGTACCTCTTTCTTCTTGACTTTCGAGAGCTAAAGTCCATTTTAGTAGTGGATGATGTAATGACTCTTCTGGCCATTTTTGTATTTACGCCTTCTTTGTACTGCTAGAGCTTTCCTGTATTGACCCCAAGTCATTTATGACTTGTTGGAACCGGTGGTTCGGTGCCCTGGTCGTTTGTTTGGTCGTTTTGGCCGTTTGCCTGTTTTAGAGCCTTTACTTAGAATATCATTGACTTTAGTCAACATTCTTGGTAAACGTTCTTGGAATTGAATTTCGACAGTTTCGTTAGCTCCAGAGCATGGATTTTGGTCTAGATGGACCCTAGGTCAGGTTTTGGGAGCTTTCAGTTTAATTTTGTCTGGGTTTTTGTGTTTTAGCCAAGTTGAACTTGAAAGTTTGACTTTGGTCAATATTTGGAGAAGACAGCCTCGGATGTAAATTCCGTCTATGCTATTAGCTCCCAAATGTTGACTTTGGGCTAGGGGAACCTTTGGTTCGGGTCCCGGGGCTTCCAGACTTGTTTTGGGGTATTGAGTTCCGAGTTAGTTTTTGGCATGGGGACCACTTTTCCTTAAAACAATCTTCGTTGGTAAATTCGTTGATTCCATTGAGTCTGGAATTTCATTTCCACTAAAATATCTCTATTGGTTTGTGAGTATCGAGTTCTGATTGTACCCAAAATGCCCCGTAGAAGTTTAGAAAATTGCAGATTTTTCTGTTGCGGGCTTGCTTTAATTAGTTTGCCTCGTACCTCTTGGGGATTTAATTCCATATGGGTGTTGGTGACTTGGTATTCCTTCGAGTATCTCCCGTGAAGGGCGTGATGAGATTTGGTCAGCGGCGCAAGCTTAGCCCCAGGTTCATTGGGCCGTTTGAGATTCTGCAGAGAGTTGGTAGTATTGCCTACATGTTAGCTTTGCCTCCGATGTTTTCAGCTATACACCCAGTTTTTCATGTTTTGTGTTGCGCTAGTATGTTCCAGATGAGTCTCATGTGTTGCATTGGGAGTCGGTTCAGTTGGATGAGAGCTTGTCCTTTGTCGAGGAGTATGTTGCTATATTAGCCAGAGATGTGAGGAGGTTGAGGTATAGGGAGATTCCAGTTGTAAAAGTTCAGTGGAGGCATCGTCCAGTCGAAGAGGCTACCTGGGAGACCGAGATAGATATGTGGGCCCAGTATCCGTAGCTGTTTGAGCCTTTAGGTACCTCTTTCTTCTTGACTTTTGAGGATGAAAGTCCTTTTTAGTAGTGGATGATGTAATGACCTTCCGGTCATTTTTGCGTTTACGCCTTCTTTGTACTGCTATATCTTTCCTGTAGCGGCCCCAAGTCATTTATGACTTGCTGGAACTAGTGGTTCGGTGCCCTGGTCGTTCGTTTGGTCGTTTTGGTTGTTTGCCTGTTTTAGAGCCTTAACTTAGAATATCATTGACTTTAGTCAACATTCTTGGTAAACGTGCTCAGAATTAAATTTCAACAGTTTTGTTAGCTCTAGAGCATGGATTTTGGTCTAGATGGACCCTGGGTCGGGTTCTGGGAGCTTTCGGTTTAGTTTTGTTTGGGTTTTTGTGTTTTAGCCAAGTTGAACTTGAAAGTTTGACTTTGGTCAATATTCGGAGAAGACAACCTCAGATGGAAATTCTGTCTGCGCTATTAGCTCCGGAATGTTGACTTTGGGCTAGGTGAACCTTTGGTTTGGATCCTGGGGCTTTCAGACTTGTTTTGGACTATTGAGTTCCGAGTTAGGTTTGGGCATGGGACCCACTTTTCTTTAAAATGATCTCCGTTGGTAAATTCGTTGATTCCATTGAGTCTAGAATGTCATTTCCACTCAAATAGCTCTATTGGTTTGTGAGTATCGAGTTCTAATTGTGCCCGGAATCCCTCGTAGAAGTTTAAAAAATTGTAGATTTTCCTGTTGCGGGCCAGCTTTAAATAACTGTTGGCAGCTTTATTTTCATCTTTTGCTCTCATCTTCCCAACTCGTTTTCTCCACCATTTTTACACCAAATTCCTTCAAATCTTCACCTGATCTTACCCATAACTTGGAGGAATAATTATTGCTGATCCGGGTGTGTTTTTTGGCCTTGTGAATAGGTAAAATCTCTTGTTAACTTCCATTAATTTTCACAAATTTCATTCTTTAAATTCTTGTTTTTCACGATTTTCAGCTTATTTGTTTCACTTCTTTCAACTCCAACTTCATATTTCTCAACTCTAATTACTCAAGAATAGTGTGGGTTCATGGGAATTCTCCAAATTATCGTTAATCTCGCTCCTTTATCGTTGGTAAGCCTCTTCTTCTTCAAGCCTTGTTCTTCTTTTCAAGCTCAAAAACCTCCATGGTTGAGGCTCTCACAAGCTTGATTTTTCTTGGGTTAAAGCTGCGTTGGAGAGCTTGATTGTTCGTGGTAGCGGTAGTTCCAGTCCGTGGTCGATTCTTGCTTTCAAATTGGTACATTTCCACCCTTGAAAATCGCAATTCTCCACTTTTATTCTCATGAATTAGTAGTACTTCAGGGATATTTTGAGCCCCGAAATGAACTCCGTTTGTGCTCAAATTTTGAGCATGGGTCCTAAATTCACCGCAAACATAATTTTGAATTTTATTTTCTATTTCACTGCACAGGCTCTGAGGGTCATTTTTTGACCCGATTTTCAGCTCGATTTTCTGTATAGCAATATGGGTGTCATTCTTCTTGTCTTGACACCTAGATTATGTCCTTGATAGCACAGCAACTTTCTGAGGCTGTTTGAAAGGGTAAGGCATACGAGTGATGGTACGTGTTTGGAGTTCGGCCCCGAGGTAGGTTACGGTTTAAACTCCTTAGACTTCTCATGTATAGAATAAAATTATACTAATGGACATCTTTGTGTTGGGTTTACTAGTTGGTACCACAGAACTTGACCACTTTATTCATGTCTTCTTTTCTTCCTCCAATGGTTGTAGTAATTTCTATAGATAATATTATCACCCTTGTGGTCCTGTGTGGCCTTGTTTGACTCTGGAATATAGATAGTGGGTTATATGGGAATGTCCGTGAGTCCCGGGTATCTTTACTATTGTTGTAGAGCTGGCTATCTGTGCTGTAGAATGATTGGAGCCTGTGCAGGGACGATAGGTTATTTGTGGGCCAGGGGCCACTGTTGTGATTGTGTATACTATTCATCATGCATATAGAGGGAATTTCTTCATGATTTTACTACGGTTTTGGCTTTGGGCCTACTATTGCTAAATTTATAAACCTTGCATGGCCCGTGAGGCCTATTTTCAGTAGTAATGATTGAAAAAGGGTTTTGGTACCGTTTTAATAGATCTTCTTGGGGTAAGGGGGAATTAAAGGATGTTTTATCATTATTTCCACTTATACTAGACTCGGCGGGGTCGAGCTCTAGACTTGTTTTACTATAACTCCCGGGGTGATGCTAAACTCAGTGGGGCCATGCTCTAGGGCTATTTGACTTACTAATTTAGACCTGGATACTCTTCGGGCAACTTTACTTCAGGATTTTCGAGATTGCGGGGCATCTAGTATGTTGGTCGGGGGCCTCCATGGACCTTGCCATTACGGACCAGAGACTACGTGCTGCGAGTGCCGGAGAGGGGGTATACAGCGTAGCAGAGGTATACGGGTGTGACCTTTCATGGATCCTATCTTCTGGGCCTTGTAGGACACCAGAAGAGGGTAACATACGGTACTACTATCACTCGTGGCTTAGCATGGCATGCCATACCATTCATTTGTGTGAGGTTCCACTCTTGTTTGCTGTTTGCTGATTGTACGCTCTGGTAGTATGGGATGCCAGAGGGTTTGTGTTCACTTATTTATATCCCTCGGCAGTATGGGCACCCATGGGACTGTAGGTAGACTTATGGTTACTATTTAACATCATTGGTTCCTTTTGGGGTTCTTATGACTTTGGATATTGATTAAGTTGTGCGTGGATTGCCTTTGTTAGCTCTTGAATTGAGATTAGTAGGCTTAGTTGGGTTATTGTATCTTGTATTCGAGCATAATTATTGTTATCTTTTCTCTCCTTCCCTATCCATTTGAGGTTACCAGTATACCGCCTACTTTCTGAATCTCTCTTTATTTACTTGTTATTGCGCAGATCCCAGGTAGTGCTTCTTCCTATCACCTGTGATGCATATTCTATTAGCTAGCCATATGTATTATTCTTGGTTTAATTCTTCCATGCTAGCTTTCGTGTGCTTATTTGTTGCCTTTTGTGACTATTTGTTTCTATTCTATACTTCTCTTTTATCTTATATGTGCCCAGTCGGCCTATGATACCTACTGGGTACCAGTTGCTTTGCAATTGGTGCTCATACTACACTCTGCATCTTCTGGTGCAGATCTTAGTGTGGGCCATCGCCGCTAGATCGTGGGATTCGTGCTTGGAGATCTTTTGGACTATCCAAACTGAGGGTGAGATCTTGGCCACCGGAGCTTAGCTTTAGTTTATCTTCTGTATCATGTACTCTATTACTATTCGGAGACATTTGTGTATGTATTGTTTTGGATCCTTTGTACTCCTTTTATGTAGATCCAACTCTATACTATGATGCCAGGTTTTGGGGTTTTGGTTTAGCTTTCGCAGATGTATATATATTCCTGTTATCTATATTTTCATCTTGTTCCTTTTCTTCCATTTGATTATATCATTTCTTCCGCTTAAATGTTAGATGGTAGCCCATTACTAACCATTCCGTGCTACGGGAATTGGTTTACCTACTGGGGGGTTGTAGGTTCCATCATGATCGAGAAATTGGGTCGTGACATAATATGATCCAAATATTCCCTAATGCAGTTTCTAGTTGAAAGACTTAAAGAAAAAGAATGGAATGAAAGAGGAAAAGTAAGAAGATAGAGGAAGGTTGTTGTGGTAAGAATAATAATTAGATGTGGTGCCATTGTAAAAAATAATTTGTATGTTGGTAGTAAGGAAAGGAAAAAATATATAAAAATAAAAAATAAAAAAATACAAAAAGAAGTTTAGAAAAATCCCCTTGCTAGCAATAAATGAATGAAGCTTAAGGGCGAAAACCAAAAGAAAAGGGGAAAACATGAAGGAAAAAACATGAACATAAGTTGAAGTTGAGGTGATATAAGAATAAGAGTGAAAAAGTTTTAAAGTGAGTGTCTTAAAGTGCATAGGGAGAGAAGTCATTATTGGCCAAAGTGTTTCTACCCATCCCTTAGCCGACATTACAACCTGTAAAAGTTCTTTTGATTCTAAAATTTTGATGCTTTGTTAATAGAGTATTACTCTAAGGGCAAGCTTATGGTATGTCTTGTATGCATGGAACTTTCTTAGAGAGAGTGAGATAATTTCTTATCTATGTGCCCCAATTTGAATATGTATATATGATGTGAGTGAGGGGCATCTCTCTTTAATGCGAGGGCACAAAATGGTGAGAATCTGGTGTACTAATGATGGCTATATTTACACATGATCATATTGGCCTTATTTCTCATGAAGAGTTAGTTTTAGAGGTTGTGTGGTTTCAATGAAGGGTCTGTAAAAATATGTTTGGTGTATGCATGTTGAGTGGATTATGGATCATGACTAAACTGTCTAGTTAACTTGCGTGTCAGTAGACCTATTCAATTGGTGTCTTAAGAGGTGAAATTGGTAAGGTGTATAGTGATTTGTTCGAGGACGAACAAAAGTTTAAGTGTGGGGTGGTGATCTTGGGCGTATTTATACGCCCGATTGCCTTATTTACCCATAGTTTAGCCTTGTTTCAATGGGAAAAATGATGTATATCCTTATGATTATTTGCATATTCTTGATTATGAGCTAATATATGTGATTAGATGTTTTGCAAGGAAAATATGGAGAAAAATAACCCATGAGAGCTAAAACGGAAGGCGTAAAGCTTTGGAGAGAAGTTGAACAAAGTTCCGGGAGAAAAAGGGAGCAAAAAAAGAAAATCTGGGCTGTGGCGCATTGGTGGTGCATCACCCCAGACCCTAAACTACAGAACACCAAAGTTGGTACATTGGTGGCGTGGTACTCCACCCATAGCCCTGTGGCACTATGGTGGCGCATTGCCCCAGAGCCTAACCCAGAAAATTTCCAGCTTTCTTTTACTCCAAATCCAAGTAGGAAAAGGGGTTATTTTTCTCATACTCTATAAATACATTCCCAATCACGATTTTTACATAATTTTTGACCTACAAAGAGCTAGGAGCCGCCGTGGAGGCTGGAGAATTTTGGTTTATTCTTTTTTTCTCCTTTATTATTTATTTTATGTTTTTCTTTGGATGATTTGTTGTAATTTCTCCGTTTCTATATGGAGTTAAACTTCTTGTTCTAGGATTATGGTAGCTTCATAATTGTTGTAGTAGACTCTTGATTTGATTAGCACGATTATCATATTAGTTGTTCTTATATTCTTGTACTTACTACTTTAATGCTTAGGTACCATTAAAATAAATATATATTCTCTTTGTGAACTCAGAAGAAGAATCATTAGGATAGAACGAAGAATATAGGGAGCAAGATCTCTCTTTTGTAACATAAAGAGTAGATTTGTGGCTAGGATAGGAATATACCTGGAATGCCTTGCTTGATTCTGAAATGGGAAGAACATATAAATGCATTCGGAATAGAATGTCACATCCCTGCTCAACGATGTAGTTGTGAGGCTATTCTAGATAGACGATTAGAGGCTCGAAAGACCATAATCATGTCATCAACCCCGTAAATCAATAATTAGATAAACAAACAAATCAATGAAATTTCTTAAGCAACATGATTGTTAGCAAATCCATAACCCTAGATCGATTTCATCACATTGATTACGTGAAAATTTGCTCTTTATTTGGTTAATTATTCATTAGTTAACTTATTCTTTTTATTTCTAGATTAGTTAATTATAAATTCATCTTTGGATTTTTATGCTTGAATAAATAACTAGAACTAGTTTAATTTAGTAAAATAGTTAATCGACAAGTCCCTGTGGGTACGATATCTAGACTCTCAATCCTATATTACTTGTACAACCACATACACTTGCCTGTGCATTAGGACGCAACAACTAACATGGCTTCCACACTGGGAGTCCCCGCACTATTGCTAGCTTTATCACGATTCCCAGGTGGTACATACAATCCACCTCTGTCATTCTTGCTCTTCTAATTACCTTGCTCTCGATCTTTATAGCCGGACTTGTCATAATAATTATCTCGCTGATAGTTTTGACCTCGGTTTCCTTGGCCATAAGTCTGTAAACCACCCAAATAATTGGCTTCTTCATTCGATTCAGACTCACCTTCTCTACTTTGTGAGCCCACAACTTTAACTTTATCAATTCCACCTGCCAATAAATTCTTCGTTAGCAGGTCCATCTGTGTCCTTAAATAGGCCATGTCCTAATCCTGTTCTTCTTCTTTCTTGTGCTGCTCAGCCGACATCCCTACTGCATACATACTGTTTGCTACTTTGGAGTCCTGGGTATGCCAAGCTCTAATTGTCTTGGTGAGACGATCCAAGATAGCAGTGGCCTCAATTAATGTAAGCCCCATGAATGCTCCACCAGCAGCATTATCAAGTGTCGGATTGTTAGCCGAGTTTAAGGACCTGTAGAACGTTTGCATCAAAAACTCATCTGTCAACCGGTGGTTCGGGAACTGAGTCAACTTCTTGTTAAACCTCAGCTAGGTTTCATGTAAGGCCTCATGTGGTTGCTGCATGAAGTTACTTATCTCATCCCTCAACTGTATCATCCTGGAGGGAGGAAAGAACCTTTCTAGGAAAGCTCCTTTCAACTCACTCCAGCTTGTTATAGAATCGGGTGTTTACTCGGTCAACCACAATGCTGTCTCATCAGACAAAGACAATGGAAATAACCTTAGTCAAATAGAATTTTGGCTCACTCCTGGCAGCTCAAAGGACTTACAGATCCCGACAAAATTCATCAAGTGCCTATTGGGATCATCACCAGCCACTCCTTTAAAAACACCCTTCAAGTTCAGCAATTGAATCATCGTGCTGGGGATATTGAACTTAGCTCCAAGTGCTAATAGGGGAAGAACAATGGCCCCAGTAGCACCTACTCCATCTAGGTCGACATCATCATCGTCATCCAAAGCAAAAGGCCTCTGTTGTTGCTGACCTCGACCTCTATTTTGTTGCCCCTGATCTGCTGGGGCTACATTATCAACATTGTCCGCCTCAACATCATCACCCAAAGCGGCATCATCCTCAATATTATCATTGTTCAGAATTTGTTGGGCTGTAGCAAGCCTTGCTGCCTCACGCTATTGTGCATTCATATTCAGCCTTAGAGTTTTAGCAAGCTCGGGGTTTTAAAGTAATATTGGTTTACCCGAGCATCGGGTATTTGGCATGCACAAAGCTGTACCCTAAAAAAATCAAAAACAACAAATAAAAGTAAAATTAGGAAATATGACTAAGAGTCAAGTAAACACACCGGACTTAATAGACAATCGTATTCCCCGAAAATGGCGCCAAATTTTGATACGCCCAAATTACACCTCAATTAAGATGTATAAGCAATTGTTTTTAAATATAGAATCCAACAAAGGTTGGATTCGAATTCCACAGGGAATATGGTGAAACTTAAGTTGTTAGTAGTTTAAATGACTATTAATCGATGATTTCTGGAAAATAGAGGGGATTTATAATGATTAAACTTGATTGTTTCTTGGTTATTTCAAATGGTAAACAATGAATTATAATGAGTAAAAAATCAATATGAGAGGTGAACTACGGATGTGTTCACCATGGCCTCGTAAATAACCTCGGGTTAGAGTTCAAACAGGTTCATTTCATATGCATCACACGAAGTTATTGAATTCATTCTTCCATCTCATCGTTTCTCAACCAAATAGACGCGTTTCTTTTCAATTCGTTCAAACTTGAAAAGATACAATTGCAAAACTCAATTTATACTCCAAGTAGATTAACCTTGCTAAAACGTTATTTATTATACGAGAGTTGGTAGTCCTGAATCCTTGTTGTTAATCCTTTTTACTCGGTTTTAACTTCTTGATTAAAGCAAATCAAACCTAGGCTTGTTCTAATATTTGCAACCATTAGAAAATAGTAAAAATGCAAGATTAACAACGTATAATACATACAATACGAACCCAACATCACACGTAACCTAGATTGTTACTTTGCCATGGATCCCACAACCCTAGTTGTGGGAGATTAGCCACTCATGTTTTTAGAAGAAGAGAAGGCAATTATATTCATAATAAAGGAAGGATTCTTACAAATAGTATGAGAAACACTTCAATTATCCAAGAACATTGAGCAAAATAATTCTCCACAATAAATGAATTTAATAAGTAACGTATGTTGGTGTTTCAAGCATTACAACTCATTCAAAACCAAAGAGAAAATATCCAGTATCAAATGGTATAATTAGCTCTAACACTTGGTATTTATAGTAGCTTAGGAAAATAAATTCCAAAAATAGAACTCAGAATGCCCTCTTTCATCTTGACGGGTGGTCTGGCAGTTCATCAACCTTGTGATGACTCATCAGGTGAGTCATCACAGGTAACCAATGATGCTTGCTATTTCTGCTTCTGCTTGATGGTTTGCCTGGTGACTCATCAGGTTGGTGATGACTCGTCAGGTGATCCGTCACTCTGAACCAATGATTTCTTCAATTGTTGCAGGCTTAACGGGTTAGGTTGATGACTAGTCATAGCTTTGATGACTCGCTATGGAAGTCGTCAGCCTTATCCAATAGTTATTTTTTGACTGCCTTACTTGGTGTCTTGACCTGATGATTCTTCAAGGCTGTGACGACTCGTCAGGTGAGCCGTCACTCATAACAGTGAATCCCATTTTAGTGCAAATTTCCATCTTTTCTATCTTTGTCCAATTTCCTGCAAGTTAAACACATAAACCATTAAAAACAACAATGGTTGCTTGAAAACTCACATTTATTCTTAGTTAAAGGAGTCTAATGTACCGTATGAAACCGACACATTACAACTGTGAATCATACTCATCCTCATCCGAATTACTGGACTCACAGAAGGATCTCAACTTGTCCATCATCTTATTCAGGAACTTGCTCTTTTTCTTTTCATGCTCTCTGAACTTCCTTTGTCATTTATTAACTTTCTGCCTGTGACTCGTGTGCTCTAAACTATTATTCATAGCATCCAATCTATTGGAGATCAGATTTTGGTTGGCGAGCACCTTCACAAGGGAAGGTAGGGACTAAGTGCCTGCAGGTGTATCAGCCCCAAGTGGGTTAGTAGGAACTCCAGCTAGCAACTGCTGGATGTGCGAACTCACTCCATGAATCAGACTAGAAATGTGGTGCATGGTGTATTGTCCAGACTCTAGTGGTCCCATGGGATTAGATGACCTGGATGCATCTCTGGAAAGACCTATGGGCTCAGTGGTAGCATCAGTGAACAACCCGAAAGATGAGGATGCGACATTAATCTTTCTTGTTTTAAGCTTGTCCTTTGCCCCTATTTTTATCAATGGATGGATCAAGGCTGTCAGATTCTTCTCAACATTATTTGGGTATTGCAACACCTGCCTCATAACACAACTAAGTAATCAAGGATGGGAACAAAAAACTCCTAGATCTTCTTGTAGCTGCTTCTTCAATTTGATCCACTAAATGTCGCCCCACATTCACTTGTAAACCATCCATGAGTTCCTCAATGATCAATGCTCATTCAGGTGTCACATCAGTATCATTAGTAGAAGGTATGACCCTAGCACAAATAATCAAAATCCATGTTTTAGCTTCAACAATGAAGTCATGTGAGTCAACCCCTTTCTTCAATGTCAATCAATTCCGATTCACCCCATCGTGCAACTTGTTAACCAACCATTGATTACCACCCTCTCGTGGTCTCTCCTTATACAAGAGATTATCCGCATTGAGGAGGCCATAAATTGCATTGATCATCTCGAGGTTGAAGCTAACTTTCACACCTCAGACAGTAGTAACAAAAGCACCTTTGAAATTAGTGGTCGAAGTATTAGCATAGAACTTTGTGACCACCTTGTGATTTAGCTTTAATGGGTTGAGGGGAAAAACTGATCCACCTGCTTTCTACCAATCTCCCATAGAAGTCTGGCATCTTACCTTCAACTTTGTCCATATTTATACCCCTTTCCTTGACAATAGTTTTGATTAGAGCTCATCATATTTCCGCTCATATGACACTGCTAAGAACTTGACATGATCAAAGTGCTCCTCTATATCAACCTCCAAAATATTTTCATGTTTGATTTCAATACCATCGGAAGCCATTTTAAGCTCAAAACACCTACAAAAGAAGCCAACATGTTAAAAGCTCTTGTGGACACTTAAAACAATGTATTAGGAAGTATTTAAGCCAAAGAAATGAGTAAAAAGGTCCCGAGCTAAGCTATGTGAAGCTACTATTTTTGGGATAACTAAGCATTTTTCTTCGCGTTTGCGGCCAATGGACCGCATTCACGAAGATAAAAATTTTTTTAAGAAAAAATTGATTTTCGCATTCACGGCTAGAGGACCAAATTTGTGAAGGTCATCGTCTTTGCCCAGATCACCCTTCTTTGAGGCATTTTAACAAACACTTGGGAGGCTCCATTTTTATTGCCCGATTTCTCAGCTCATTAAGACTCCGTTTGAACAAAATATTTACATGATAAAACACTCAATTCTCAACCAATGCTCACCCAACAAAATAACAAATTTAAAGCACCACAAGGTTTGATATATAGTGAATAAATTTTCAAGCACCAAACTTCCTTTTGGCCACTGTTTTTGCACCCAAATTTGAAGAAGAGAACAAATTTCATGAAACAATGGGGAATAAATTCACATACCTAAGAATTTGCAACTTAACAAAGCTACAAAATGAAGAATTGGATGGAATTATTTGTTGGTGCAAGGAAGAGGAATGCTTATGTTTGAAAGTTTTTGGTTCTTTTTTTATTGCAATGTTTTAGTACTCGAAACCTTCAATTTCTCGCATTCGCAGGGTGGTACGCCAGGTTTTCAAAGGGTCTTTGAGTGTTTGATCCTCGCATCCACATCTGGTCCACTGCGTATGCGGAGGAGGCTGGCAACACCAAGTTTCAGCAGTTTTTTTAGTAGCTCATTGGTTTGCACATGCTTTACACCTGCGTACTGCAAGTCCACACTTGCGGCCACAAGTGCTCCACATGTCCTTCTTGTGGCCTACAAAGATTGGGTTCTTCTCCTCTTCCTTTTGCACGCCTAAAACACATCAAAAATCACAAAAATGGTGAAGTAAAACACATAAAAAATGTTTAAACAATGGGTTGCCTCCGTCAAGCACTCAATTTAACATTGTAGCGTGACACAAGTAACTTTACTTGTCCCTCCACTTAGAGGATTTGAACCTTCACCCGAGTTTTGAATAAAAAACCCAATGATACTCATGGGGTGAAGGAAAGAACCCAAGAAGGCCATTTCCTCGGTGACACATTTTGCACTTTTTTCCTTCAAGTGACGGATGACATTTTGTCTCCTCAACATGACAAACTTCAAAAGTAAAAACTTCGCCCAACTTCTCCAAAACTCACCATAGGCTTAATTAGTTCGATTCTTATCCCATCAACCAAGCACCATTTTGAACGACTATTGAAATGTGATTCAAGTCTCTCCATTTTCCAAGTGACTCTATCCATGACTTTCTCATTCTCAAATGTACTAGAGTCCTCCTCACCAATGATGTATTGAACTTTGCTTTGCAACTCTAATATCACTCTTTTAATTTCAACATCTTGTAATACTCTTGGGATGGTTGGTTGACACATCACCCTTAGCTCTTAAAAATCAATTATGTCATATTCATCAATGGAAAATAAATTGAAACTACTTTCAACGACCATTTGAGTTTGAGCATCACACGCTTCAAGTTTTGCATTCAACTTGACCTTGAAGTTTTGGATAACATTTTCAAGGAACTTCGCTTTGTGACTTAGCTCAACATGCATTTTAAGGAACTTCTCAAACATTCGGGAAATCACCACATATTGACCCTCGTAGACTTCAAGTTGTTGAGTTTGGTTCATTAGCCAATCTTGGATCACAATTGCATCTAAGTCAAGTATTTCTTCAAGTTGAGCCAGTTATTCACTTCCACAAATCCCATTGTGGTTAACAAGCATTTTTGAGTCATTTCTTTGGCTTGAAGTCTTCATTGCTACCACTTTTTCTTGAAGAATAGGCAAGTCCACCATGGATTGTTTGGTAAGGTTTTCCTCCTCATCCGATTTAGCTTGCCTCTCGAAAAAAGATTGGAGTATTACTTGTATTCCTTTGTACTAGGCACTTTGTCCTTCACTTGCTATGACATGGTTTCTATTAGACTCAAAATCACCACTAGCATTTTCCTTAGAATAAATAAGGGAGGGGGGATGCAAATTAGGACAATTATTCCAATGTCCATTTGACCACCACAGAAATAACAATTATACCCATCATAGGATTGAGATGGTGAATACCTCTCTCTCGTAGGGCCATTTCTATAATTTATCCAAAAGTGGGATCCTCTACGATAATAACATGGGTCATTGAGATATGCGTTGCAACCACCAAAACCATTAGTATTCCGAGAAGCCATAGATTCAACAACAACAAAAATAAAAACTACTAACACAAAAAATAATAAATATTCACAAGTATGAACTAAACCAAGTAAGCTCAAATTCCAAGCTAACTCAATATGCCAAATTATTTCCCAGCAACGTCGCCATTTTCGGTAACTTCCAAAGATGCTCTCCAATGAAAAAGGTGGAAATGGTCGTTCACAAAATCAGTACCCAAATAAGAGTCGGGGTTGAATCCCACAGAGAACAATCTCAAGGACAATTGAGGAAGTAAATAATTAAAACAACTTACTAAATTTCAAAGAACAAAAAGATAAAATGGTTTGGGGGTTTTTGTTTAAAAACACGAACAAAGATAAAAAGTAACTAGATAGAGGATAGGTTTAATCAATGACCTTCACAAGCAAGGATAACAAGGGGATTTGGGAATGGGATTCAATTCACATCCATACGATCCATCACAATTCAATTTCCTACTTCCTTATCAATTATGAGTCAATCAAAATATGCCTTGGAATCATAAATGAATATTTCTCAACTAGTTCTCTCGAACCTAGCTAAGTGACTACTACGAAAATTCAATTTTAGGCAACACTCAAATCTTCTTATTTCTAACTCAAATCTGTTAGATGAGGTTTAAAGCCCTACAATAATGCTAATTAACCTTTCTCCAACTTCGATTTCCTTTTTCAAGATCAATCAAAGGAAATGGACAAGTCCAAGGGTTGATCACTCCCTTTAGAAATTAATTCAAGCACAAAATTAACTAGATAATCAAAGACCCAATTCAATGAATATAAAGGATTCAATTAATTGCAAAAGCACAAGATAAGAATTCAAACCCTTATTTATCTCTAACATAATATCCAAATCTCAAATCAATTACTACACCTACAAATATTCAATACAAAGTAAGAGTTTCAAGAAAGGAATAAAGATTTCACAATACAAAGCTTCCAATTTTCACTTCAATGGTGTAGGGTGTTGAACTTTCTCTCCAAGATTGCCAAAGATGGATAATAGGTCCAAATATATGTTTATAATCATCTTGGATGAGTTTTATGTGGATTAGGGGTTAAAATTGTGAAATTCCAATACTGCCTAGAAACTGTCGATGATTTCTTCTTCACCTTCGTAGGCGGTTTGCCGTGTATGCAAAGAAGCTGTGATTGATTGGCTTTCACCTTTGTGAGTGGTCCACCGCATAGTTGAGGGTCCATTTACTGGTTGACCTTCACATTTTTGACTGGCCCACTGCATTTGCAAAGGCCAATTTCTACCAGTGATTTTACTTCTTCCAAATAGCTCTATTTTGAGTTGTTTTTACTTGATTCTATTCCTGATCACTTCTAAGCCATATAAACCTGTAAAATAGAAGTAAATCATATCAAATGAAATATTTTTTCTCAATTAGGATAGCAGAAGTTTAAGATTAAGAGCTAAATAAGTTGGTTAAATATCAACTTATCAAAACACTTCAAGAGTCTGGTAAGAAGCTATTTACCACTCTTATATATGAAAACTGTATTTCTTTGGAAAGACTTGAATTATGGAATAATATTTATAGCTTGGTAAACAACTGAGGTTCCCTTAGCTAGTAGGGAAAGACTTTAATGTGATCCTAAATGAAGAGAAAAAAATTAGTGGTCTACCTGTTGATCCTCCTGAATATATGGATTTTGCCTTTTGTCTCAGCTCCTGTTAGCTCTTTGATATAAACTACAAAGGTAGTTATTTTACTTGGTGGAATGGAAGAGCTGATAAAGAGTGTATCTTTATGAAATTAGATTGAATGGTGAGTATTTAGAATTTCTAGGAGTGCTTTGGGCTACTAGAATTGGAATATTTATCTAGAACTGGGTCTGATAACCCACCCTTCTCCTATCTTGTGAGGTAAATTCCCCTAAATTTATTAGACCTATTAAGGGTTTTGAAGTTCTATACTGAGAAGGCAGAGTTCGAAGAAGTGATCAAAGAAAGTTGGGTTGAAAAAATTGATGCAAACATATTTACCCAACTAAAATAGAAACTGAATAAGACCAAAATTACTCTATCTACCTAGAGCAAAAAATATTTGGGAGAAACTTTCAAGCAATTAATCATCAGAGAAAATATAGTGTGGATCAAGAACGATCTATTTGAAGAATTTCTAACGACTGCTAACAAGATAGTGCTGCAAAAGGCTCAAGATGAATTGAAATAATATTTAAACTATGAAGAGGAATACTGGAGATAAAAATCAAGGATTGATTAGTTCTCTGAAAGAGATAGAAAATACTATATTTTTCCACAATCTTGTAAATGGGAGAAGAAAGAGACTGTCCATTAACAGAATCCCTGGCATTGATCAGGTAGCTAAGAAATCTATTTCTTTTTTCCAGAGGCAATTTTTAGAAAAGGGAGATCCTATAAAGATGCCTTTTTTACAACATGTCCTTGAGCTGATAATAGAGGAGACAAATAGAAGACTAAATTGGACTTCAATCATGGATGAAGTGAAGAATATGGTATTTGAACTTAATGGGACAATGCCTGTGGTCCTGATGGACTTACTGGACTTTTCTATCAGAAATGCTGGGACATGTAGGTGAGGATGTGTTTAGGGTGGTGAAGGATTTCTTTACAGAACAGACTTTACCCAAATCCATTACTCATACTAAATTGATTCTTCTGCCTAAAAATAAGAGGGTGCAATCTTTAACAAACATGAGACTATTAGTTTGAGTAATTTTCTGAGTAAAGTAATTTTTCTAGAATTTTGCTTGATAGACTTGAAGTGTTTCTGCCTTTACTTATCTCACAAAACAAGTCACACTTTGTGAAGGGAAGAAGTATTACGAAGAATGTGCTACTAGATCAGAAGATCATCATTGATATTAGGAAAAGGGATAAGCATTCCAATACAGTTATATAGCTTGATATGGCTAAAGCTTATGATTGGTTAGATGGGCACTTTCTTATCAAAGTACTTTAGAATGTGGGGTTCAATATTATATTGCTAGACAAGATTTTGAACTTGATGGATAACAATTGGTATTCTATCTTGATCAATGGACAAGCCCATGGGTTTTTCCATTCTACAAGGGGACCCTCAGTCTCTTTTTTTTTTTTTGTTATTATTGCAGAAGTGATGTCCAAATCCCTGAATGACTTGTTTTAAAATAACACATTCAAAAGCTTTGGAATGCTAAATGGAGTTCTAATCTTAATCACCTAGCCTATGCTGATGATACTATAATTTTCTCAACTGTTGAGAAACATTTCTTATAGATAATTATAAACACTATGGGAGATTACAAACAATAGTCTCGGCGAATGATAAATGAAGAAAAAATCTTTTTCTATGTTCATCCGAAGACTGCAAGGCAATTGATCCTACAGATTAAGGAAACCACATGTTTTACCAGTGGGATTTATCATCTAACGTGTCTTGGGTGTCCCATTGGGCATTCCAGGAAGAGGACAAATCATTTCCCAAATTTCATCAAGAAAGTGAAGCCTGGAAATGAAAGATCCTTTCTTTTGGGGGAAAAGTTGTGCTGATAAACAATGTCCTTTAGAGCATGCATATCCAAATATTATCATCAATCCAGCCCCCAAAATGTGTTATCCATGATTTACCCAGGCTATTTGTAAGTTTTTTCTAGAACAATAAGGAGGAAAGGAGAAGCAAACACTGGGTGTCTTGGGATAACACCTCGCATCTTGAGTTATATTTTTGACCATCCCATACATGTGTTTGAGCTTTAGAATCAGATTATTTGATCCAAAAATAGGTTAGAAAGCAGTCTGAGGTCACATGAGCAAGCTATGGGGGGAAAGGGGAGAAAAACCAAGTTGTGGTGCAAAAATGCACTATGGTAGATGCCTAGGCGGTGCCCTAGGACTCACCATAGCACTAATGGTTAAGGGTGGGCAAGGATTCATGATCCACTGCCTAAATGGCCCAAGGCAGCACCCTAAGACATTTTAGGCGGGGCTTAAGACACTTGCTCACTTAAGGGCGTTTCATCCTCCAACTTTCAGGGTACCTTATGCATGTTCAAAAACCACTTTTTAACATAACAAAGTACTAAAAAACATACTCTTTTCATTCCTCTCCCGCCCCAACTTAAATATACGAGGTTTTCAAGGAAAAACTATGCTGAAGACCCAAAAAGGGGCAATCTAATCGGAGTTCTTCTTCAAGTTCAAGAATCCTTTATTAACTAGGAGCGTGTTAAAAAGGACCAAGGAGGATCCTATCCTAAAGGAGAAGGAGGAGGAGAAGGAGCTAGCTTTAAGGTATGTAAGGCTACCCTTCATGTGTGGGGACACCTTGTTCTTCCCCAAGAGTATGTTTCTCATAATTTTAGTATTTTATATTAATAAGATAAGCTTAGGTCAAAATCTTCAAGTCGTGATTTCCTTGGTTCTCGACAAAATCCCAAGAACCCTCTATGGAAGTATTTGATTTCTAGAATATGTTCCTACTTTATGAGCTTTTACAAGTTTACTTCGTGAATTTTTAAATATTTATGAAAATAATGTATTTTTATCTTGAAACCTGAACTCAGTGAATTTTCTTATGATTTTGAGTGCAATAGTCACTAGTATGAATTAAGAATTTGTGATTTTGAGCGCAAGGCTCCACAAAATAATATAAGAACTTGATTCCCAGTTTATTTTTTTGAAAGATAATGATTTGAGCATATGGTGTGTTTTGGAAGGACTATTGGTAATCAATAAGGTATGAGTTTAGATCATAAATATCCAAAACTATGCATTCCAACATAGAATATGTCACACCCCAAACTCAGGGGGCGCAACTAGCACGTTATGCTAAAACTTAGGCCGAAGCCAACCTTGCTGAACTATTTGCAAATGGCGCATAAAAGCCAAAAACAATCAAGAAAACAAACAACTATATCTCGACTTAAATATCAACCTCCATGGGCAAGATCCCTATCGACATCTCTAGAAATAAAATGGCTACTCCCAACAGTTCATTTAAAGCAATAAGCAGGAAGCATATAAGTCCTGTTGGGTCGTCGAGGCTGCTATGATATCTAGGAAAGCATAAATGCTATGCGGTCCGTCGAGGCCACTATGATCTCTATACAGAAACAAAAAACATGTATATACAATGTAAACTAGGCCAATGAGCCACTAAACTGCCAACATAATAACAACAAGGCCCAACTGGCTAACAAGCTATAACTAATGACCACCATCGTAGCTATGCAACCCAATTAATTAGTCTGCAAGCCTCTATGAATGAAATACTTTGTAGGAAAGGGCCCCAACTTACTTATAAAGCTATAAAAAACAAGAAAGTCAAACCTCTGAGACTCTGGTGACCCCTAGAAAGAAAGGAGTCAACCAACTCGCTGAAAGCTCGGCTATGCTACTCAGCAGGTCTGTATGGTCATCGATCAGAACCTGCAGGTATGAATATTGCGCCCCTAGGCAATGGGGTGTCAGTAAAAAATAATGTACCACCTACAGGAATGAATGTAGAACCCCCAACCAATGGGGCATCAGTACAAAATAATGTGCCGAGCCTGTAAGGCAAACTAAAAACTAAAGATGAAGTGTAAGGAGAGTAAAATAGAAGTACAATACCTTACCTTCCTGCAACAAGATACAATTTAAAGGATGTAGCAAACAATAACCTGACATGTCCCCCATAAGCTCGGCAGGTACAAACAACACACAATCACTATAAGTCCTAAAGAGTATAAACAATCACTAAATACCCATACTAGCCCCCTTACCTGGATCCCAGTGATAGTCTAATCTGAACTATCTGAATGTATATATGCCATGAATTAATACAACTTTAAGGCTCTGTGGTACAATATAAGTGCTTCCCCATAGGTACAACCTACTCATCCCATAGGTACGGTCTGTCCAGCCTATAGGCATAGTCTGCCAGGCCCGAAGGTGCGATAATGCAACGTAACAACTATCTCGTAGGTATAGCCTGCTCATCTCATAAGTATGTTCTGCTCAGCCTGAAGGCATGGTAATATAATGTAATTGCTGCCTCGTAGGTATAACAAACCTATCCCATAGGTACGGTCTACCTAGCCCGAAGGTATGGTAATAGTAATCAGAATGTAGGCTCCAAAACCCTGCAATGTTAATGTCTGCTGAGGCCAAGACAATCTCATAGGTGATATCTAGATGATAAAAATGGCACAAAAATAGCCAATGATCACATAAGACCTCAATACAATCATAACATGCTTTTCTAGGCCACTAAGTAAGGAATAGAGTTTTGCTGATAGTCGCTATATGATGATGTGGTAGCAAACTCAATACTATAAGGCCACAAGTCAAATAATGACATTACACATGCTATACAAGATTTGGCCTTAAAGGTCATGCCAGAAAGTGAAAAGGAATCCTTAACATACCTTTCAACTGCAGCCTCAAAGGTGTCTCTATGAAGCTCTACCAACCTATCATAATACAACAATTGCTAGAATTAACAAGGCTGCAAGAACGACCATAGACAATTGATAAATTATTAAGGTCGTCACTATGATAAGCCCACTTTAACTCAACAAATAACATCATAATCTCTAATAAACTAATATCTAATAACCATGACAAGAAGCTATCAAGATCTTACAAGAGAGACGATCTCTTGACGCAATACAATAAGGCATACTTCACACCCTTTAATCCAACAACCATCGTACATGGACCTGATAAGAGTCACACCAACCCCCTATTCCCTTCAAAACCTTAACACCATCAATATAAAATAATAATAACCCAACTTAATAAGACAAAGGGCCTTCCCGAAGCCAAGGTATTCAAAATACCACTTCGTAGCTTGGAAATCTATAAAATAATACTAAAATATGGAATTACAAAAGAGGGTCATAGGAGGAATATTACCTCAACATAAAGCTTTGAAATCTCTATCTTATCAATCTTCCTCCTTTCAGTAGCAACAAATAGAGCCAAAATTAACAAGAAATTACTACAAGTCCTCGGTAAATACAACTTCTCGTAACTAGAAGCTTATAATCTTGATTCAACAAATAGATAAGTGTACGAGATCCATAACTTTCCAATATAACTCCATAGATACTTTCACATACTCAATAACTAGCTGCTACCTCACTGCCACAACACCCACAGAGATACACCATGAAATCGATGGGGAAAACTATACCAAAATAATAAGCTCGCGATGTAGAGCAACTTCCATTAAGCTTCTGCGTTCAAAGAATCAACATCCATGGAGAATTTAGGGGCTTTTACTATGATTTTGTATGATTTTAGGTTGATTTTTATGAGTTAAAATGAAGATAAATAAACATATATAGAGGTCAACCGACCTTGGGGATAGGGCCCCACCTTCACGTGCCTGTTTGCGCTATCTCACCAAAATACAAATATATCTCTATTTTAAAGTTGCATGGACAAATGGTTTATTGTGTTGGAAATTAAAATCCTAGACCTTCAATTTGGTAGGTTGGATGCCTCATAAATCTTTATACATTGGGAGAAAAGCTCCAAGACATTTGACCCAAATTTTTAGAGAATTTCTTAAAGGATTTTACGATAACTTTTTTTCACTTTTATATTGCAACTTGCTTTACTTTAAAACTTGACATACGACCATCATGCAATTAAAATACCTCATAAAACATCCTACCTAACATATTAAGCACTCTTAGTCTTATCCCTAAAGCACATGTTAATCCAACGTTTGAACGGGTGGGGTGTTACATAATAAGATTGTGTTGTTTATAGAGGCGTCTCCTTTATAAGCCTTCGAATAGGCTCAACATGGATCCATAATTACATTATGCCCTATGCCTTATAAAGGCAAAGAATGGCTTCCCAACTGGGTGATGATTGAAAATCATGAGCTCACATGGTGTTCTGTCAATTTTGAGAAACTCCCCAATAGAAACTTGTTTTGAGAAAGATAATTTTGGCATAAGGCCATTTTTTTGAAAATATTTATAAAGCTTTATATTCAGTTTATATTATGATTCATATATACAAACAATCCTATGCTTCATTACACAGTCTATCTCATGATCTTGGTATACATTTTGCTTCATGTCTCAAATATATAGTTATATCAATAAGTAGTCATACCTTTATGTCATGTTTCATTCAACTATATGTTGACACCCAATTTTTACCCTGCACATTACGAATTAATCTTGAGCCTTGTTGAATTTTGAACAATTTTTGAAATAATTGTCCTGTAAAAAGGGGTAAATCATTTTCAAATCAGCTTTATAATAGTTCTGAGAAACAATTTATATTTTTCATATTTAAATATGTGAAAATTATATAATTTTACTGAAAGAACTATTTTAGAGCTTAGTTTCATAAAAAAAGTCCTTTTAAAAGATTAAACACTTGATTTTCCTCCAATTTAATTCAAATAAGAGGTTAATTGAATAAATTAATTTCATGACGGTAAAAAGAGGAAATTATGTGTTGAATATGATAATTGTTTCAATTTGTTTAAAGTTAAAAATGCTCGGGTAATTAATTTTAATTAATCCGTCTTTATTTCTAGTCTAGCCTAAATCCCTAAAGCTATTTAAATTCTAGCCGAATTTCTTCAATCCTATTCAATTTGGCTGCATCTTTAACTCGAAATGGCCACATTTTGCAAAATGTGGCCAAATCCTCAATACGCCTTATAACTCCCTCACCAGACCCCTTGTCTCAGCCCTTTTGGGAAAAGCCATTACCAACCCGCCAGCCCACTCCCCCTTTTCCTTTGTTTATCCGCCTGACCCGGCTGGCCCAAGCCCAAATCCACGCTTATATACCCCTTTCTCTTTTCTCTTACTCAGACAAAAATCAAACACCCCCTTAGCTTCATCTTCTTTTTTTTCTCTCAATAACTCACCTCTCAAACCCTAACGTCGCTTCTTATCTCCCCGTCTTCTTCACGTCTCACGCGTCTGACTCTCTGTGTTATACGAGCAATACGCCTCGTACAACATGTCAGCTCCACTAGTACAATGTTGCTTTCTCTCTCTTCATCGTTTCTCAAACGACAACTCAAAACCCCAACATTCACAGCTTCGAATTCGCTCAACCTTCATTCAAATTCCCTAACGCCGTCCTTAGCTCCGTCAAAAATCGAGCTGGCAGACTAGAATGTTCTAGAAATTGCCTAGGTGTTGATTTCTCCATGAAATCCGTGAAAATCGGTACGAGTTTGTACCATTTCTTGATGATTCAACCTCGTCCGTTGAAGGAATTCAAATTTCCTTCAACAAAAATCCCAGAAATGCCCTTTGGTTTCCCCCCCCCCATTTTCACCCGAAATTCCCTATAAATACCCCCCTAGCTGCATGAAAGGGGGCTGATTTTGGGGAAATATTGGGGGTTCTGGAGAATCGATTCTCTAACCTCACGAAACCGGTCAGCTAGTTTGGAAAATAAACACTAAAAATTTGAGTTCTAACGAGTTTGCACTAATCCTGTGGTGGTAAAACTTCCGGTGAGGTTCAAGGTACAAGTTGTTGCCCTAGAAAAGGTATAATCCTAACCCACCTCTCTTTACTGTTTCCCTTTCTTTTCTTTTGTTATGAAATGTTCAAGTTGAACGAACTTGGATTTCTGGTCTTGTTTGCTATGTCATGATATGTGTTTCGGTTTTAGGCTGTTATTATGATTTTGAGTAGCAATCTTGCTTAGAAACACCATGATCCTCACTAGCTGTGTTTGATTTGTTAAAACAGTAGAGGTGAATGAGAGTTCATAGTTAAAATCTGTAGCTAAAAGATGTGAATGCTATGATGTAAAACCTGTCCTGTTTTGTTCATAAAATGTTTGATTTTTCTCCTGTTTTTTCCCCAACCCCTTTTCCATGATCATGCCCCCATTTTGCCTACTTATTCTTCCTAGTGTTATCCACTCATATTTAGGTTGACTTGGAACACTGATTTCTCTTAGTAATTCTCATGGTTTTTTTACTAACTTTGTTCGACCTATGTGATATCTAAATGAGTCTCATGTTTAGGGTGATGTTTGGGTGAACTTTGAGTACTGATTTTTGATACTTGACTAGTTTTGTTTAAACTGTATGACATGTAAATACTATGAGCATGGATTTTATATTTGTTAAATGATATAAGAATTCTCAACCCCTTCCTATTTCCCCCAACTTGTCATTGATTCTGCTTTCCTCTTCCCCTTTCCCTTCACTGTCTTGATTATATTAAAAATGGTCTTATGTATATGAATTGGTTAAGTTATGGTGTCATTCACTTATGTTTAAAGTTATTATGTGTATTAATCTCTGAACATTGTGACCTGTTAAAAGCTTCAAGACTGCTATGTTTCTTTGTTTGCTATATGAAGATGTTATAGGTTTTTAGACCTGTTCAACTCTCATCCCCTTTCCCTCATTTTTTATCTGTTACCTTGTTCCTTTCCCCCTTCTCTTGTAATGATTTTAGCATACTAGACGGTTGTTGTGTCATTAGAATTTGTTTAGGTCTAAGGTTTTAAGAATTTGAACTCCATGATTGTTGTGTGTGTAAGTTCTGTCATAGAAGAGAGCTAGAGGTGAGGCATGCCTCCTTGTGACATGTTCCTCACCCCTGTAGGTTCCTCTGATTCATCTTCATCAAGATGATCACTTCCCTATTTTCTTTACATGTTACCTGTATAGATCATGAGATGATTTTGGCCTATATCATGTTAATAGCTCTCTCACATACCCCTCCTGTGTTCTTGAGTGATTACCTATTAGTTATACTAGTAATCAGTGTTAAATACCTGTCCCGCCTGCTTGATTTGTCTGTGATTAATATGTGATTTCTAAATTAGGTTCTTTAACTAGTCCTTTTGCTTAAATTATCTGGAATCTGCCCTCTATGTTTAAATTTAAGTGTTGAAAGTGACTAGATATGATCAAAAGTGCTGAATATGTGCCTTATGTCTATGTGATAACATTTTGTGCATCTGAGTATATATGTTTTGCTTGAACCAATTCCTCCCCCCTTATGATTTTTGGAGAAAAATTAGCCTCTATAATTGTTTGAAAATGCCTATGTCTTATAAAGTATATGTCTTAATGATAAAATTAGTGATTCTATTGTATGAGTGTCCCTGTTTCATGTGCTTAATTTGGTATAAAAATCTGCGTATATTTCTCTTAAGTGTGAAATCTACATTGTTTAAATTACTATTTTTGCTTAATCTGGTTAAAATATGTACTAATCTTTATCTATTTTTACTCTTTCCATGCATGAAATAAGGTGGAGTTCAATTGGACTCCCAAAATCCCTCTTTGGACTCCCAAAAGGGCCGAGTTGTTGAAAAGAAGGAGAAGCAGCTAAAGAAGAAAATAGGCCAAGCCCAAGAGCTACATCAGCAGAATAGTCCAAATGGACTGAATAAATAAAAATGGGCTAAGCCCATGAGATTCAGCAGCAGCAGTAGCCCAAAGGGCTAAAAGATGAAAAGTGGACTAAGTCCAAAGTAAAAACGACGGTGGGCCTAAAGAGGGACCACACACTAGTATTAGGACAGGATTAACATATTTTAATTATTTCTTACATTGTTGATTAGTTTAATTGTATAATTTGGACCGACTTGGTAAAACTTAGCTAAATTATCCCCAAACGAAATCGAAATTTCTGTTTAAATTTTTTTTAAGTTAATTACTGTTGTTCTTTAAATGTCAACTCTGTTTTTCCTATGTATAAAAATGAACTCTTCCATATATTGTCTTTATAAAATCAACTCTTTCTAAAAACAACTAGATGTTTTATAAACCAATCGCGTTTTCAAAAGTTAGTCAACAAGTTAGTTTTTCAAACAAGCCCGGGCAACCGCGAGTTAGCGGATACTCTTGGTGCCTTAACACCCTTCTAAGAGTATTAACTTGAACCCTTACCCTTAATCTCTTAATTTTTAAAGTCTTTATCTATTTTGGGATTTTAAAAATTCTTATAAGTTTTTTCTTGGTTTTTACTTTATAAAAACTAAGTGGCGACTCTTGCTTTTAATTGAAAACATTTCGGAAACTTTAATTAGATTTTCGAAACGAACCTTTCAACAAATAAAGCCATGTTTTTCCGTCCTTGCCCGAAAAGGATCAAAATAGAAATGGCGACTCCGCTGAGGATAACTCAACTAGGTTCTAACCTTATTGTTTGAAACTAACTTGTTTGACTAACTATTCAAAAATTGTAATAATTGTAACTTTATTGCTTTTCTTAAATTGTTTACTTTTTCTGCGATTATAAACTGTTCATGACATTTTCCGCCTCTCTTGGAAAAGCATTAGAATGCATTAAGGCGATTACGCAAATCTTTGTGGTCGTTCTTGACAAAACACACAATTTTCAAAATAGACGAGTGAAGTAGTTGACCCGCGGTCGGTTAACGGTCACTTGTTGTTTCAAGCTTGGGTTGTTCGCCCGGGTTGCAGGTCAATTTCGAAACCTATTCTAGAAACTCAGGATAGAGCGAAACCAAATCCCGAAAATAGGCATTAGCCTAGGATGTCTTAATATCCAAGGGATATTAAGTCCATTAGTAAACCACCAAAATATGTCAACGGGTTTCCGACCCAACGACATAGAATCCAACTATGTGTTGTTTTGAAGATGTATGTGTTGTAACCGGACTATTGTCCTAGGGTGGGGCCTAACAGGTTATTCTGTTTTGTAGGATGTCAAAATTCCTCAAGTTTGACATGGTAAAAGAGGTGCCTCTCCTCCTCTGAATGTGGTGGATAAATTTGGGTCCTAACCATCATAGGACAGTCCGTCAGTAAAAAGGAAGAAGATCGATGCACTATAGCAGGGTTGACTCAGGAACTCAAAGATATGAGAATGGGAATAGCCCATCTTGATACAAAAATGACCAGGAAAGCCTTAGAAGACGGGGCATTACCTATGCATGAACAAGTGGTGAAACTCCAGGGCGACATGTAGTTGAGCCAATTCGAGCTTAGAGCATTGCCGGAGCATCCAAGAGGAGCAGGACCGAGGAAGGACCTTCCATGTCATATCTTTAGTATCTTCTCCCCTGCGTGGATTTTATTTCCATGTATGTCTTTACTTTACCTAAATTCTCCCCTGCGTGGGCGTGAATTTTGTGCAAATATCCTTTCCCCTAAAATGTATCCCCCTTTCGGCTAGCATTTGTATCCCTTTAAAAAAGGGAAGTTTTCCATATATATATACAAGCTATTTTAGGGGGCAATAGAATGGTTCAGATACGTCACATACGTCTTTCAACCTCGCTAGGCCTAACCTTGGCATAAAAAGGTCACCCAGTTAGGACACGATATTAGCATGATATTATTGTGATATAAACTGTTTTATGTGCTATGTGTGTTGCTTGAATCAAGGGAAAATTGGTCCACTCCATGCAAAATTTTTCTAGAACACCGTAGGCAAAAATATAAGCCCACTATGTAAAGTCCGACCAAAATACTCCAAGTCTTCCAAGTTTCTCCGAAAATCCTAAAGCCTTCTAAAAACTTCCTAAAAAATCTCAGTTCTTTCAGGAAAGGTTGAAACAAAGGCCATGATATCGAGACTCGTCACCACTTTCGGGTCGATTTGGAATACCTCATTGACATGGGAAAAATTGAGCTGGAGTTTCCCCCTTATCGTCCTTGAAGAAAAAATCGAGAAGAGTCTAGCAGATCCCATCATCTAGAGCTGAAAGTAGCAAAAGTAGCAGAGTTTTAGCTTTCAGTTTCTTTGTTTTTATTTTCGATGTCGTCTTTTACTTTCCCCTTGTATTTAGAATAGTGGATGAAATGAAATAAGTCAACTTATCTATCACAAGTTCGAACTACGTAGGGCCTGAATTCTCCTTCATGAGATATGTAGGCAGCCTTCAAGGCCCGACCCATGTCTTAAAGAAATTGTCATTTCTCCATATCGACGAAGACAACGAGAGTTCAGGAGAACAATAGGCAGAGATGTTACAAGATCAACAAAATCAACTTTTCCTGACAAAACCTACTAATCCCAAATCAACGGACAAAATCCTGTCCTTTGAAACGATTGAGTCAAAACCACCTGTGGACCAATTTGCCTTGACGAAAAGAAACTTTTATGTGTTTAAAGTAATTCCTATGTGTTTATTTCTCGCCATATATCTTGTATTATTTTTCACTAACAAAAAACTAACATAGCGGCTTTTGAGTTGTTTTTCATTTCAACAGATAAAAGAAACCGGTTTGTGTTGACAAAAACTGGCTGAACACTCTTACTTCACTCGATAGAAAGCACACTTAGATCCATCCTCTGACCCTCGCTTGTCTGCAGAAAGAATGACTGATAGTGAGGAAGAAAATGCCCTGACTATAAGAGACAGCGTCATCGCTGAACAAAATGAAATGATCGCAGAGCTTGCGAAGAAATTAGAAAAGATGCAGGAAGAAGTGCAAAAGGCGAAAGACATGGCTAGCTTGGCAATCGCCACCAATACTCCTGCTTTGGGCGATTCTCAGCCCCCTCCTCAAAACCGTCCACTCAATTCTCTGCAAACCGGAAATCAACCAAAAGACATCCCCTTCTCTTCCATTCCCAGGCCTTCAAACGAACCTGTCCACAATAACCCCTCCCTCGTTAGGTCCCTGTACCAGACCCATACTCCCCCTGTTCAACATACTAACCAGAACAACAATCCATGTGCCTATTTCACACAAAACCCTCCAAACCTCCAGAACACTCCACAAAACACCTACAACTCCCAAAACAACCATCCTAATGCCACCAACATATTTAACCCACATAATTTTACCCCCACATACCCAAATACTATTCCATATGTCCAGCCCCCGCCCGCGCAGAACATACCTCCCACTTTCCATGCCATAACAGAACCATACCCCATCCTCCAAGAGAACCCTGAGCTAGATCATAATGAAGAGAAAGAAAGAGAGATGAAGGCTACAGAAATGAAACGCGACCTCGATATGGCACAAATACGAGAAGAAATGGCCCAGATTCGAGAGTTACGGAGTTTGCCTTACGAGAAAGGCTATGACTATGACGATCTCTGTATTCACCCTGAGATGAACCTGCCAGAAGGTTTCAAAATTCCAAAATTTGAAATCTTCAATGGTGTTGGGAGTACCGAAGCCCATCTAAGGAGTAACTGTGATCAGATGGTCGGTGCCCGAAGAAACGACGCCCTGCTAATGAGACTCTTTAGCTGAAGTCTGAATAGAGAGGCATTGGAATAGTTTGCCTCCCAAGAATTGAAGAAGTGGTTCAAATGGAGCGATCTCGCCCGAAATTTAGCCCAGAGATTCACATATAACGTAGAAGTCATCCCAGATCAATATTCCCTGGGACGCATCAGGCAAAAGTCAAATGAAGATTTCACAGATTATGCTTACCGGTGGAGAAAAGAGGCCGTGAGAGTCCGGCCTCCTATGACCAAAGAATAAATAAGCGCGGGGTTTATGCGCGCTCAGGAGTCAGAAGTTTATGACAAGATGATATTGGCGGTAAAGGCCCAGTTCGCCGACTTAGTCAAAATTGGAGAGATTGTGGAAGAAGGGCTCCGCAGTGGCAAAATTGCCAAAACCCCAGTTTCTTCAGGACCTACCGGACCCCCAAAGAAAAAGAGAGAGGAGGTATCTTCGGTATCTTTCAATCCTAGTCCAAAACCACATAAACCCTTCGGAGCTGGTTACAAGAAGCCACTTGTTCCAATAACCCCTCCTCTAGTTCCACAAAACCCTCAACCAATCTTCTATACTCAGCCAATCTACCAAACTCCCATGCCAAATGTGCAGCCCATCTACCAAACTCCAGTCCCAAATATACAATCCACCTACCAAGCACCTCCCCAGAATTTTCCAGTATACCAAAGAGCTCCTGAAAACCAGAACAACCACCGGGTTCCTCCTCCCGCTAACCCCGGTCTCCCTCGACCAAAATTGGAAAAGAAAGTTCCTCAAACTTTCACTCAATTAGCCAAGACCCGAACTCAGTTATATGAAAGACTGAAGGTCGCTGGATTAGTTCAGCCCATTCAGCATAAACCAGGTAACTTCAACTCTCCTTTCTACAAAGCTGATCGGCATTATGCATATCACTCTGGAGGCACCAGACACAACACAGAGGATTGCATCAATCTGAAACACAAGATTCAAGATTTGATTGATTAGAAGGTAGTCACCTTACAGACAACACCGCCAAATGTTAATAACAACCCACTTACGAATCATGGAAGAGCCACTATAAACATGATCAAAATAGAGGAATAATGGTTTGCAAGCAAGTACATAGTGACGACGAGCCCCAGAAAGCCTGAGGAACTAGAAAGGTCTGTAGCTGCTTTGAGCATCGCGGAGAAGCTGCAATTTGCTGTGTTGGTGCCGGCTGAAAAAAAGGTTCATAATTGAAGCCACCACAACTCACGGCATGACAAGATCTGGGAGATGTTATGTCCCCGATAATCTGGTAGATGATGCTTATAAGAAGTGTCTGCAGAAAAGGCCAATCACTGAAGGCGAAGAAGAAGAGTTTTGGAGAAAAATGCAGCCAAAATAGTACTCGATTGTGAAGCACTTGGAAAAGACCCCGGCTCAAATTTCTCTTTGGGCATTACTCATGAGTTCTCTGTACCACAGACAGGCGTTACTCAAGGTTCTAAATGAAGCTTACGTGCCCACGGGTACCAGTGCAGAAAACTTTACTGCCATGGTAAGCCAAGTCCTAGAAAGCCACCGCATCTATTTAAGTGATGATGAGTAGCCTTTTGAAGGCGTGACGCACAACAAGGCTCTACATATCACTATTCAAATTCAAGAAAAGGTTGTGAATAGGGTACTGATCGATGATGGATCAGGATTGAACATTTGTCCATTGTCAATACTGACACAGTTGGAATACGATTTGGGAAAGTTCCGTCAAAGCAGGGTCAATATGAGGGCCTTCGACGGAGTACAGAGTGATACCCTTGGAGAAGTCAACCTATACATCCAGATGGGACCCACTGAATTTCGAACAGAGTTACAGGTCATGGATATTACCACTAGTTACAATTTGCTTTTGGGACGACCATGGATCCATGAAGCTGGGGACGTGCCATCAACCTTGCACCAAATGGTGAAGTTCTTTTGGGATGGGCACGAAGTGGTAATCCATGGATAGGGAAGCCACCTGAGTCACCCAAACGGCTGTGTCCCCACAATCGAAGAGGTCCCGAGAGGGAGTGACTTCTACACGGTGGAAATTGTGAATGCCACAGAAGAGGACCCGGCTCCTCAAATTCCTATGCCTCCCATTTTGCAAGATTCTTGCAACCACAATATTGAGGTGTGGTTATGAACCAGGCTCGGGGCTAGAAAGGAACTCTAATGGTCGGATCGAACCTTTAAGTATCCCTGGACAGTTGAGAAAGCACGGATTGGGGTATGTGATCCAAGAAGGTGACGCCAACAACAAAGAAAAGAAGAGGTCAGGACTGCCCAAGCCTTTTCCTCATTTGTATCAATAGTTCCCGGTACGCGTCAGTCCCCCAAGCGATGGGTTGGAGGATGGAATAGGGGATCTGTTTGAGGAGTGTGATGCTATCACGGAAGAAGCTCCCAAAACAACCACAATCAAGAACCTCAAACCCGGTGAGGAGTTTCAAAACTGGGTCGCCACTCTCTTAGTTACTCTCCACTCGGCTGGGTAGACAAAGACTTTGTTTTAAAAAATTCGGCGACGGTCCGGATGAGGCTCCACGACCCGCCCTTTATGTTTTAAGTTTCCTCGTATTTTTTACTGCTTTCTAAAAGGCATGAACCTACATTCATGTAGGTTGTAGCCATAGTTTGTAAATATTTCTGAATTTCAAATGAAAGCCTCCTTATTTTGAAAATATTCATCGTTTAAAGTTTTTTTTTCTTATTATTATCTAACCCATTTTGTTTTGGTTTCAGTAATAATAAGTTAACACCTGCCACTGTCATGTCATGTCAAGGGATTAACAAACAAATTGAGCTAGGTTATGATGATTTCAAGGAATATGATGAAGAAACTATGGTTCTCGAAGACTTGACAGAGGAATTAAAATACTTTGAGAACCGAGAAAAGACTAATCTAGAGGAAACTAAGACAGTCAATCTAGGAGACAACCAAGAAGTCAAAGAAACCAGAATCAGTGTCCATTTGACAGAAACACAGAAAAGAGAACTTATCATATTGCGCCAAGAATACATTGCCATATTTTCTTGGGCCTACAATGATATGCCAGGGCTAAGCACAAATATTGTCTCCCACAACCTTCTTATTAATCCAGGGTTTGATCCCATCAAGCAGAAGATTCAAAAGTTTAAGCCAGATCTAAGTCTGAAGATCAAGAACGAAGTTACCAAACAAATTCAGTCTGGAGTGGTAGAGGTTACAAAGTGTCCAAACTGGTTGGCCAATATCGTCCCAATTCCTAAGAAAGATGGGAAGATCAGAATCTGAATTGATTATCGAGACCTGAAAAGGGCTAGTCCCAAAGACAACTTCCCATTGCCCAATATCCATATCCTTATCGATAACTGCGTGAAGCACAAAATATAGTCATTCATGGATTGTTTTGGTAGATACCATCAGATCATAATGGATGAAGAAGATGCAAAGAAAACAACCTTTATCACCCCCTGGGGTATCTACCATTACCGAGTGATGCCATTTGGTCTCAAAAATGCGGGTGCTACTTATATGCGAGCCGTGACAACCATTTTCCATGACATGATTCATAAGGAGATCAAGGTATACGTGGATGACGTGATTGTCAAATCCCATGAGAGTTCAGATCACTTGAACCATTTGAGGAAGTTTTTTGACCGCCTGTGAAAACACAACCTAAAGCTGAATCCCGCAAAGTGTGCTTTCGGGGTGCCAGCTGGCAAATTATTGGGTTTTATAGTTAGTAGAAGGGGCATCGAGCTTGACCCTTCAAAGATCAAAGCAATTCAGGTGTTGCCTCCTCCGAAGACCAAGAAAGAGGTCATGAGTTTCCTGGGAAGGTTCAATTATATTAGTCGATTCATAGATCAATCAACAGTTATTTGTGAACCTATTTTCAAGTTATTAAAGAAAGATGCACCGACTGGTTGGACCAAGGAGTGCCAGCAAGCTTTTGATCGTATCAAGGACTACTTGTCCAGTCCTCCAATATTGGTTCCTCCAAGAGAAGGGAGCCCATTATTGCTGTATCTATCAGTTTCAGAAAATGCCTTTGGATGCATCCTGGGACAACATGATGAAATCGGAAAGAAAGAACGAGCGATTTATTATCTGAGTAAGAAGTTCACTCCGTGCGAGGCTCGTTATACTTTGTTAGAAAAAACTTGTTGTGCTTTGACTTGGGTCACCCAGAAGTTGAGGCATTATCTGTCGTCCTATACGACGTATCTCATTTCTAGAATGGATCCCCTGAAGTACATATTCCAAAAGGCCATGCCTACAGGGAAGTTGGCCAAATGGAAGATGTTGCTATGTGAGTTCGACATCATATATGTGACTCAAAAAGCAATCAAGGGACAGTACTTAGCAGATCATTTAGCAGAAAACCCGGTGGATGAAGATTATGAGCCACTCCAAACTTACTTCCCCGATGAAGAGATTCTGTTCGTAGGTGAAGATATTGCTGAGTCATACCCAAGTTGGAGATTGTTCTTCGACGAAGCGGTCAACTTCAAAGGTTCAGGCATTGGAGCAGTCTTGGTATCAGAAACTGGTCAGCACTACCCTGTGACAGAAAAACTCCATTTCTCGTGCACTAACAACATGGCTGAGTACGAAGCTTGTATTCTTGGTATCCAACTGGCTATTGATATAAATGTCTGAGAACTTATGGTTATCGGTGATTCTGATTTGCTAATTAACAAAGTTCAAGATGAATGGGCTATGAAGAACCCCAAGATCGTGTCGTATGTGAAGATGGTTCAAAATTTGTGCAAGAGATTCAGGAAGATCGAATTCAAGCATACACCAAGGATTTAGAATGAGTTTGCCGATGCCTTGGCAACCATATCCTCCATGATTCAACATCCCGATCAGAATTATATCGATATGTTGATAATAGGTCTCAAAGAACAACCAGCGCACTGTGCGCAAGTCAAAGCAGAATCAGACGGAAAACCATGGTATTATGATATTAAGAGGTATCTAGAAGTTAGAGTCTATCCCAAAGATGTGACCGCCAACCAAAATAAAACCATTCGCCGAATGGCCAACAACTTTTTCCTAAATGGAGAAATCCTGTATAGGAGGACTCTGGACCTTCGATTCTTAAGATGCGTTGATTCGGTTGAAGCCACAAGACTATTGGAAGAGGTACACGCTGGAGTGCATGGTCCCCACATGAATGGGTTCACCTTAGCCAAGAAGATTTTGTGAACTAGATACTTTTTGAGGACCATGGAAAATGACTGTAGCAAGTTCGTACAAAAATGTCACAAATGCCAGATCCACAGAGATTTGATTCGAGTACCACCTAGCGATCTTCATGCAATGAGCGCACCTTGGCCTTTTGTAACCTGGGGCATGGATGTCATTGGTCCCATCGAGCCGTCTGCCTTGAATGGACACAAATTCATTTTGGCAGCTATTGATTACTTCACCAAGTGGGTAGAAGCTGCTTTTTACAAGTCTGTGACCAAGAAGGTTGTAGCCAATTTTGTTAAAAACAACCTAATCTGTTGATTGGGGATCCCCGAGTCAATTATTACCGACAACGAAACAAATTTGAACAACTATTTGATGAAAGAAATATATGAGCAATTCAAGATCACTCACAGTAATTCAACCACATACCGACCACAAATGAATGGAGCTGTGGAAGCCGCCAACAAGAATATCAAGAACATCTTGAGAAAAATGGTTGACCATCACTGATCTTGGCACGAGATGTTGCCTTATGCTTTATTGGGATACCGGATGACCGTCAGGACTTTGACCGGGGTGACCCCTTATATATTGGTGTAAGGGTCGGAAACAGTGATACCTGCGGAAGTTGAAATACCATCTCTTAGGATCATTCGAGAAGCCGAACTGAACAATGAGGAATGGGTTCGTGCCTGTCATGAGCAACTCATGTTGATTGATGAGAAAAGGATGAGTGCCATATGCCATAGTCAGTTGTACCAGCAAAGAATGATTCGTGCATTCAAAAAAAGAGTAAGAGCTCGCATATTTGCCAAAGGAAACTAGTCCTTAAGCGCATTTTCCCCCACCAGGAGGAATACAAAGGAAAGTTTGCACCCAACTGGAAAGGGCCGTATGTCATTCAGAAAGTGTTATCCGGAGGAGCTCTGATCCTATTCGAAATGGATGGCCAAGTACGGACCAAGCCTATCAACTCCGATGCCGTGAAGAAATACTATGCCTAATGATAGTCTTTCTTTCTTTCTTTCTTTTCTGTATTGGCATTTTCTGATTGTAATCATTTTTGCAGTTAGTAAAAGCTTAAAATATCCCCTATTCTCTATGAATGAACTACGTTTGACCTGAATTCTCAAGAATGAGATACGTAGGCAGCCTGTGTCAGCCTCAGTCAACCCCTTAGGAAAATCTATCTTTTCCCGTACGAACTACGTTTGACCTAAATTCTCAAGAATGAGATACATAGGCGGCCTGTGTCGGCATCGGTAAACCCCTTAGGAAAATCTATCTTTTCCCGTACGAACTATGTTTGACCTGAATTCTCAAGAATGAGATATGTAGGCGGCCTTTGTCGGCCTCGATCATCCCTTTAATTATTTCCAATAATCTCCCACTATAAGCGTGGGAACTATGTTTGACCTGATTCCTGCCTTAACGGGATACGTAGGCGCCACAATGGTTCGGTCATATCACCCCAGGAAATGGAAACTGGGGCAGATTTTTGAGAAAGGAATCTAAAAAATTCAGAAGATGAAGGTCGTTTCCAACAAGAAAAGATGATGCTTGTAGATACGCAAATGCCATAATGGTTCATCCGTAAAGCCCATGAAATGGAAACTGGGGCATAATTTTTGAGAAAGGAATCTCAAAAATTCAGAAGACAAAGAGCATTAGACTCTGAAGAGTTCCCCAGCAAGAATTTAGAGTATGCCGAAGAGCAACAAAAGCAAATACCGAGAAAGAATCTCGCGATCCCCACAGAGTCTTAAGTCTCTTGCCGGAAGGAATAAAATCCGCTAAGAAACCTTTAACTGGGGCAATTTTTTTTGAGAAGGATCCCAAAATTTTTGCCAAGCTTCATTCAAGAGTTCAACATTAAGCTCCGAGGAATTCCCCAACATCGAGAGATCAAAGTCTACTTCAAAGAAATCCCCAGTCCTATATGGATTAATCCCGGCTGTGATAGATTTCTTGAAAATCATCTTTCAAGTTCCCCAGCTAGGACGACGAAGGGCATCCATAGTCCGCCAACAGTATGTCAGAAATGTCAAGACCTCGAGTAAAGGACGATCATTGAACTAGTACATGACCTGACAGGCAGAGACATTTCCAAATTATCTCCTTTTTACACCCTTTGTTTTCCAAAGAACTTGTTTGAAAAATATTTACAAAGATTAGTTTTACTCCTTTAATATGATTTTGTATTATGTCTACCTTGGTTCGGGGAGAGTCGAGGGTGACAAGTACCTGAGATTGGAAAGCATACGGAGAAGACAAAACCAGGAGCAGAAGATCAAACGAGGTCAACACAGGCCTGTTTTGAAAAAACTAACAATTTTTCTGTGGATGCAAGTTGTCCCCAAAAGAATATCAGAAAGCGGTCCCGCATTATCCAACGCATTCAAAGAAAGGCAACGAGACCAGATGCTTTAAAATTTGGCGAGAAAAGCCCAAAACAACAGGAAGAGGCCAAAGAGGCAAAAGCCCCTAAAGCGGATGACTTTTTTGGTAGTTCACATAAACTACCAAATAAAGAGAACCCGAGAACGTTCTTAAGTCCCCAAAAGGGATCAACACATCTCGGTCAGCTTCAAAATTGGGGGCACCAAACAAAGAGCAACAACACTCCCCACCAATGCCTAGCAAGACAGGGATCACCCCAAACAAACAATGTTCAAAAAATGGTATTCATGGCTGTCCTTGAAAGCAGGCACGACCATTTCTCTTGCATTTTTAAAGTTATTTTGATCAGCTTCATAGATGCTGTCTTTAAAGTCTTTCAAATCTTGACTGTAGTCGCTGATAAAAGTGACACTGTGTCTGCTAAACATTTGCCTTGAGCGCAGGTACCCAAAAAGGAGTCAACATGAAGTCCAAAGGTGATGTTTTCATGACTTCCCTATGGAACATTGCATCATGCTACATGGCATCACATTTTGCATTCACGTTGCATCATACTGCATGGCATCACATTTTTGCATTCACGTTGCATTATGCTGTATGGCATCGCATTTTTGCATTTACATTTGCATCATGCTGCACTGCATCACATTGCATCATGATGCATTACATCACATTGCACCATATTGCATCACCTGGCATAGCATTGTGTCACATCATATTATAACATATCTTATTGCATCATATTATATTATCTTGCATCGTATTGCATGGCATCATATCGCTGGAGCATGCCAAGAGGGCCATTCATATTTGCATGCCGAGAGGGCCATGCCAAGAGGGCCATTCATATTTGCATGCCGAGAAGGCCATTCATATTTCCATGTCAAGAGGACTATGCCGAGAGGGCCATGTTAAGAGGACCATGCCGAGAAGGCCATTCATATTTCCATTCCGAGAGGGCCATGTCAAGAGGACCATGCCAAGAAGGCCATTTATATTTGCATGTCAAGAAGACCATCATTATCATATATCACAGACACACATCCCCTACAAAGATTATGTCCCTCTGCCAGCTGGCTTCAAAGAGGAAGACATTCATTAGACATCCCCAAGTCACACTAGCTATGCAGGATCGACCTAAGCATGCTTATATCCAAAATTACGTGAGGCGAAAGAGTCTGACGTTGAGGATATCATTATCATTTATTATGCCAAGTCTGACATCTAGCTTATTTATGTCCCATATTGCATAAGGCGGAGGAGTTTGACATCAAGGATATTTTATGCACCTTTATTCGAAAGCATCAATCGCCGGAAGATGCTGTTATACACCACCTGTCATCAAGGTTCGAAGCATATTATCTGACAGATATCTGTAAGTAGTCTCTGCCTAAATCGGACATTAAATTAGATTTTCCAACATTTGAAGGTGGATAGTGTGCAAGATTGCCCGAACTTTGACAGAACGATATCTATAAGTCACAACGATATCCGAAATTGGATAGTGTGCAAGATTGCCTGAACTTTGACAGAACTAAGAGCTATCCGTAAGACGCAATGATATCTGAAATTGGATAGTGTGCAATATCACCTAAAGATTGAAAGTTCAAAGGTAACGTGTAAGTCACAACGATATCCGAAATTGGATAAAGTGCAAGACTACCAAAAATGGATGGTCCAAGGGTTATCTATAAGCCGCGATATATCCACGTTGATATTGTGCAGGATTACCCAAAAGCTAATAATTCGAGGGAAATCTTTAAGTCACGTCATGTCCAATATCAGATAAAAGTGCAGGATTACCCAAACACTGGCGATTCAAAGGATATCTGTAAGCCACCTCTATCCAAAGTCGGATAATGTGCAAGATTACTCGAAATTTAGCAAATTAAAGGCTTATGTAAGCCGCTTCTATCCAAAGTCGGATGATGTGATAGATTACCCAAAGCCTAAAAATCCAAGGAGTGTCTGTTAGTCATATTGGTGTGGATGATACGCGAGATCTACCCCAAATACATATGCAAAAGACCACCGCCAAAAGCCAAGAAGGCTACCGCATTCAGGAGAGTTCCCTTAAACAATCAAGAAGGTCGTCATCATTCAAAAATTGCTACACAAGCAATATTATCTGATAGCCAAGAAGGCTATCACGTTTGACTATCATGGAAGCGTCTATTTCCTAAAACAGAGATAGGAAAGGATGTCATCTTCCTCAAGAAACAACAGATAAAGGAAAATGAGGGACAATGCTATCTCTCCTTGTTGAATTCTTGTTACTACTAACCATTTGGTTTCGAGATATTGTCGAGAGCATCAAAGAAGGATGAAATTCTCAAAAGCAAAACCACAGGTGCGGACTACACCAAAAAAGATGCATCACAACGTGGAACTTTTTCTTAGCAGCAACTTGTGACACAGCCCAGAGAGGGACGTCAAACTCTTTGGACACGAACTGAGGAACAACTCACCACCACCATCAAACCACACCCCTATCAGAAGGCATGTGGGTATTTCCTATCTTTGGGTTTTGGTTTCGCATCCAGGGTATTTTCTGAACCCGCATTGGAAGCTTCAAGACTGCTATGTTTCTTTTTTTGCTATATGAAGATGTTATAGGTTTTTAGACCTGTTCAACTCCCATCCCCTTTCCCTCATTTTTTATATGTTACCCTATTCCTTTCCCCCCTTCTCTTGAAATGATTTTAGCATACTAGACGGTTGTTGTGTGATTAGAATTTGTTTAGGTCTAAGGTTTTAAGAATTTGAACTCCATGATTGTTGTGTGTGTAAGTTCTATCATGGAAGAGAACTAGAGGTGAGGCATGCCTCCTTGTGACATGTTCCTCACCCCTGTAGGTTCCTCTGATTCATCTTCATCAAGATGACCACTTTCCTGTTTGCTTTACATGTTACTTGTATGGACCATGAGATGATTTCAGCCTATATCATGTTAATAGCTCTCTCACATACCCCTCCTTTGTGTTCTTGAGTGATTACCTATTAGTTATACTAGTAATCAGTGTTAAATACCTGTCCAACCTGCTTGATTTGTCTGTGATTAATATGTGATTTCTAAATTAGGTTCTTTAACTAGTCTTTTTGCTTAAATTATCTGGAATCTGCCCTCTATGTTTAAATTTAAGTGTTGAAAGTGACTAGATATGATCAAAAGTGCTGAATATGTGCCTTATGTCTATGTGATACCATTTTTGTGCATATGAGTATATATGTTTTGCTTGAACCAATTCCTCCCCCCTTATGATTTTTGGAGAATAATTAGCCTCTATAAGTGTTTGAAAATGCCTAAGTCTTATAAAGTATATGTCTTAATGATAAAATTAGTGATTCTATTGTATGAGTGTCCCTGTTTCATGTGCTTAATTTGGTATAAAATCTGCGTATATTTCTCTTAAGTGTGAAATCTACATTGTTAAATTAGTGTTTTTGCTTAATCTGGTTAAAATATGTACTAATCGTTATCTATTTTTACTCTTTCTATGCATGGAATATGGTGGAGTCCAATTGGACTCCCAAAATCCCCCTTTGCATTTCTTCAGTTGGGCCTAGCCCAACAACTATCCGGACCAGCTTGTTCAAAGCCCAAAAGGGTCGAGTTGTTGAAAAGAAGGAGAAGCAGCTGAAGAAGAAAATGGGCCAAGCCCAAGCGCTACATCAGCAGAATAGTCCAAATGGACTGAATAAATAAAAATGGGCCAAGCTCATGAGATTCAGCAGCAGCAATAGCCCAAAGGGCTAAAAGATGAAAAGTGGACTAAGTCCAAAGTGAAAACGGCGGTGGGCCTAAAGAGGGCCCACACACTAGTATTAGGACAGGATTAACATATTTTAATTATGTCTTCTTACTTAGTTGATTAGTTTAATTGTATAATTTGGACCGACTTGGTAAAACTTAGCTAAATTATCCCCAAATGAAATCAAAATTTCTGTTTAAACGTTTTTTATGTTAATTACTGTTGTTCTTTAAATGTCAACTCTGTTTTCCCTATGTATAAAAATGAACTCTTCCATATATTGTCTTTATAAAATCAACTCTTTCTAAAAATAACTAGATGTTTTATAAACCAATCCCGTTTTCAAAAGTTAGTCAACAAGTTAGTTTTTCAAACAAGCCCGGGCAACAGCGAGTTAGCGATACTCTTGGTGCATTAACACCCTTCCAAGAGTATTAACTTGAACCCTTACCCTTAATCTCTTAATTTTTAAAGTCTTTATCTGTTTTGGGATTTTAAAAATTCTTATAAGTTTTTTCTTGGTTTTTACTTTATAAAAACTAAGTGGCGACTCTTGCTTTTAATTGAAAACGTTTCAGAAACTTTAATTAGATTTTTGAAATGAACCTTTCAACAAACAAAGCCATGTTATTCCGTCCTTGCCTGAAAAGGATCAAAACACTATATTATATACAGTACATTCTACATACTTACTCTCTTTAGCACTGTATCTTTTAATGATATAGGCATAGGTACCCAGGCCCATGATCAGATGCTATGTTAGTCCTCACTCTCAACTATTAGTGAGCCCTCCTCACTTTCTGGGGGCTTAATATGCAGTTTAGTAGCTTTACTTTAGGTAATAAAGGTATGCCAAGGGCCTTGTCCTGGTAGTCAGTATTCAGACATGTTTAAAGGCTTCATAGATAGACAGTTAGTCAGTGAGTGAAGTCATGCTTTTGAATTTCAAATTTTACTCTAAGTCACACTTTAATGCATTTTCCTTTTTCGTTAAAAGATCTATCTTTTTAAATGCTCTTTTTCAGTATGTTTCCTCTTATTTCTAGTGTATGATCCAGTATTATTCCATGTAAAGGGTCCTCTTGAGCTAACAATGACATTGGGTGCCATCCACATCTACGGTGTAGGCTCTGGGTGTGAAAAACTTGGTATTAGAGCCTTAGGTTCAAGTGTCCTAGAATTTCTGTGAAGCCGTCTAGTTAAGTCCTTCTAATGGGTGTGAAGCATGCCACACTTATAAATATAGAAGCTACATGATTTTAGGGAAATGCTACCCTTCTTTCATAGTCTAGCTCGTTCTATAGAGTTGAACTCTGTGAAACTGACTCTAACTCATGCATTGTTATATATTTTCAAACATTCCTCTTAAGAGAAAGATGACCACAAGACAAAGGGCTACCACCAGTGACAAAGTTTCTAATGAGGAAAATGCCAATGAGTTGCCTCTAACTCGTGGGATGTAGACAAAACTCAAGGTTGTCCTTCTGGCCAACATGATAGAGTTGTGTCTACATCTTTGACATCAGGTCCAATCGGAGGTCCTGCATCATTTACAGCTCATTCGTCAAACATTTCAAATGCTTAGTTTAAGAGAGCTTTGTATATACTCACCAGCTTATTGCATCTCAGTCATGTTGTTAGGGTGCAACCCCTGTGAATCCTAGATCTCATGACTTATCTAATACTTCTAAAATTCGCCAGTCCTCCTAATGAATCCACAAGTCTTCACAGGGTCGAAGGTTGAGGAGGACCCCCAAAACTTCATTGATGAGATACATAATATTCTCATAGTGATGCATGTTAGTGACACCAAAGGGGTTAAGCTTGCTTCCTACCAGCTGAAAGATGTCTTCAACACTTAGTATGAACAATGGGAGTTGTCCCGAGGAAATGATGTAGCTCCACAGTTTGGGATGATTTTATGGAAACTTTCATTGATCATTTCTTACTTTTTAGAGTTAAAGGAAGCTAAGGATGATGAGTTTATGAACCTCAAGCAAGGTACTATGAGTGTGAGGGAGTACAGTCTAAAGTTCATACAATTGTCGCGATATTCTCCAAAAATGGTGTCTACACGAGGGCAAGCATGAGGAAGTTTGTGTCTGGTATTGGAAGAAACTTGGATAAAGAGTGTGCTACTGCATTGCTACATAGTGATATATATCCAGGTTTATGTTCTATGCACGGTAGACCAAAGAACAAATATAGAAATATAGGGAAGAGAACCAGAATAAGAGGGCCAGGTCAGCTAGCAATGATGTTAGCTATTAGAAGAACAATAACAAGACATTCTTCCATAAGAGGTCATCAGGACCTGCTCCATTTTTAGCTAGGGCTCTATGTTAGAGGCCCAGAAATGACCAGAGGTTCTAGACCAACAATAGTTTCATGGCACCAGGCTCATAGTCATAGGGTAGTATTGCACAAAGGACCTCACAATACCCTATCCGTAACATGTATGGTAAGAAACATCCAGTGGAATATAGCTTGCGTCTATGTGGCTTCTTTGGATGTGGCTAACAAGTCAACTTTCTAAGGGATTATCAATCTATGAAGTAGAATTATGGGGCCAATCAAGCCCAGTCTATAAGTTCGGCCACTCTAGCAGGTCAAGGTGTGAAAAAGGGTACTACTTTAGGAACAAGCAGGGGTCAGATCCGCTTGTATGCTTAAGCTAGTTGTTTGGAACTAGAAACATCCCTAGATATTGTCACGAGTATGTAAAAGTTTTTTCTCATGATGTCTATGCTTTACTTGACCTTAGGGACACTTTATCTTTTGTGATCCCTTGTGTTGCTATGATGTTTCGAATGAGTCCTGAATAATTTCTTGATCCATTTCTTGTTTCTACTCCTATTGCTGAGTCTTTCATAGCTAGATGTGTCTATAGAAATTATATGGTAACCATTTATCATAAAGACACAATGGCCAACCTAGTTGAGTTAGATATGGTTGACTTTGATATCGTTATGGGCATGAAATTGTTGTACTCATGATATATTTTAGTTGGCTATCAAACTAGAGTTGTGAAATTCCAGTTTCCTAATGAACTAGTCCTAGTATGGGGAAGGGGTGCAGTGGTGCCAAAGGGTAAGTTTATTTTGTACCGTAAGGACAGAAAGATTGTTTCTAAGGAGTACATTTATCACTTAGCCTAGGTTAGAGATTCTAATGCCGAAGTCCCGACTCTTCAGTCAGTGTTAACTGTCAATGAATTTCCTGATGATCTTCTCGGAGTTCCCCTCAATTTGGAGATTGACTTTGGAATTGTGTCATGCCTCGAGGCTACCCCTTAGACGTAACATGGGACTTAGGATCACAAGTGACCCCAAACTAACCCTTTGGTCTTAGCATGACGTAAGCAACATGATAATAACATAGCAGAAGGATAAATAATGGAAGCAGTTAATCTAACTAAACATGAGATAAAGGTCTAAGAGTAGTAGATCTGAAACTCAATTAAAGAATATCTAGCTATGTCTAAAATGCCTCTAAACTAACATACGAGTTGCTAGGACAAAACCCCAGCTAACTCTAGCTACTGAAATGAAGGAGCCTACTAACTAGGAAACATATTAGTCCTCAAAAGATGAGGACTCACCAATCAATACTGGATAATCGGCAATCTCTAGCCATGAGCCTGAGAATGGGAACCTGAATCTGCATCATAATAGGATGCAACACAAGAAATATGTGTCAGTAGTATAGGATGTACCGAGTATGCAAATTTATGCAACAATAGGGTAAAAACATACTTAAAATATGCTTAAAATTGAGTTCATGCATACTAAGAGGAAACATGAGTAAAACATCGTAGTTTGAGCATAAGACATAAAATAGAAGTCAAACTTCAAAATAGGATATCATATAACTTTATAACTTGAAAACATTCTTATGGGAGTTTCTCTTAACCGACATAAACTGTGATGAGCTACATAGATTTCAGTGTCATGCATCCACACTAAAATTTTTTGTCCTAACCGGCCAAGGTTAGAACCATGTCATAAGGATCCTGTCATAAGCTACGGAGGGTAACCTACGGTGGCAATGTAGTTTTGGACTTGGGTTATCTAGAACCCTCATTGCTTGGTGCTAAATACTACTCCCAAAACATAACATGAGGCTCATATACATGTGACATATCTAGATGTCAAAAATTGTTCATAAACATGTTCATAATCCGTATCTTCATAATACTCACGAACCTTGTTTTAGAAAATCATTCATGAGATTGATGGCACATCGGGTGTCTTGACTTTCATAATGATTCATAACTTAAAAGCTTGCAAGGCACTAGTTCAATTTCATAACCACATGCACTTTCATAAAAAATAGGAACTAGGCATGCAATTGCTTGAAATTCATGAAGTCATGCTATAAAATATGCCAATTTACTTAAATCAATCCATGTATGCAAAATTGGCTAGACTAAGCCTTAAATTCATGAAGTAGGACTTCACTTGAAAAACCCATAAGAAATCATGCAATTTAGAATAGGATTTCATAGTAGAATCATGAGAAAATAATTTATAGAAAAGTCTATGAGAATTGGTAAGAACCCTAATTTGAAATTCATGAAAATCCATATTAAATTTGGGTGTTTTGAGCATAAGGGTGAAAGAATCCCTTATTGAATATCCACATACCTTAATTGAAGCTTTCTTAATATAGGATGAGAGGGATGGAGACTTGAAGGTGGAATCCATAGCTTGGAGCTTGGGAGAATGGAGACCCTTTCTTCTTTTAGGATTGAATGAGAGTTTGAGAGAAGACTTGGGCTAATTAGGGATGAAACCCTACTAAAAATGTCCAAAACGACCTCACTTAGGAGTTAAAAGGGTGGGTAATTATAACAATGCCCCTGGGTAAAAGCTAGGAAAAACAGATTAAAAATCTCAGTAAAAGGTTCCACGGACCCTTTCCATGGACCGTAGATAGAACCACAGTTCGTGGATTGCAATCGTGGTTCCTAAGCCAACATGCAAGCTACATGTATGAGATCTACGGACGAGGTCTATGTCTCATGGAAATTTTCACAGACCGTAGAAACCTCTTGTGGTTTTTAGCCTAGATGACCAGCTGCGGGTCTGATTCCACGAACTACTAGCCCGGTCCGTAGAACAATCTACGGCCCGTAGGACCTGTTTGTGGTTCCTGGGGAAAAAGGGCTGAGCCTCAGTCTGAGTTCCATGAGTTGGTTCCACGAACTGTGGAACCATCCATGACTCGTGAACTTCAATCGTGGTTCTCAGACATGAGGAGGGGTCTACATAATAGATTCCACGAGTCCATTCCACGACTCATGGTTCAGCACACAACTTATTGTTTGGGATCATGATCCCTAAAACGTTCATATTAGTTTCTAAGTTTAAAGGTTGATTCGAGTTCCGAGGTGTTACAATATCTTATCCTTGGGATCATTCTTCCTCGAATGAAGACTAAGTAAAGGAAATTGAAGAGAAAACAACCCAAAAACCAACATAACATGAAAACTGAAGAACAATCATGAAGATAGAGTTCCAACTTAAAAACATGATTGAACTAACTCCGTAAACAAGAACACATGCTAGGATCATGAGGAAAACTGATTCAGTAGAATCAGAGGGACATACTAAGGAGGAATCTATTACCTCAAGCTGAAACTAGATCGGAAGGAAAGAGATGAGGGTACTTGGTTTTCATGGTTGCTTCTGCTTCCCTCAACTAGTTGGTTCCTCCAAAGGACCTTCACCGAAGCGACTTCCTTGTTCCTTAACCTTCATATCTGACGATCAAGAATCTCAACATGAACTTCTTCATAAGTGAGGCTATCCTTCACACCCACATCTTTTAAAGGTACAATCAAGGTTGGATCGCCAACACACTTTTTCAACAAGGACACATGGAAAACCAAATGAATTGCTTTTAGATCGGCTAGCAACTCCAACTCATTATCAATACTACCAACTCTCCTCAGAATCCTGTAGGGACCTACATTGCTGGGACTAAGTTTTCCCTTCTTACTGAACCTCATCACACCCCTAATGGGTGACACCTTAAGTAATACCCAATCATCAATCTCAAACTTTAATTATCTCATATGATTTTTGTCGACTATGAGCGGTCTTCAACCTCTCCCTAATAATCTGAACTTTCTTAATAGTCTCATGAACCGAGTATGGAACAATCAAAGCTGCTTCACCTACCTCAAACCAACCAATAGGAGATCTACACCTCCGCCCATAAAGTGCCTCATAAGGAGCCATCTGGATGCTAGAATGGAAGTTGTTGTTGTAGGCAAACTTAATAAGAGGTAAGTGATCATCCCAATTACCTTTAAATTCAATCACACAAGCTTTTAATATGTCCTCTAAGGTCTGGATAGTACACTCTGCCTGGCCATCCATCTGTGGGTGAAAAGTTGTGCTAAGTTTAACCCGAGTAGCAAGACCCTTCTGAAATAACCTTCAAAACTGGGATGCAAACTGAGTTCCCCTATCTGAAATGATAGAGAATTGAACCTTATGTAATCAGACTATCTCACGGATATAGAGCCAGGAATAATCCTCTACTGAATCGATAGTCTTAACAACCAAGAAGTGGGATGACTATGTCATCCTATCGATAATCACCTAAATAGAATCATGTTGTGTGTGAGTACAAGGTAAGCCATTAATGAAGTCCATATTGATCCCTTCCAATTTCCAAGTAGGAAAATCAATATCCTAAGTCATGCCACCTAGTCGCTGATGTTCTAACTTCACTTGTTGACAGTTGGGACACTTAGCCACTAAATATGCTTATGCCCCTATTCATTCCATTCCATTAATAGACTTCTCGTAGGTCACAGTACATCTTTGTGGCACCGGGGTGAATAAAATACCTGGAGCTATAAGCCTTTGTCAAAATCTGCTATCGCAACCCATCTATATCTGGAACACATAATTGACCCTGATATTGAAGCATACCATCTCCCCCTCAGGAGAAAACCTCAACCCTCTGCTGATGGACTTCACCCTTCAACTGATGCAAAATAGGATCACTGTCTTGCTTCTCTTTTACCTCAACTACCAAAGATGACTCGAACCCATCCTGAATAATAACACCACCATCCGCTAAATTTATAAGGTGAAATCCCAATTTAGCAAGTCTATGAACATCCTTGGACAACTCCTTCTTTCCATCCTCAGCCGAAGGCACACTACCCATAGACAACCTACTAAGTACATCAGCCACTACATTGGCCTTACCCGGATGGTAAAGCACACTCATATCATAATCCTTAAGAAGCTCAAGCCATCTCAGTTGATGAAGATTCAATTCCTTCTTAGTGAACACATACTTAAGGCTCTTATGGTTGGTAAATACATCCACATGGACACCATACAAGTAGTGTCTCTGAATCATCAAATCAAAAACCACTGTCGCTAACTCAAGATCATGAGTCAGGTAATTCTTCTCCTGAATCTTAAGCTGTCTAGAAGCATAGGCAGTCACCTAACCACACTGCATCAAAACACAACCCAAAACAATCCTAGAAGTATCACAATACATAACAAAGCCATCTAAGCCATCAGGTAGGGCCAAAACTGGGGCTGTGGTCAACCTAGTCTTCAATTCCTGAAAGTTCCTCTCACACTCATCAGACCACTGAAACTTAACTTTCTTCTGAGTCTACTTGGTCAATGGGGAAGCTATGAAAGAAAACCCTTGCACAAATCTCCTGTAGTAACCAGCCAAACCCAAAAAGCTCCAATATCATACGGGAAAGTGGGTCTAGGTTAGTTCTTCACTGCCTCTACTTTCTGCAAATCAACTCGAATACCATATCTACTCACAATATGACCTAAAAAAGCAATAGACTGTATCCAAAATTTACACTTACTAAACTTAGAAAATAGCTAACAATCCTTGAGAGTTTGCAACACAACTCTTAAATATTCCGCATGCTCATTCTCACTCCGAGAGTAGATATGTATATCATAAATAAAAACAACCACAATCATATCCAAATACTATTTGAACTCATGGTTCATCAAGTCCATAAAGGTTGCAGGAGAATTAGTTAGTCCAAAAGAGATAACCACAAATTCATAATGATCATACCGAGTTCTAAAGCTATTTTTGGAATTTCACACTCTCAAACATGGAGTTGATGATAACCGATCTAAGATCAATCTTAGAGAAATAGCTGGCACCCTGAAGTTGATTGAACAAGTCGTCAATCTTTGGAATAGGATAATTATTCTTGATCGTGACCTTCTTCAACTATTGGTAGTCAATACACATTCTGAGAGAACCATCTTTCTTACGCACGAATAGAACTGGATCACCCCATAAAGAGATGCTGGGTTAAAAAAACCCTTATCAAGAAGGTCTTTCAACTGCTCTATCAATTCCTTAAGCTCCACTGGAGCCATTCTGTAAGGATAAATAGAGATAGGCTGCATATCTAGGAGAAGGTCTACCCCAAAGTCGATCTCCCACTTAGGAGAGACTCTGGGCAGATCCTCGGGAAATACTTTTGGAAATTCACTCATAATAGGAACTGATTGGAGAGATGGGGTTTCAGACTCCGAGTCCATAACCCAAACTATATGATAGATTTTAACCCTTAGAGATCATCTTCATAGCCTTAAGGTAAGATATGAAATGACCCTTTAAGGATAGAGGACTACCCTGTCACTCTAAGATAAGTTCATTAGGAAACTTGAAACTGAATACTCAGATACGATAATAAACCGAGGCATAAAATGCATGCAACCAATCCATACCAAGAATAACATCAAAGTCGGGCATCTCCAACTCTACTAGATCGACTGAAATGAATCTATAAAGGACTGAGATAGGATAATTTCTATAAATTCTCTTGGATAAGACTGACTCACCAAGGGTAGTAGAAAAACAGAAGGGTTCTAAGAGTTGTTCAGTACTGACTTCAAATTTGCAAGAAACTAAAGGGGTCACAAAAGACAAGGAAGCTCTGGGGTCTAGCAAAGCATAAACATCGAAAGACAAGACTTTCAATATACCAGTAACAACATCTGGGGAACTCTCTTAATCCTAGTGAGATGACATATCATATAGACAATTCTGGCGCTGATCACCACCCAAACCAGAAGCAGCACCATACTTGGCTGGATGACCCGCTAGGACTACTGAAGTAGATTGAGTCCTTCCACCTTCATGTCCTTTATTGGCTGAAGGGAAATACTTAATCATGTGTCCAACATGTCCATACCTAAACAATCCACCTGTTCCATAAAGACAATTTCTCAGGTGATTCTTCCCATACTTATTGCCAACAGGGTAGGAGGGCCCTTTTGTAACACTCCCCTGAGACTGCGAACCTGATACTCTACCTGATTGATCATGCCTAGGCCTGGGGAGCCTGAGTAGGAGAACTAGCTGATGAAGGCATGGGTCCTAATGACCTTTTCTTAAATGAAGAATGGTGTCCACCTCCAGACCTCTAATGGATAAAACCCAAACTTTTTGATCTAGACCTCTTGTTCTCCCTTGCCATTTCCTTCAACTTATCTCCCTCGATCTGATGGCTTTGTTCATAAGCCTAGAGATATCCATGTCCCCCAAAAGCATAGCACATCTGCACTCCTTTTTCACCAAGTTTGACACCCCATAAATGAACTTGCTCATCCGATCCCTTGGATTAGCCACCATAGAAGGGGAATATCGAGAAAGACGGGTGAACCTCAATCTATATTCCTGAACCAACATAGATTCTTGCCTCAAATTCATGAACTCTTTGGCCTTAGCTCTCTCAACTCCCTAGGGAAAAACTGATCAAGAAATGCTCCCTCAAAGAACTCCCAAGTCATAGGGACCACATTTCTAGCCCTAGCATCCTTCCAATGCATATACCAAATGTGCGCTACATCCTTGAGCTGATAGAAAGCTAGCTCAACACCATCCATAGAAACAACTTGCATCACCTCCAAAATATTCTTTACCTCATCCATGAAATTCCACAAATCCTCACCAACCTTAGAACTTAAGAACTCAGGAGGGTTCATACAAATGAAGTCTCAAACTCTGGCAGCACCTGCTCTACCAGATTGACTTTGAAATTGTATCATGCCTCAAGGTTACCCCTTAGATGTAACACTGGACTTAGGATCACAAGTGACCCCAAGCTAACCTTTTGGTCTTAGCATGATGTAAGCAACATGATAACAACATAGAGGAAGCTTAAATAATGGAAGCAGTCAATCCAACTAAACATGAGATAATGGTTTAAGAGTAGTAGAATCTGAAACTCAATTATAGAATATCTAGCTATGTCTGAAATGCCTCTAAAACTGACATATGAGTTACGGGGACAAGACCCTATCTAACTCCAGGTACTGAAATAAAGGAACTTACTAACTAGGAAGCATACAAGTCCTTGAAATACGAGGACTCACCAATCAATACTGGATAGCCAGCGATCACTAGTCACGAGCCTGAGAATGGGAACCTAAATTTGTATCATAATAGGATGCAGCGCAAGAAATATGTGTCAGTACTATAGGATGTACCGAGTGTGAATTTATGCAACAACAGGGTAAAAACATACTTAAAACATGTTTAAAGCTGAGTTCATGCGTACTAAGAGGAAACATGAGTAAAACATCATAGTTTAAGCATAAGACATGAAATAAAAGTCAAACTTCAAAAAACGATATCATATAACTTTATAACTTGAAAACATTCTTAAGAGAGTTTTTCTTAACCAATATAAACCATGATGAGCTACATGGAGTCCAGTGTTATGAACCCATACTGAAAAAGGTTGTCCTAACTGGCCAAGGTTAGAACCGTATCATAAGGATCTTGTCATAAGCCATGTAAGGCAACCTATGATGGCAACATAGTTTTGGACTTGGGTTATCTGGAACCCTCATCGCTTGATACTAAATACTACTCCCAAAACATAACATGAGGCTCACATACATGTGACATATCTAGATGTCAAAACTTATTCATAAACATGTTCATAACCTGGATCTTTATAGTACTCACAAACCTTGTTTTAGAAAATCATTCATGAGTATTAATGGAATATAAGGTGTCTTGTATTTCATGATGATTCATAACATAAAAGCTTGCAAGTCACTAGTTCAATTTCATAACCACATGCACTTTCTTAAAACATAGGAACTAGGCATGCAATTGCTTAAATTCATGAGGTCATGCTATAAAATATGCCAATTTACTTAAATCAATCCATGCATGCAATATTGTCTAGACTAAGCCTTCACTACATGAAGTAGGAATTCACTAGCAAAACACACACAAAATAATACAATTTAGAATTGAATTTCATAGTAGAATCATGAGAAAACAATTTATAGAAAAGCCCATGAGAATTGGGTAAGAACCCTAATTTGAAATTCATGAAAATCCATATACAATTTGGGGGTTTTGGGCATAAGGGTGAAAGAATCCCTTATTAAATACCCACATACCTGAATTAAAGCTTTCTTAATCTAAGATGAGAGGGATGGAGACTTGAAGGTGGAATCCTTAGCTTGGATCTTGGAGCTTGGAAGAATGGAGACTCTTTCTTCTTTTAGGATTGAATGAGATTTTGAGAGAATACTTAGGCTAATTAGGGATAAAACCCTACTAAAAATATCCAAAACAACCTATCTTAGGAGTTAAAAGGGTGGGTATTTACAAAAATACCCAGGGTAAAAGTTGGGAAAACAGATTAAGAACGTCGACTTCAAGTTCCACGGACCCTTTCCACGGACCATAGATGGAACCACGGTTTATGGATTGCATTCATTGTTCTTGAGACAACATGTAAGCTGCAGGTCTAAGATCTACGGACAAGGTCTACGGCTCATGGAAAGTTTCACGGATCGTAGAAACCTCTTCTGATTTTTGGCCTAGATTACTAGCTGCGTGTCTGATTCCATGAGCTAACAACACAGTCCGTAGAACCATCTACGGCCCGTAGGACCTATTTGTGGTTCCTAGGGAAAAGGGATGAGCCTCAGTCTGAGTTTCACGAGTTGGTTCCATAACCCATGGAACCATCCAGGAATCGTGAACTTTACTTATGGTTCTCAGTCCTAAGGAGGGGTCTGCAGAAAAGATTTCATGAGTCCATTCCATGGCCCATGGTTCAGTCCACGACTCGTGGTTTGGGCTCGTGATCCCTACAAAGTTCATATTTTTAGAGTTTCTAAGTTTAAAGGATGATTTGAGTTCTGGGGTGTTACAAATTGATGTCCCTCTCGATACCTAACCAATATTTATTCTGTGATATAAGATAGCTCCACCTAAATTAAAAGATTTAAAAGAGAAGTTGAAAGAGTTAAATAAGCAGTTTAAAGATCTCATTTATAAGGGATTTATTAGGCCGAGTGTATCTCTTTGAGGTGCTCTTGTCTTATTTGTTCGTAAGAAGGATGGTTCTCTAAGAATATGTATTGACTATCATCAGTTGAATAAGGTTAAAATCAAGAATAAATATCCACTCCCAAAAATCAATAACTTGTTTGACAAACTTAAGGGTTCCAAGTGTTTCTTTAAAATCAACCTTAGGTTCGATTACCCCCAGTTGATAGTCCAGGAGGAAGATATTTAGAAGACAACCTTAAGGACTAAATATGGTCACTTTGAATTTCTCATAATATCCTTTGGGTAACTAATGCACTAGCAGCATTTATGGATCTAATAAATAATGTTTTTAAGGTGTATATTAACATATTCATGATTATCTTTATCAACGATATCCTGATTTGCCCTTGTAGTAAGGAAGAGCATCCAAATCACCTTTAGGTTATATTATAGATATTCAAGGATCATGAATTGTATGCAAAGTTGTTTAAATATGAATTTTGGTTGAAGTCTCTGGCATTTCTTGATCATATTGTTCTTAGTGAGGGTTTCAAGTTTGATTCCTATAAGATTGACGCAATTAAAAATGGGTCTAGACCCACAACCCTGACAAATATTAGAAGATTTTTAAGTTTAGCTGGTTACTACAAAAGGTTTGTAGAGGGTTTTTCCTCCATTTCTACTCCATTGACAAGGTTAACTCAAAAGACAACTAAATTTTAGTGGTCCAAAGCTTGTGAGAAAAGTTTTCAAGAATTGAAAATGAAGCTGATATCTGCTCCAATGTTGTCTCTACTTGAGGGAACTGATGGGTTTATCATATACTGTGATGCCTCCATATTTGGTATAGGTTGTGTTCTGATGCAACATGGTAAAGTTGTAGCTTATGCATCCAGACAACTTAAGAACCACGAGAAGAGCTACCCGACTCATAACCTTGAGTTGGTAGCAATAGTGTTTGCTTTGAAGATTTGGCGTCATTGCCTCTATGGTGTCCGTGTTGATGTCTTCAGTGATCACAATAGTCTACAATATGTATTCAATTAGAAAGAGTTGAGTCTCAGGCATAGAAGGTGGCTTAAGTTACTTAAGGATTACGATATGAGTATCTTCTATCACCTCGAAAAGGGGAATATGGTTATCGATGCCCTTAACAAGCTGTCCATGGTAAGTCTTGCTCATGTTGAGGAAGGAAAGAAAGAACTGATGAAGGATATCTATCAACTTGCAAACCTAGAAGTTTGCCTCTTGGACTCCAAGGATGGTGGTGTAGTTGTTCAGAATGGGGCCGAATCATCCCTTGTGATAGTAATTAAGGAAAAGCAAGACAATGTCCCCATCTTGCTCCAACTAAAAGAAGGAATCCGCAAGATTAAGACCATGGCTTCAAAAAAGTGGGATTGGTTCCTGGAGGTACCAAGGTAGATTATATGTTCCAGTTGTTGATGAACTCCAAGAAAGAATTATTGTAGAAGCGCACAGTTCTAGGTTTTCCATTCACCCAGGTTCCACAAAAATGTATCGTGACTTGAAAAAAGTATATTGGTGGAATAATATGAAGAAGAATATTGCATATTTTGTGTCAAGGTGTTTGAATTTCCAACAAGTTAAAGTTGACCACCAACGACCCATTGATTTGTCTTTATATAATAGATCTTCATGTCTAGAAATATGAGATGCTAAATATGGATTTTATAACAAGTTTACTGCAGTCATGTCATCAGCATGACTCCATTTGGGTAATAGTAGACCGACTTACAAAGTTTACACATTTTTTTACCTATCTAAATAACAGATGTCATAGAATAGTATGCCAAGTCGTATATTCTATGTCATAGAATAGTATGCCAAGTCGTATATTCTAGAAATTGTTAGACTTTATAGGATGCTAGTGTCCATTAACTTAGACAGAGGCACACGATTCAACACCCACTTTTGTAAGTCATTATAAAAAGGGTGGGGTGTTAAGGTGAACCTTAGTATTACATGCCATATTCATACTGATGGTCAAGAAGAGCGTACAATTCAGACACTTGAGGATATATTAAGAGCTTGTGTTCTAGACTTCAAGGGTAATTGAAATTATCAGTTACGTCTTATTGAGTTTGTCTATTATAATAGCTATCACATCAGCATTTAGATGTCACTGTTCAAAGACCTGTATGGGTAGAGGTGTAGATCTCTAATTAGGTGGTTTAAGGTTGGTGAAGCTAAATTACTAGGCCCATACTTGGTCCACTAGGAGATGGAAAAACTCAAGTTCATTCAGGAATGGCTGAATACCACCCAAAGCTGCCAAATGTCATATTCTAATATGAGACGAAGGGACTTAGGATTTAGTGTTGGTGAATGGGTGTTTCTAAAGGTTTCACCTATAAAAGGTATTATGCAATTTGGTAAGAAGGGGAAGCTCAGTCCTTGATACATTGGTCCCTACTAAATTTTAAATAGGATTAGGTAATTAGCTTACGAGTTGGAGTTGCCAACATATTTGGCCTCCATTCATCCAATGTTTCATGGTTCTCTGTTAAAGAAGTGTTTGGGATACCCTTCTCTTATTGTCTCCACGAAAAGTATTAGTGTGAAAGACTACCTAACTTAAAAGGAAATTCCTGTGAAAATTCTTGATCGTCAGGTTCTCAGGTTGAGAACCAAGGAAATAGCATCCGTGAAGGTTCTATGGAGGAACCACAACATTGAAGAGGCTACATAGGAAGCTGAAGAATACATGAGAGTAAGGTACCCTCATCTATTCAGAAATCAAGAATAAAATGCAAAAGGTAATGATCCTACTCTTTCTTTTAGACTCGATGAAATCACATTTTATGTCATTATGTTCATGGTCTATGTAATCCATGCCTCATATTATTCTTTTTGTCAAATGATTCCCTTCATATTTTAAGAATTTAATATAGCAACGTTATATGTCACATGTTTGCATACTATCCATGACCCTCATTCGAGGATAAATGATCCCAAGGGGAGATATTGTAACACCTCACATCATTTTGGACCATCCTGTAAATGTGTTAGAGCTTTGGAATCATATTATTTGACTCAAAAATTATTTAGAAACTACTACGTGATCACGTGAGTACGATATTAGGGAAAAAGGGAGAAAATGTAACACCCCAAGATATCTAAGCTAACATTTGCACATCATTCGATCATTTCATGATAAAAAGGGTTAGTCTCTACTTCACGCTCCCTAAACTTGAATTTTTGCGATATTTGGGAAGTTGCTAGCCTTAAAGTAAGATAGTATTTTAGGAAATTGTATCGGGGTATTTACGTAAACTACTAAAACTATATTTATCTCCAAAAAATAATAGAAAATACATGAGATATTTAGCATTTGGGGCAGCCAACTTTTAATTTTGGGCAGCCACCTTTTTAAGTAATATATATCCTAGTTTAGGTGTTAAAATATATCACCTCCTCTACAATTTTGGTTTCTTAAGGCTAAGGAAACCCCCTGAACAATCTCTCTCAATCATAATCTCCCACAAGTCAATCACTCCCTTGTGGTAAGTTACCCAAACTCATTTTTCAAACTGTATAGCTGTTAGTAATATTAAAATATCTTGTTGTGTAAAAATCTGTTTGTAGTGAAAAAATATATTTTGGAAAGATATTACATAGATATATAACTCTTATGTTAATGTCAAAAGCAGTTTCTTCTGTTATGGGGTCGAAAAACGAGAAGTAACACAGGGAAAGTTCTGGCCAGGTTTTCCAATTTAGGAACCTTCTTTGTACTGCTGTTAGTATTTTGAGCATATATTTTTGTACAAAATATATTTTGTGATGGTATTTGAATCTATGCTACCCTAAGATATGTACCTACAACTTTTGTGAAGACTACAAAGCCTAGTTGTTCCGTTTACCTATTCAAAAGGAGTCACAAAATAAGGCAGTCAGGCTGTCTATATATACAGTTTTAGGAATTTGGTGCGATTTGCACAAACTAGGCTCACTTTTGATATCTATCTTGTTCATTTTCACCTTTTGAAAATTCTGAATATTAAATGGATATTTTATTGTGTATTTAAGGTGTTTATACTCTTTACGAGCTAATGAAATTTGTTTGACGAAGTTGACGCACTTGTTGGTCTACGATTTGAACTCGTCAAGCTGTGGTAGGACTATTTATGTGCTAAAAAGCCAAAGTTTGTGAATAAACTTGAACTTGTAATCTCATTTATTTTTGGAGTATTTTGATTATTGTCTTGGAACTTTCATTTACTTTCTCGTGACCTTATATCGACATATTGATATTTTTGAATTGTTGTGAGATATTCATTAATTCGCCCACTTGAATAGATTGCTCGATCATTCTGCATTCTTGTTAGGACTTTGTCCTTCTTGTGGCAGTGACTATGTCGCTGTATTGGCATCCCTCTTGATTCAGATCTTTGGCCATCTTGACTTTGGATTCGTGGTTTGTCTTAATTATGAAAGATTATCCATTTAAGTACGAACTAGAAAGCCATTTTTAATATGGTTCTTGATTCTCCTGATTATTGGGTTCTGTCCCTACTTGATATATGACTTCAGTCCTTCTTGATATTTTATTATGCTTGGTGTGATGGCATAACATACATATTGAGCGAAGTTTGTTATTTGACATCTTGTGAAATAGTTCTATGAACTTTCTTGACACTTAAGCTTTGAATCCAATTTTGATACATGTAATATACTTGTTTACTTGAATTTTATTTATATGTTATATTGAAATGCCAATAATTTAGAAGGAAATTCGAGAAATCTATGGCTCCAAGGCCAAACTTTATACACCACTAAGCTTTGTGCTTAGCAATAATTATTTTCTATCGTAGGTGACGCTTGGGAGAATAATTGAAGATGGCCACTTGAAGTAGACATTTTGGAGCTTTTAGAAGATCACATTAACATATAGGTATCTATGTTTTGTAGTAATTTTGGGACTTGTACATGATCCATATGTTGCACTTGTATATGTAAATTTTGGAGGCTTATTTTATCGTAATACTGTAAATTAAAAACTTGAATTTGGTATCATGTTGGATATTTTGAGGGGTATAAACTCAGGTCTTGTAATGTATTAAAGTCACATTTTGATTTGTAATTTGCGAAATGGAAGAAACTAGTGTTTTCTTTAGTATTTGGAAATTCAAAGATGATGTATAAAATGATCCTGCAGTTGTATTTAAATGAAAAAAAAAGACTTTCCATAAGGTACATGCTTGATTATTTTTGAAAGGTCCGCCATCGAGAATTGAAACTCCTATATGGTTTTTACTTAGAATTATATCAATTATTAGATGTCAAAATATTATGCCTTTAACTCTTTTCGAACGGGCCTAATTCTGCTATATAAATAAAAATGATTAATATATTTTAAATGGAGTCCCTTTTAAACGCTATAGGTATATATTTGTTTTTGTTTCAAAAGTGGCATCCTCCCAAGAGGGTCAGTACAGAAAAAACCAAGTCAGGATGGAAAAATGCACTAAGGTGCTTGATGTGAGACTAAAAGTAGTGTTTTTATGATAAAGATTGCGTCACATTTTACATGTTATAAGACGCTTTTGAGCTTACATTTTATGAATTATGCTTACGTAGCCTGTTTTGATATATAGATTGGAAAGTAAAGGATTTTGCATGGATTTGGAGCATTATGAGGCGATTATGGAGCTTTGAAGTCTGAGTAGGAGCTGAGAAAAAGATCCAGAGCATATCCATGGTTAGGAGATCAAGACGGAACTTAACAGAAGCAAAATGGTGAAAAAGGTGAAAAATGCACTATGGAGAGGCCCTGGGCTCCCCCATAGTGCATTGGACCAGACCTTACAAGGAGGGCACTAATTTACTCTATGGCATGACCCCAGGAGAGGCCACATGACAAATTTGGCCTAGTTTGGCCGGGTTTGGTCCAAACATCCCTAAATCGACTCGGAACCCCTAAAACCCTATAAATACTTCTTAGTCATATTTCATTAGTTTTTAGACTAGAGGGAGACACATGTACAAAGGGGAAGATCTACACTCGGGTTTTTCTTCTCTTTTCATTACTTTTCACCATTGAATCTCTACCTATTCATGAATTCGTTATCTTGTAATCAGTTTATGAGTAGCTAAACTTATAGTATCTAGGATTGTGGTTAAGGACATGAAAGTTGTGGTTTGGATATCATATTATTTGGTTTGATTTCCATTATTTAATCAAGTTATTTATCTTCTCTTGGTCATAATTATTTGGAAGCTTGACAACCTATCAAACACTATCTATGGTGTGTAGTTTGGACTAGGAATAGGTAAATTACATATGCAATAAAGGAAGGTAGGGCTTGGTCCTGGAACCCTTCTGGGGGGAATGATTCGCTAACGTGGAGAGGAATGTACCCATTGGCCTTGCTAAGTTGATACGGAAGATAAATCATATGCACTTTACTATCGACCGACGACCATAGGAATATAGGCATTAGGAATAGTCGAGTAGTCATAGAGGCAGTTTGAAAAGACGATCAACATTGCAAACATTAACCGGCAACTAGTAACTTAGAAAATCAACTAAACATATGATTTGAAGAGCCAACTGGATTGTCAAAATACCATAACCCTAAGTCATCTCTCTAATATGAATTTCAACCTAATAATCTACGAGTTACTCTATTTTACTTTTATTTATTTTCAAAGAAAAAAATCACTCTTCATTATTTGATTCTTACCGAATAGCAACTATAAGAATTCAGACTAGTTAATTAATTTTTCAAATGCCTGTGGGATCGATATCTGGACTTACAAGTCCTATATTACTTAAATAATCACATACACATGCATGTCCGTTAGATGCAATAAGTTGTTTTTGGTGCAGTTGCCCAGATTTGTTTGAAATTGATATATTATTTTGAGTTTTTATTATTCTATTAAGTTTTAACCTTTAGTTGTTATTTTTGTCACCTTATAGGTTTTAGGTAGATTATACCCAATACTCGGAGTCAAGACAGTCCCTTGATTCCTTTTGAACCTGAAATTAGAAGAACGGTTAGAAGGCTTAGAATTATGGGAGATGAAGTAATTCAAAATCTGAATCCGAATTAAGTACAACATCTTGTTGGGGTGCATGGGCGGATCCATGTGCTTAAATTTGCTAGGCCAAATCGTGAGCATACCTCTAAAGGAATAGTCAAGCCAACAATTACAGGAAATTTTTAGCTTAAAGAGGGAACAATGCAACTAGTGCAGAACACTTGTCAATATAAGGAATACCACATGAAGACTCACATAATCACCTGCAAGAGTTTATAGAATTGAGTAAAAACTTGCATTACCAGAATGTTTCAGATGAGTATGTGATGTTGACACTATTCCCTTTCTCCCTAACTGGAGGGGCAAAAAAATGGTTACAAAATGAGCCCGCTGGATCTATCACATCCTGGGATGCTTTGTCTGAAAAGTTCCTCAACAAGTTTTTCTCATCTAGAAGAACAAACGAGTTTAGAGTTAGGATTCTCGGGTTTTCAAAGAGATGATGAATCCCTTCCCCAATCTTGTAAGAGATACAAGGGATATTTAAGAGACTGTCCATATCACTAGCAGCCCAAGGAGATCATTGGTCATAATTTCACTGAAGGATTGAGGCCAGACTCGAAATACTTGTTAGATGTTGCAGCTCAAGGGAAAATCTTGTTCAAGAGCTATGATGAAATAGAGGCATTGCTTAACCTTATGTCTGCAGGTCAATGAGACTACACAGAGCCCAGCAGAGTACTCACTTCTACACAAAAAAGCTGAGAAAATGTGAGTTGGATGAGGTGTCAGCTACCCGAGCTAATATTAGTCGATTGGTTACTTTAATGGAACAAAATTTTACAGCTGCAAATGTGTGACAGATTAAATAAGCGCATCAGGTTCACACAACTGCATTATTTTGTGGAAAGTGTGGCAAAAACCATGCTTGCTAGCCTTACATACCTCAATTCTGGGGTCAAGAAACTTGACTGGACAGTACCCTTTTCTACCAGCAGATAATCTACACAAAATCAAATGGTACAACCATTACAAATAGCCCACAAACACATTCTAGACGTATTGGCAACAAGGTGTCTATTAGGCGAGCGACTTGCTCATCAGACTCCCTTTATACTTATGATTCTTTATACTTTCCTTCTCCTATTACAGCCATATGTTACACACATATTGGAAATATTTATAGCAGCTAATAACCATATGGGGCTTGCAAAATAGTCCACCATAATCAAACAGGAAGCATACCCGCACAATAATAAAAAAAATTAGTGTATCACCACACCCTCCGATTCTAATTCCAAAACAGCAAAAAACCAACCCCAACTATGATATTTCCAACCAATACAACCAAGTACCATATAGACATATATGCTATGTAGATAATCTATGACAGATGATATATCAAAGATCTATGTACTAGAGATAACTAATAAGGATGATACATCCATATACAATGACCTATGACCAACTGATACAAAATGATCGTACTATAATGTCCACAAAGCCTCTAAAAGAGTAAGAAACTATGTAACTATCAAGTGGTCGGGATAGGGCCTTGCCATACCCATACTGTGCAAATATGTACAACAAAAAAGAGTACTATCTCTATACTGGCTCTATGGGAAATGGAACTCACTGACTGCTCTGCTGATACACGATAGTGCCTACTGAGGAGGTCTACAACTCTATATACCTAGTCCTGTATTTAAAAGAATGCAACATTCCATGCCATATGAGTGTAAGTACATATATATCATGTAATGGTATGTAAGGCAGACAAAATAAAAAGTATAGATAAGATAGCACAATGAAAGAATCAATAATGTGCTCAACTGAGATCTACCTGTGCCAGGAAGTAATCTATGAAACTGTAAATCATATGGAATCACTATGAAATTATTATATAAGTGTCTTTTTGGTTCTTTGTTAATATGGTATCAAATGATACAATTCTCTGTGGAATCAAGTAACTTAGGTACTTTCAAATGAATAAATGATAGCCTCTGAATATGAGCCTCAAGGGCTTTATACCAACTAGATATCATATGAACTCTATTATATATGAATCGTATATTAAAATAGTAAGTCTTATAGTCTATGATCTCTGATGGTATGCCATAAAGGCTCATCTCTGAGGATCATCCCACAGGCGAGTATGATATAAATGGCTCTACTCTGGGTATATAGCCATAATAGGGTTGTACGCCCATAGGCTCAACTCTGAGGGTCTGTGGTCTTAGCCATGTGCACAAGGTAGCATCGCATTGTGAGTTAAGTGAATATAATATCTCTGACATTCCCCCACCATCGCTTAATTTATATTTTAACAACAGATTCCATGAGGGCCTCTGAATAATTAATTACAAATGAAATCAACTTTACAAATAGTAAGCTCTAAATGGTAATTTATGAACTCTGAGTAGCCAATGGTGACCTCTGATCAAGTGAATCAACTAGCAAACTCGATTTCTTTCAAATACATCATAACGAATATGTATTTGTTGTATAAATGTGAATATGCTATGATAGGAGAATTATCTATAGAGACATATAACAAATGCACTATATGAGTTCTATGGAATACAAATGAAGGAACATATATGGATTTGATGACTATGTGAACACTTGGACTCGTAACGATTAGGTCGAATACTCTGAACATATGGACAATGAACAACTGATATGCAAGAGTGATTACTATAAAGTATAGGGAACATAACAACTGAATACCAATCTATATAAATCATATAAATTATATATACCCTTGTGGAGAAACATGTGATGTAGGATCATGCCTCACAACGAAGGAGGTTTTAGCCTTACATACCCCGATTCCAGGGTCAAGAAACTTCAGTGTGCAGTACCCCTTACTACCAACAAATAATCTACACCAAAATCAAGTGGTAAAACCATTACAAACAACCCACAAACACATTCTAGATGTATCGGCAACAAGTCAGCTATTAGGCAAGCGACTTGCTCGTCGGACTCCCTTTATACTTCCCTTATCCTATTACAACCACATGATAAAAACATATTGGACATATTTATAGTAGTTAATAACCATGTGGGGCCTTCAAAATAGTCTACCACAATCAAACGGGCAGCATGCCCGCAAAATAATCAAAAACTCAGTGTATCTCTATACCCTCCAATTCCAATCCTAAAACAGCTAAAATCAATCCCAATTATGAGGTTTCCAACCAATACAGACAACAACACATATAACACAGCCACAAAGTAGTCCAATGAATTCAGAATAACTCGAACTCACAGCTTCTGATCACCGTCCCATGAGTTCATACAATAATTACGTCTAGAATCGCCTCTTTCTTTTCAAATACAATAAGGGGTGGAGGGGCAGACATTTACTTTGATTTTTATGTAACTTTAAACTCTTAACTTGAATTCTTCAATACCAAAAACGTTACTCCAAAAGAGAACCTTACAACAAAAAGAAAATACTTTAAGACAACATCACACAAAAAGGGGCTGGCAAGGAGCTTCTTTCTCCAAAGGATGTCCAAACTCCACCAATATGTGGAGACTCTATCCACCTATTTTTCCATATAAAAACCATGAGAAAATACAACCAAAAACTTACCTTGAATCTTGAGAACCAAGAGGAAGAACTCAAGAACCCTAAATGGAAAAAACAGGGCTGCCAAGAAGAGCTAAAAGATATATATATATATATATATATATATATATATATATATATAGAGAGAGAGAGAGAGAGAGAGATTTATTTGTTCTATAACTTGTGGAAAAATCTGGTATGTGAGATGATTTTTTGGATATATACTGACAGATTTCAGATGGGTTTTAAGCCTTGACACTTTCCCCAGCCCACTTCTCCATTTGATTTCAATTTGGGCCAAAAATAAATCAAAGTAGGTGATCCACCTACTTGATATCTTGCAAGTTTTGGGCCCAAGACTATTACCTTTTAAGTTTTGGTCCTTGTTTCCTTCATACCTTTCATTTAATGTTGGCTACATATACAAGTATCTTATGCAAGTAGGACGTTAAAATAAATAACTTAATCATGTAGAAAGTCCAAACACGTAGGATATTTATGCTAGTAGGTGAAGCACATACCTCTAGAAAGTAGGTGACATTCTTGTTCCCAAATTCAATTTCCTTTTCAAGTCTCATTCCCTCAAAATATATTTTTCAATTTAATATAGTTGGATACTTATACTTCGGCATAAATTCATTCTCATCTACACATTTCAAAATAAATCCATCAACATACCTTAGTCATACATATGTTTAAAGGTATGAGATATTACATTATCTCCCCCCTTTGGATCATTCGTCCTCGAGTGTAGACTTTAACTCTGAATTTATTTTAAAATTTTGCCAGAGTTTTCTTTGTAAATAGGGCTATCCAAAATCTGTCAGCCAACCAGAATATACATATACAAGACTCATAGGGCATCACAACAGTTGTAGTATAAAATGGAAGTAAGGTTTTGCTATGCTACTTAAGGAAATAAATATGCATCTAATTTACCTTATTTCTTCTCTATGTTTTGACTTTTAGTGCGACATATAGAAGCTATGAACTCACATGCATGGGTTATTCACCTGAATATGTATACATACCATATGACTAGAAATTAATTATGCATAGGTTTGACTGAAACTATGATTCGTATGAATAGGATGTTTGTTATAAGAAACCTTCTCTATGTTCTTGAAATAAGTGTGAATATCTGGACCTCTTGGAGTTTTTAGATTCGCAAGTGGATTTTTTGATATATTGATTCCTCCATAGCAGTTAAACAGATGCCACATCTTTTGTTCTTAACTTCCTATGGCTAACTCCAAAGGTCGTTTCACCTTATATGTCACTTGCCCAACTCTTTGTACAATTCTGTAAGGCCCAATATATCTTGGGTAAGTAGCTTTCCCTTCTTTCTAAATCTCATAATACCCTTCACAGGTGAGTCTTTTATGAACATCCAGTCATTTATATGGAATTCTATGTCTCTATGCCACACATCTGAATAAGATTTCTGGCAGCTCTGGGCTGTCTTCAATCTCTCCTGAATCAACTTAACTTTCTCAACTGTCTGGTGGACCAATTCTGGACCAAACACCTATGCTTAACCTACCTCAAACCAGCTGAGAGGATGCCCTTAGAATCCAGAGTCTATATTCATTGTAGGGCAGCAAACCAGAGGTTATGGTTATCAAAGAAACACATTTGATCCCAACTATGGAAACCATCCAAACTTCTCCTGGGGTTGGAACCAGACATTTAACAATAGTAGTTTAGGCAGCAAGCTCCACAAGTTAGTAGTTTATTGAAGGAAACACTCAAACAGTTCATGGTGCAGCATACACAAATCAATTTAGATACGAAGAAGTATACCAATGATTTACAAGTTCAGATAGGGCAGGTTCCTACACCACTTCATAATAGGCCTCAAGGTGCTTTGCAGAGTGATACTGAGATGCTAAAGTAGGTTATGACTATTACTTTGAGAAGTGGGCAAACCTTTCCATATTCAAAGCCTCCAAAGAGGAAAGTAGTTAACGAGGACAACTTTAAGCATCCACCTCTTTTTCCCCAAAAGTTGATCCCACCACACACACTAGTGATAAATCCTACACAAGAGGTGAAGGTTGAGAAAGCGGTTGATGAGAAGCCTAACCTTAAAGTTGAGAGACCTCCACCATAATTCCCTCAAAGGTTTCAAAAGAGAAAGGATGATGCCAAGTTCTTTGATGATCTTTGAATAGCTTCATATCAATATTCCCTTAGTTGATTCCTTGAGAGATATGACCTAATATGAAAAGTACTTGAAAGACGTGGTGGTTGGTAAGAGATGATATACACAGTTTGAGATGATTGCAATCACCAAAGAGTGCAGTTCACAGATTTTAAGTAAGCTCCCTCAAAAGCTCAAAGACCCCACAAGCTTCACATTGTCCATACAGATTGGAAAAAGTGAGGTTGGACATACAATATGTGATCTTAGGGCAACTATCACCTTGATGCCCTTATCCTTGTTTCATACACTTGGTTTAGGGGAATCACAGCTAACCACCATCACTCTACAACTGGCAGACCGGTCACATGTGCAACCAGAAGGAATAATTTAAGAGGTTTTCATCAAGGTATCAGTTATATTGGGATGGCCATTACATGCTACTGGTGGAGCACTGATTGCCATATGGAAGGGAGAGATAAAGATGAGGATAGATGATGAGAAGATATATTTCAATGTGTACTAGTCACTCTCCACACAATCACACTATAGAGGCTTATGCATGATCACCGAGGTGGTCAAAAATAAATGTAGGATGGAGGAGTACAGGCCCAAAAAGGTTGAAGAGTTGAAGACTGACACTGAATTATCTGAGGTGCAACAAAAAGAAGTTACTCAAATTATTGAGAAAATATGAGCACGTGATAAAGTGGCCCGATAGTGACCTAGACAGGGTTGAGAAGACAAATAGAAGTATGAATGATGATGGTGATCCTCCTAGAATAAAAAGAAAAAAAAGCTGAATAATAAGGGGAGAAAGAGATTGAGAGAACTTGGTTGAATTATGAGTTGGGTCGTGCCTTGATAGTAAATCAAGCATTGCTTGGGAGTCTACCCAAGTTGTTATAGAGGTAGTTGTTTTTTTTTTTCAATTTATTTTTAGTGTCACATTTGTTTTTATTTTTGGTGTGTAGATTTGGGGAAATACTGAGTACCTGAATTCTAGAGCTAAGGAGCATGGTTGGTAACTAAGTGTGGGGTCATCCACGGGCCTCAAGGTGTATTCTTAACCCCCTTATTTTAATTTGTATAATTATTTGAGGATAAATCATGGCTTTAAATGTGGGGTTGTCACTACCCGATTCTCGGTAATGATGGCACCTATAACCCCCTAGTAGGCAAACTATTCCCCGTAGCCCAGAATGACTAGTAATGGGTTACTACCTAAAAGTTAAGCGGAAGAAACGATGTAACCAAGCGGAAGCAAGGGAACAAGAAGAAAAGATAGATAACATGAATATATATATACACACGCGAAATCTGAACCGAACCCCAAAACCTAGTATCATAGTATAGAGCCAGAACTACATCAGCAGAGTACAACGACCCAAAATAATATATACAGATGTCTCCAAATGGTAGTTGAGTACATACAACAAAAGATAAACTAAAAGCTAAGCTCCAATCCAATAGAGCTCACCCTCAGTCCGAAGATATTCCAAAATAGCCCGCTCAAGAGGGGATTTAAAGAAGGAATTTTAAGAACAAAATCGGAATTTTGAGCGAGAAAGTTTACCAAAAAGTGAGAAATTACACCTTAACAACGAGTTCCACGAACCCACGATCATGCATTCACAAACGGGGAAGAATCTACAAGAATTTACTAGCTTTAAGAATTCTCCATTAATGGAGGATTTTTCGAAAAACAAGAGAAGAAAAGGTTGTGGAAAAAGACTTACCAATTATTGAAGAAACATGGATTATCGATGAACAATTAATTCCCCAAGGTTAAGAACTTATTTAGAGCAATTTGGTAGAGAGAATTTGTGTTTGGAGTTGGGAGAAATAAGGGGAAATGGCTGGAAAAAAGAAAACTCAGAAATATATAGTGCTGGAAAAATAGTCAGCGCCATCGCGCTAAAAGAAGCCAGGCGTCAAGGCGCCATCGCGCCTGAAGGGAGATATCGCGCTGGCCGGCTGCAGGCACATAGGCGCGATTATGCTGGCCTTGGCGCGATTGCGCTGAAGGCCTGGCCTGCACTAAGAATTTGTAACTTTTTTAAAACTCCACGGGGCATTCCGGGCACAATCGGAAATCAATATTCAAAAAATAATAATGCTAATAGAGTGGAAATGACATTTCAGACTCAACGACATTGATGAACCATCTATACGAGGTCGTTTCGGAGAAATGTTGACCCAAGTCGACGCTAACTAAAACCAACCAACTAGTCGAAATGAGTCTGGCTCACCCAGAACCCAAACCAACCACCTACCTAACCCAAACTCAACATTCCAAAGCTGATGGAATCGTCGGATTCTGAATATGACGCTATGATCATCTAAAGCTGACCAAAGTTACACTTTCAACTCTAAATGGCCTAAAAATAGAAGAAGCAACACAAAACCCACAATGGAAGTTCTCAGGCCTCGACTAAAGGTCCAACTACATCAAACTCAATGCTCCCAATGTAACGAAACTGTCAAAATTCAATTCCGAGAACATTAGCTAAGAATGTTAACTAAAGTCAACGATATTCCAAGTTAAGGCTCTAAAATAGGAAAACAGCCAAAACAACCAAATGAATGATCAGGGCACCAAACCATTGGTCCAACAAGCCATATATGACTTGGGGTCGCTATAAGAAAGTTCTAACAATACAATGAATGCGTAAATGCGAAGATGATCGAAAGGGTCATCACAACATCCACTACTAAAAAGACTTTCATCCTCGAAAGTTAAGAAGAAGGGAGTACCTGAAGGCTCAAACAACTGCGGATACTGGGCGCGCAACTCACTCTCAGTATCCCAAGTAGCCTCCTCAACCGGACGATGCCTCCACTGAGCTTTCACAACCGGAATCTCCCTAGATCTCAATCTCCTGATATCTCTGGCTAGAATAGCTATCGGCTCCTCAAAAAAGAATAAACTCTCATCAAACTGAACCGAATCCCAATACAACACATGAGACTCATTTAGAACATACCAGTGCAGCATCGAGACATGAAAAATGGGATGCAGAGATGAAAACATCAGAGGCAAGGTTAACATGTAGGCAACACTACCAACCCTCTGTAGAATCTCAAATGGCCCAATGAACCTGAGGCTAAGCTTGCCCCGCCGACCGAATCTCATCACACCCTTCTCAAGCGATAGTCAAAGAAATACCAACTCACCAACACTGAACTCTAAGGCACAAAGTCTACAATCAGTGTAGCTCTTCTGCCTACTCTGAGCTGCTCCTAAGTCTGTCCTGGATCACGCAGACTTGGTCTAAGGAATCTCAAAGTAGATATATACTCTAGGGTCTAGACTCTAAACCATCAAACCAACCAATCAGCAATCTGCAATGCCTACCATACAAAGCCTCAAAAAGTGTCATGCCGATGCTCGAATGAAAGTTATTATTATACGCAAATTCGGCCTAAGGCACAAACTAATCCTATAAACCTCCAAAGTCAAGAAAAGAGGCCCGGAGCATGTCCTCAGGGACCTGAATAGTTCTCTCGGACTGAACATCAATCTGTGGGTGGAAAGCAGTACTAAGCTGAACTTTTGTAACCAAATCCCTCTGTATAGCTCTCCAAAACTAAGATGTAAACTGAGTGCTGCAGTCCAAAATGATAGAAGCTGGGACCCCGTGCAATCGAACAACCTTACAAATGTAAATTTGAGCTAATCTCTCAGCACCGAAGGAAGTCTGAATTAGTAAGAAGTGGGCCAACTTAGTCAGCATATCCATAATCACCCAAATGGAATAAAAACCCTGATAAGTACGAGGCAAACAGACCATGAAATCCATAGTGATACCTTCCTACTTCCACTCAGGAATGGGAAGTCGCTGTATTAAACCACCTAGTCTCATGTGCTCGAACTTAACCTGCTGACAGTTCAAGCACTGAGATACAAACTCCGCTACGTCTCGCTTTTTACCGCTCCACCAGTAAAGCTACCTCAAATTTCTATACATCTTTGTCGCACCAGGATGAATGGAGTATCTAGAACAATGTGCCTCACAAAGTATTAACCGAATCAAATCTTTGACCCTCAAAACACAAAGACCATTGTCGAAACTCAAAATACCATCAGAACCTAAAGTAACTCGGCTGGCGTCACCCCGAACTACCTAATCACAAACGTCACACAAACTCTGAACCTCAAACTGTCGGCTCCGAATCCAATCAACCTGAGTAGAACGAACCTCAATACTATGAGGACTCTGCTAGGATCCGACAAGTCAAGCCTAACCAAATGGTTAGCCAAGGACGGGATTTCCAAGGCCAACAGTCGCTCAAAAACTAAAGTAAAGCTAGGCTGCCCATACTCACCGCCTTTCAACTCAAGGCATCCTTTCCATGTTTGCCTTACCCAGATGGTATAGAGTAGTGAAATCATAGTCCTTCAGCAACTCAATCCATCTCCTCTGCCTCGAGTTCAGCCCTCGCTGACTCATAATGTACTGAAGACTACATTGATCAGTGAATATCTCACAATGAACTCTATATAAGTAGTGCCTCTAGATCTTGAGCACAAAAACTACCGTCGCCAGCTCCAAATCATGGGTAGGGTAGTTGTGCTCGTGAACCTTCAGCTTCCTCGATGCATATGTAATCACATGACCGTGCTGCATCAACACACAACCAAGACCGACCCCTGAAGCATCACAATACACAGAGAAACTTTGATCCTCAGCCGACAAAGTCAAAACTGGAGCTGAAGTCAGCAAGGCCTTAACCCTCTAGAAGCTATCCTCGCACTGATCTGACAACTGAAATGGAACATCCTTCCTAGTATGCATAGTCAAGGGTGTTTCTATAGAATAAAATCCCTCAACGAATCGTCTGTAGTACCCGGCTAACCCAAAAAAGCTGCGAACCTCGATACGAGTAGTAGGTCTGGGCCAATCACGCTGAAATCTTACCCGGATCAACTCTAATCCCATTTTTAGACACCACATTCCCTAGGAATACAACTAACTCAAGCCAAAATTCACACTTTGAGAACTTGGGATAAAGCCGATGATCTCCCAAAGTCTGAAGTACAGTCCTCAAGTGCTGCTCATGCTCATCTCTACTCATCAAGTATCTCATAATGTCATCAATGAAGACTATCATGAACATATCCAAGTACGGGCTAAGCACCCTGTGCATCAAGTCCATGAAAGTTACAGGGGCATTAGTCAACCCGAAAGACATCACCAAAAACTCATAATGGCCATAACGTGTACTGAATGCTGTCTTAGGGATGTCCTCCGCCCTAATCCTCAACTGGTGGTAGTCGAACCTCAAATCAATATTTGAAAACATGGATGAACCTTGAAGCTGATCAAATTATCCATCAATCCTTGGCATCGGATACCTATTCTTCACTGTCACCTTATTCAGCTGCCAATAATCAATACAGATCCACATCGACCCATCCTTCTTCTTCACGAAGAGAACAGGAGCACCCCAAGGCAACACACTCAGTCTAATGAACCCCTTAGCTAACTAGTCCTGGAGCTGCTCCTTAAGCTCTCTCAACTCAGCTGGAGCCATACGGTAATGAGGAATGGAGATGGACCTAGTGCCTGGCTCTAACTCAATGGCAAAATCAACATCTCTCTCAGGTGGAAAGCCTGGTAGGTCGGTAGGGAACACATCTAGGAAGTCTCTAACCATAGGAATAGACTCAGGAGACGAAGGGTCAACACTAGCATCTCAGACATATGCTAGATAAGCTAAACACCCGCTAGAAATCAACTTCCTAGCTCGAAGAAAAGAGATAATCCCATATGGTGCGTGGATGCAGAAATCTGCCACACAACCGAGGATACACTGGGCACAACTATGGTAATGGTCTTGGTATAACAATCCAAAACTACACGATAAGGGGATAACCAGTTCCTTCCCAGTATCACATCAAAATCTAACATATCAAGGATCATCAATTCACCCCCAAGTCTCCAAATCACTAATGGATATCAAACAAGATCTCACAGTCCGATCCACTACTAAAGAATCTCCTACTAGAGTCGAAACCCAAAACAAGCACAGATAAAGGCTTACTAGCCAACCCCAAACAAGGAAGAAAGTAGGAAGATACATATGAACAAGTGGATCCGGGACCAAATAAAGCATAAGCTGGCCGATGAAATACATAAATCTTACCTGTAATCACAACATCTGAGGCCTATGCCTCCGGTCTCCCAGGGACCGCATAGAACTAACGATGACCTCCACCTACCCGACCGCCATCCCTACCACCTGCTCTGCCATGTGGGGCTCCACCTCTACCCTGACCACCACCTCCTCAAGCTAGTGACTGAACTGAGCGAATGGGCAGAGCCGGCGGAGTGGCTGGCTAAACTATACCCTGCTAGGGGAAATCTCTAGGAAAATTACAAACCACACCACAAGTAAAACAAGCCCCTGATGACCTACTCTGTTGGGATGAACTAGCGGAACTCGTATGGCCACCATGGCCTGATTCCCTAGAATCTGTACCTCTCGATAGCTGAACACCGTGACCACGCTGACTGCCCTGACTCTACTTAAACTGAGAACTAAAAGCTTGAAGTGACGCCTGAACTGGTCGACTGGTATGAACTTGATGTTGCTGTGGCTGATACTCTCGGCCCCACTGGCCGTAACCTTTACCACTATTTCTGGAACCACTGTAGCCACCCTGATGTTGAGGCCTCTTATTCCTGGCCCCGGTGTCGAAGCCCCTGGCACATTCTTCTAGATACTCCATTCATCCTAGTGCGGCAAAGATGTATAGAGATTTGAGATAGCTTTACTAGTGGTGTGGTATAAAGCGAGACATAACAGAGTTTGTATCCTGTTGCTTGAACTATCAGCAGGTGAAGTTCAATCACATGAGACCGGGTGGCTTATTGCAGTGACTTCCCATTCCTGAGTGGAAATGGGAAGGTATTACTATGGACTTTGTTGTCAGTTTGCCTCGTACTTCTTGAGGTTTTGATTCCATTTGGGTGATTGTGGATCGGATGACTAAGTCAGCCCACTTCTTTCCAGTTTAGACTTCCTACGGTGCTGAGAGGTTAGCTCAGATTTACATTCATGATGTTGTTCGATTGTACGGGGTCCCAACTTCTGTCATTTCAAACTGTGACATGCAGTTCACATCTCAGTTCTAGAGAGCTATACAGAGGGATTTGGGTATGGAAGTTCAGCTTAGTACCACTTTCCACCCTCAGACAGATGGCCAGTCTGAGAGGATTATTCAGGTCTTAGAGGATATGTTACAGGCTTGTGTACTTGACTTTGGAGGTTCATGGGATCAGTTTGTGCCTTTGGCCGAGTTTGCTTATAATGATAGTTTCTATTTGAGCATCGATATGACACCTTTCGAGGCCTTGTATAGTAGGCATTGTAGATCGCCGATTAGTTAGTTTGATGTGTTTTAGTCCAGACTGCAGGGTACAAATTTTTTTAGAGATTCCTTGGCCCGAGTCCATTTGATTCAGGACAGAATTAGAGCAGCTCAGAGTAGGCAGAATAACTACACTGATCATAGACTTCGTGCCTTAGAGTTTAGTGTTGGTGACTTGGTTTTCCTTTGAGTGTCGGCCGTGAAGGGTGTGATGAGATTTGGTCGATGGGGCAAGATTAGACCCAGGTTTATTGGGTCATTTGAGATTCTACATAGGGTTGGTAGTGTTACCTACATGTTAGCTTTGCCTCCGATGTTTTTAGCTATTCACCCATTTTTTCATGTCTAGATATTGTGCTGGTATGTGCTAGATGAGTCTCATGTGTTGAATTGGGATTCAGTTCATCTAGACGAGAGGTTGTCATTTGTTGAGGAGACAATAGCTATTCTGGCCAGAGATATCAGAAGGTTGAGATCTAGGGAGATTCTGGTTGTGAAAGTTCAGTGGAGGAATCGTTCGGTCGAGGAGACTACTTGGGAGACCGAGAGTGAGTTGCGTGCTCAGTATCCGCAGTTGTTCTAGCCTTCAGGTACTCCCTTCTTTTTAACTTTCAAGGACGAAAGTTCTTTTTAGTAGTGGATGTTGTGATAACCCTTTTGATCATCTTCACATTTACGCATCCATTGTACTGTTAGAGCTTTCTTGTAGCAACCCCAAGTCATTTATGGATTGCTAGGACTGGTAGTTCAGTGCCCTGGCCGTTCGTTTGGTTGTTTTGACCTTTATCCTATTTCAAAGCTTTAACTTAGAATATCATTGACTTTAGTCAACATTCATAGCTAACTTACTCGAAATTGAATTCTGACAGTTCTGTTTGCTCTGGAGTGTTGAGTTTGGTCTAGTTGGACCTTCAGTTGAGGCCTGAGAACTTACGGTGTGGGTTTTGTGTGGTTTTCTCTGTTTTCAGGCTATTTGGAGTTGAAGTGTAACTTTGGGTGACTTTCGATGATCCGAGTGTCATATTCGAAATCCGACGATTCCATCAGCTCCAGAATAATGAGTTTGGGTTGGGAAGGTGGTTTGTTAAGGTTCTGGGTGAACCAAAATCATTTCAAGCCTTTGAGTTCCTTTTCATTAGTGTTGACTTGGGTCAATATTTCTCCGAAATGACCTTGTAGAGAAGTTTCGTCGATTACGTTGAGTCCAGCTACAATATATTTCTGCCATTTCGTTTTTCCAGCACTTTTCTCCCAACTTTCTCACTCTAAAAACATTTATACACTCTCCTAAATTGCTCTTGATCAGTTCTAGGCTCCAGAAATTGGTTGTTCATCGTTGATCCGTGTTTCTTCACTTGGTAAGCTTTCTTCCCCAAACTTGATTCCTCTTGTTCTACCCTTTAAATCCACATTGTTGCTCATTTCAAAAGCTTGGAAAATTATGTAATGGCTACCTCCTAGCTCGTGCATGTTCGTGGGTTTGAAGAATTCTCCGTATTGGCTTAAATTCCATTACTTTGGTGAGTATTTCCTTGCCTAATTTCCAGTTTTTAGTCTTAAAATTCCATCTTTAAGCCCCAACTTGAGCGGGCTATTTTGGCACCTTTTTCTTGGCCAATTGTGCTCAAATTTGGAGCATGCCTTCTTGGCATCATGATGGTCATCATGCTCTTTTCCATTTTTGGTTTCGGGTTATGGGCCCCGTGGGCTTTCTTTTGACCACGATTTTGATCCATATACAATTGTGGGGATATGGGTATCTTTAGACTCGTCTTAGTGTATTATTGATATTTTTGATAGTTTTACCATCGTTCGGGGTATCTCGGAGTAATTCGGGCTTGGACGTGTTGTTCAGGCAGCTTGTCATCGGACGACAAGTAGGTTATGGTCTAAACTCCTAAACTTAGCATATATCAGATAAAATTGTACTAGATGGCACCCTTGGGTTAGGTTATTAAGTTGGTACCACAAACCTTGACCGCTTTATTCATGTCCGACCTACTTTCATTCCTCCGATGTTTGTAGTACTTGCTTGATACGCTTTATTCACCCTTGTGGTTTGCGAGGCCTTTTTGACTCTGGAACATAAAAGGTGGGTTATTGGGAATGTCGGCGAGTCTCGAACATAGAATTAACCTCCTAGGTTGGTTATGCTTGCTGAGTAGCTTTGGAGCCTGTGCAGGGCCGATAGGTTGATTGTGAGATGCTAGGAGGATATTTGTGTTTGATCATATCATTTCCATGCATATAAAGAGAATTTATTAATGTTTTACTACGGTTTTGGCTTCGATCCTACTGAAATTATTTTCTAAACTTTGCATGGCCCTCGGGACCCATTTTTGATGGAAATAAATTAGATTTAACTTGTGAATCTTCTTGGGGTAAGAGAAGATCAAATTATGATTTCTCTTACCATTTTTACTATTTAACGTTAGACTCAGCAGGGTCGGGGTGCTTATTGAGTATCTTATTAAATTGGGTTTGTTTTAGCCTTAGTCGGACCAAGCATCTGGGATGACTTCCTACTGTTTAGACCCGGTTACGCCTGGGCACCCTTGGAGGGGGTTTTGAGATATTTTTCTCACTAATTAAGTCCTGGACAGGGTCTGGGCATGAATATTCAAGACTGGGTCTCTATCTTGATTCCAGACTTGCTTTTGGATGGCATGTTTTGGTACCGAGTTTTAGTATGGGGTCCGGGACCTCCATGGACTTTGTTGTCCAAGCCTGGGACTTTGGGTTTCGTTTGCTAAAGGGAGGTTATATGGCGGAGTAGGGTTATATGGCAGTTTCCTTCCGTGGAACCTACCTGCTGGGCCCGATCAGCACCAGAGGAGGTACATACAAAGTTTCTATACTACTCTGAGGTTATCATGCATCATATCATTCATTGTTTGAGGCTCCAACCTTGTTTGTTGTTTATTGAGTGTATGCTCTGATTGTATGGGTGGCTAGAGGGTTTTGTTTTTGCTTGTTTGCATTCCTCAGTTGTATGGGTGGCCGGGGGACTTAAGGTAGTCTTTTATTACTTTATCGCAGTGTTATCCCTTGTTATGGTTATGCTTATAAGATTATAAATGGACAAGTTGTTACTTGTTAGATTTGAGATTGGTATGATTAGTTGGGATATTGATTCCTATTCTGAGCATGCCAATCTATACTCTCCTCTTCCTTTCCTTGTACTTGAGGTTACCGGTATACCGTCTGTTTCTTAAACTTATTATGTATATATACTATTATTGCAAGGATCCTAGGTGCGTTGTTTCTTGCTTATACCTGTGCCTGTTATGTATATATATTCTACTTGCTAGCCTTGTATGTTGTTCTGTTAACTTCCCTCTTGGCTAGTTCCTGTGTACTTTTCATTGATTTCTATAACTACTTGCTTCTATTCTGCCTGTTACTATGCTTTTATCTTATATGTGCCCAGTCGCCCTATGATACCTACTGGGTACCTTATGGTTTTCATTTGGTGCTCATACTACACTCTGCATCTTATGGTGTAGATCCTAGTGTGGGCCATCGCCATTAGCTCATGGAGATTCGTGCGAGGTGCTATTTTTGGTGATATTCCGGACTGAGGGTGAGCTCTTGGCGACCGGAGCTTAGATTTTAGTTATCTTTTGATTATGTACTCTATTTCTACTCAGAGACAGTTTTGTGTATATATTATTTTGGACCCTTGTACTCCATATGTAGATCCGGCTCTTATACGCTATGATACCAAATTTTGGGTTTGGTTTAGTTTCCGCATTGTATATATATATTATTCCTGTTATCTATTTTCTTCATCTTGTTCCCTTGATTCCGCTTATTAAACTGTTCTTCTGCTTAGATTGTTAGACTGTAGCCCATTACTGACCGTTCCAGGCTACGGAGATTGGTTCACCTACCGGGGGTTGTAGGTGCTATCATGACCGAGAAATCGGGTCGTGACAGTTTCATTTTCAAGAATGAAATTTCCAACAAGATAATTATAATCTTTTATATTTGTTTAAAATTAAGTCTGTCACGTGTGGACACGTGTTAGATAAATAGCATTAGTAGTAAATTGAGTCAGAACTTTTATATCCATGTAATATTAAGTCTGCCACGTGTAGACACATGTTAGATAAATAGTATTAGTAGGAAATTGAGTCAGCACATTTGTGGTCTATTTAAGACGTTTACTTTGTATGAAGAAGGGAATTCGAAAATTCAAACTTACATCCACATTGCCCACTATGTACTTCTATGTACACAATCTTTCCCTCTACTCAAAAAAAATCTTTCTTATAAGTACTTTCTCTTTTCTCTACCGTTGTTTTAATTTGTTTTCAAAATAAAATAAAATTGTAGTATCTTTTGTTCCTTTTGTTTGTTTCATTTCCGTACTGTTATTTTCTTACTGTTCTTTGTTAATATTTTCAAATTATTTCTATGATCCATTCTATGGTATCAGAGCCACGGTTGACTGGGAGAGATATGAGTATGAGTAGAAAAATCTTTATACTATTCTAGAGAGAGTCAAAATTATGTTACTCTTGAAACAATAATTTCATTGTGTAGTCTTTGTTGTTACTCTTCATCCACTTTCTTAGTTTTATTCCTTAAGTTGGGTAGTCATTTAATCATGGTCTAGACATTAGCAAGCCTATATTTTCCATTGGATTAGCTATAGATTTGTCATGTATTAGAGACGGACCAGAATGGTGTTCCCGTCGCCAAACCTAAAGGAATAAGATAAAAGAGAGTCAAAGAAGATAACTAGAAAATACTATACAAAAAAATAATTATTAAGGAGTAACATCTGAAGTAGATATTGCTTACTAGATAGTACTACAAAATCTCTTTTTACCCCATATTATATTTAAGTTTTATTCTTACACATCCATTCACAGAAGAAATAAAATATTATAATATCATGACCCAAACCGCCTTGAGTGGCACCCACCCGAAACCCCCAGATGAGCGAACAAATAACTCAATCAACACTTAGTGAAACTAATAGCTAAAAACTAGTTGCTTTAATTTAAACTAGCATTCATATCCAAATATACTAATAATAGAGATCCTGCGGAAAAACCCACTAGAATCTGAAAGTCATATACCAAAACTGTCACGACCCAATTTCTCAGGTCATGAGGGAACCTATAACCCCCTGTAGGTGTACTAATTCCCGTAGCCTTGAATGGTAGGTAATGGGCTACTATCTAACAATCATGAGGAAGAATGATAGAAAAGCGGAAGCAAGAGATAAAAGTATAGAATAAAGCAACTGAAATATATATACATGAAAACTAAACCATCCCACAATTTGGTATCACAGTGTAAGAGCCACTGCTATAAAAATAGATTACAATAAGGTCCAAAAGAATATATACATCTGTCTATGAACAACAAAAGAGTACATAATACAAAAGAGTAGATAAAATCTAGGCTTCGATCGTTAGGAGCTCACCCTCGGTCTCGAATGATCCAAATACACTCCGCACGAGTCTCAACGAGTTAGCGGCAATGGCCCACACTAGGATCTGCACAAGGAAAATGTAGAGTGTAGTATGAGCATCAATTGCAAAGAAATGAGTACCCAGTAGGAATCATAGGCCTACTGACCGCATATAATATATAAAAGCAATAAATAGTAGAGAGCCAAGAAAGTAGTTACAGAAGCAACAAATAAGTACACGGAAGATAGCACAGAAAGAATACAAGGGAAAAATAATCATGCTCGACTATCGACTAGAAATATATACATCATAGAATACAGGTGAAAGAAAGAAGAATGCACCTGGGGTCCTTGCAATAACAATATATATAAAGTGATTTTTCGGATCATATGCGGTCTACCGGTAGCCTCAAGTAACAGGGAAGGAACGAAAGAAAATAAACGTACTCATGCTTGAAACACAATTTTACTAGCTAAAACATGCCAATAATACAACTCTCAAATTAGGAATAATCAGTCGATAATCCAATTGTGACCATAAAGTGAACCAGAAGTATATATAACACAACTCCCAAATATGAATCATCGAATAAGAACCCCAATGTAACCATAATAAGAACCAATACTATGATAGGATAGTAATAAGTCTACCTACAGTCCCAATGGGCGCCCAAACACACGAGGAACACATACAAGGGAAGACAAAGCCTCTGACATCCCATACTACCAGAGTGTACACTCAACAAATAGCAAACATGGGTGGAATCATGCACAAATGAATGATATGATGCAATAGCGTGAAAACCGAGTGTAACCATAGTATAGTATATGCCTCCTTCGGCACCGATAGGCCCACTAGGTAGGATCCATGGAAGGGCTTCCCCTATATACCTAAATTGCACTGTATACCCCTCTTCCGGCACACAAAACACGTAGCCCCTGATCCAGATCGGCAAGGTCCATTGAGGTCCTCGGCCATATACTAAATCTCAGAATCTCAATATAATCTTAGCCGAAGTCTTAAGATGCATGCTCGGAGTCTATCTGGGTCTAAAACGGTAAATCAAGTCTCAAACACCCTAAAAAGGGTGCCCAGGCATAATCGGGTCTAACATAGTAGTTAAACGGTCTGTCGCTCGGCTCGACCGAGTCTAATATCATCTCAAATTAGGAGGGAACAATGTATAGCAATATGGCTCAGCCAAGTCTAGTATAAGAATGAAAAATTGTAATAAAATCATCATTTTAACTCTTTTACCCCAAGAAGATCCACAAAATACGTTCCAAACCCTTTTATAACCAAAATGGACCCTCGGGGTCATGCAAGTTTTAGAAAACCATTTATAGTGGGCCTGCAATCCAAAATAATGGTAAAATATGCAGAAAATCTCTTTATATGCATGATAATGGTATGCCGCAAACAAAAAGAGTAGCTCAACGGCTCACAAACAACCTATCGGCCCTGCACAAGCTCTTAGACTCACGGACATTCCCCAAATAACCCACTATCTATGGTCCAGAGTCAAATATAAGGCCACACAGGACCACAAGGGTGATACTACCAACTATAATGAATAGTACAATTATAGGAGCGGAAATAAGACATATATGAAGAAGCGGACAAGGTCTACGGGTGCGAAGCTAACAAAACTCGACCCAACGATGATAATTAGTACAATTATAGCCTATATACACAAAGTATTATATAGAGAAAATCATAACCTACCTGTCGTACGATGATAAGATGCTAGAATGACGTTGTCTAAGCCCAAACCACTCCGAGAAGTCCCAAAATGCAATCACACTATCAAGAAGGTACTCTACGCATTAAAATAATGCTAACAATGCCTATATTTCTAAAAGTATAGCCGGGTCAAAATTTGGGTCACAAGCAGGCCCGTGAGACCCACAACCCAAAGCCAGAAACAAAAAATACCACAATGTTCCCCACATTCCCGGGAGTTCATGCTCCAAAATTGAGCATAAATGGACCATCAAAGAAACTCAAATAGCCTAAAAATAAAGGGAATTAAAGAGGGAAGTTAGTGGAAATTTGTTGTGTCCTAACGCACAAGCAAGTGTACGCGGTCGAATAAGTAATATAGGATTATAAGTCCAGATATCGTAACCACAGGGACTAGTCAATTAACTATTCACTAAATTGAACTAGTTCTAATTATTTATTCAAGCGGTAAATCTCAAAAGAAAATTTATTAACCAAAGTAAAAAGAAGAAGTTAACTAATGAACAATTAACCAAACAAATAGCAGGTTTTTACGTAATCAATATGATGAAATCAATCTAGGATTATGGATTCGCTAACAATCATGTTAAGTAAGCAATTTCATTGACTTGTTTGTTTATCTAGTTGCTGATTTTGGGGTTGATTTTATAACTATGGTCTTTCGAGCCTCTAATTGCCTATCCAGAATAGCATCACAACTACATCGTTGAGCGGGAATGTGACATCTTATTCTGAACGCATTTATATATCTTCCCGTACAAACCAAACAAGGCGTTCTAGGTATATTCCTATCCTAGTCGCGAATCTACCCTTTACGTTACAAAAGAGAGGCCTTGCTCCCTATATTCTTTGTTCTATCCTAATGATTCTTCTTCCGAGTTCACAAAGAGATTATAGATTTATTGTAATGGTCGTGAAGCATTAAAATAGTAAGCACAAGAATATAAGAACAACTAATGTAATAAATAAATAATTGAATTAATTGTCTACTTAAACAATCATGTGGTTAGCTACCACAGTCCTAGAACGAGAAGTTGAACTCCACATAGACATGGAGCAATTACAATAATTCATCCAAAGAAAAACGTAAAAATAAATAATAAAGGAGAAGAAAAGATGAAACAAATATTCTTCGGCCTCCACGGCGGTTCCTAGATCTTTGTAGGTCAAAAGTTCTAGAAAAATTATTCTTATGGGATATTTATAGGTGTAGGAAAAAGCCTCAAATAAAATAACTGAATCAAAAATGGACTAGGAAACCAAAACCCAATTGGTTTGGACTGCTGTGTTGCGTCGCTGGTCCGTTCTCCTCTTCTCTTCATGATTGGCCACTTGTCAATAATTGGATTGAAATTCAATTGACAATTACAAACATGCATACATATTATTATTATATTAACTTTTTTCCATTAAGCGTCTGCTTGATTTCCATATATGATATCTCATTTTTGATTCATTTCTTCTCTAAATTTCTTTCTCTTCACACCACTTTAATCCTACAAATAAAAATACCCAATATAAGAATAATTACAAAATCAATGCTCAAAAATGATAATGAAAAGGCTAAATGGGAGGCAAATAGTGACTAAATATAGGTATTTTTGGCCTCACATCACCACCCCACACTTAGACTTTTGCTTGTCCTCGAGAAAACATTAAAGCTCATCTCAATAAATCAAACTAGGAATACCACCACTTTGGTTGATACAAACAATTAGGCCATGTAACAAATCATAACACTAAGTACACTTCCCGATCATTATGCAAGATATACAAATAGAAACAAACTTCTAACCTCCTAACCTGAAAGACGGACTCTAACTCATCAAATTTAAGTTTGCTTACCTACTCCATCAAAGAAAGCTAATAAAATCACCTATCTATCATGAAACAAGTGCCATCACAAAAATAAATAGCCCACACGCACAATTTACAGAATCAAACATAATTTAAGGACTTTGCATCAAAGATCAACTCTCACACTCACAAAAGAATTCACATGTATGCACAAAGAACCATAGGCTTGCCCATTATGTACATCTGCACTAATTAAGCATGCTCGAATAGAATCAAATAGGACTTTAAGTGGTTATAATGTTGGCTAGGGGACGGGTAGGAAAACTATATAATAGTGACTTACACTTCCCTAAGCACTTTGCATTTTTTTAGACTTCATCACCCATTATTTTTAACACTTTATTTTTTCATCCCTCTCTTCAATTTATTTTCACTAGTATTCTAATCATATCAATAATGCTTCAATCATCATTTTTTTTCTCAAGCAAATTTTCTCTTTTTTTTCATATCACATTCTTTCACAGAGGGCCTTTTCATCGCTTTGTAGCTATCACTTATCACCTTTTACACTCAATCGTCCCTTTTCTTCAGATTTAACAATTTTTTCACAGTCTATGCTACAATTCTCAAGGAAGCAGGGTGCAAAAATTAGGGATTCAACAAAAGGATCAAGGCAAAAATATGGCTACCAAATGAAAGGCTACAGGCTCAAAGAGGTAACTAGTGATATAATATCTGAAAAAGCTAAAATATTTTACAAGATAAATCAAAGAAAGCCTATTATCATCTTCTAAACAGAGCAATACTTATTATTTCGCTTCAATAACATGCATGGCAAGTTCTAGACTAAGATGCAAAACATGAAATATACAAAAATCCTCACCACACATGGTACAAGTTTCAATCAAGATGGATCAATTCTACTTCTAAGATGGACAGGGTCATAACAAATTATAAAATAATAATAAGCTATATACAGAGTCACTACTCTGAGCCTAGGTGTCAAAAGATTTGCTAATTTATTAAAACTCAAGCACTCACAAGAATGTACTACTCCAAATAAGGCCTAAATATCTAGTGTCAAACAAGTCAAAAGGTCTTTTCTTTTCTCTCCAAAAAAAAACTACTCAAAAAAAAAATTTACTCTAAAAAATAAAAATTTACCCGGTTCAAAGAGCCTCCCTTCAGAAAAGAACCGAGACCATAAGAAAAACCAAGGGGTGGATGAGATATTCCGCTTAAAAAACTAAAATAAAAAATAAAAAATAAAAAATCTTTTTGTGTTTTTTTTTCTATATATTTTTTTTGTATTTGTTTCTCAAATAAATAAAATCCTATGGAATACTCACCCTTAAACTCACAAATATCGAAAGAATCTCCACCCCATACTTAAAATCATGCTTTATCCCCAAAGCAATTTATATAAAAAGATGAAGAAGAAGGGTGAGAGATACTCCATGGATCCCTCTAGGGCCTAGCTAAAAACATGTTTCTTCAATTTTATCAAGGAGTGAACAACTCCACAGTTAAGCTTAAACCATGCTCCTTAGCATTGAAATTAGAGTACTCTGACTTCCCCAAACCTGCAAAATAAAAATAATGTGACACTATAAAATAAAAATAAGAAGCTACACTACAAATTGGGTTTTCTCCCAACAAGCCATGATTTAACGTTGCGGTACGACGTCATCACTTCACTACTTTTATTTTCACTTAGAACTTATGAATTTCACCCCTAACTTTGTATCAAATTTTCTGCTCCTCTCAAGGGGCGGTGGTATAAAGATGAAGGGACCAAGCAAAGGATGTCGCATCTTGCACGTCTTGACCTTTAAGTGAGGAATATCGTTTTGTCTTTTTGGTGTGGAAAATTTTAGAATGTAAGGACCTTTTTCCTCATCTACAAACTTCTTCACTAGTTTAGATGACTCAATTTTCATGTCATCATCAAGACATAATGTAGAAAAGTGATTAGAATGCGGTCCAATATATCCCGACTCAAAACGTGCATTATTTTTGACAAGCTCAATTTTATGCTCCCTCTCAATGTCAATCTCAATCAAAGAATGATAGTTGAATGGATGAAATTCTTTTTTCTGATCCACTAGTTGACCAGTATTCACAATAATTGATGACTGGGCATCAGACGCCTCAACCCTTTTCTACAACTAATCCTCCAAGTCATGAATATCTGAGCCAAATTGGTCTGTCTCTTGTCTGAGCTCAACCCTACCGTCTATCGTCTATGTCGTCATGTATGTAAGATTATCACGGATGAACTCATGAAATTTAACTTTTTCCTCTTGTTCCCTTAGCCAAGATTGGCCCACTAATTTACCTTATTTCTTCTCTAAGTTTTGACTTGTTGTGCGACATATAGAAGCTATGAACTCTCATGCATGGGTTATTCACTTGAATATGTATAAATAACATATGACTAGAAATTAATTATGCATAGGTTTGACTGAAACTATGATTCGTATGAATAGGATGTCTGTTATAAGAAACCTTCTCTATGTTCTTGAAATAAGTGTGAATATCTGGACCTCTTGGAGTTTTCAGATTCCCAAGTGGATTTTTTGATATATTGATTCCTCCATAGCAGTTAAATAGATGCCACATCTTTTGTTCTAAACTTCCTATGGCTAACTCCAAAGGTCGTTTCACCTTATATATCACTTGCCCAACTATTTGTACAATTCTGTAAGGCCCAATATATCTTGGGATTAGCTTTTCCTTCTTTCCAAATCTCATAATACCCTTCACAGGTGAGTCTTTTATGAACATCCAGTCATTTATATGGAATTCTATGTCTCTGTGCCTCACATCTGAATAAGATTTCTGGCAGCTCTTGGCAGTCTTCAATCTCCTGAATCAACTTAACTTTCTCAACTGTCTGGTGGACCAATTCTGGACCAAACACCTATGCTTAACCTACCTCAAACCAGCTGAGAGGATGCCCTTAAAATCCAGAGTCTATATTCTATGTAGGACAGTAAACCAGAGGTTATGGTTATCAAAGAAACACATTTGATCCCAACTATGGAAACCATCCAAACTTCTCCTAGGGTTGGAACCAGACATTTAACAATAGTAGTTTAGGCAGCAAGCTCCACAAGTTAGTAGTTTATTGAAGGAAACACTCAAACAGTTCATGGTGCAGCAGACACAAATCAACTTAGACATGAAGAAGGCTACCAATGAATTACAAGTTCAGGTAGGGCAGGTTGCTACAACACTTCATAATAGGCCTCAAGGTGCTTTGCAGAGTGATACTGAGATGCCAAAGTAGGTTATGACTATTACTTTGAGAAGTGGGAAAACCTTTCCATATTCAAAGCCTCCAAAGAGGAAAGTAGTTAACGAGGACAACTTTAAGCATCCACCTCTTTTTCCCCAAAAGTTGATCCCACCAACCACACTAGTGATAAATCCTACACAAGAGGTGAAGGTTGAGAAAGCGGTTGATGAGAAGCCTAACCTTAAAGCTGAGAGACCTCCACCATAATTCCCTCAAAGGTTTCAAAAGTGAAAGGATGATGTCAAGTTCTTTGATGATCTTTGAATAGCTTCATATCAATATTCCCTTAGTTGATGCCTTGAGAGATATGACCTAATATGAAAAATATTTGAAAGACGTAGGGGTTGGTAAGAGATGACATACACAGTTTGAGATGATTGCAATCACCAAAGAGGGCAGTTCACTGATTTTAAGTAAGCTCCCTCAAAAGTTCAAAGACCCCACAAGTTTCACATTGCCCATACAGATTGGAAAAAGTGAGGTTGGACATACAATATGTGATCTTAGGGAAACTATCAACTTGATGCACTTATCCTTGTTTCAGACACTTGGTTTAGGGGAATCACACCTAACCACCATCACTCTACAACTGGAAGACCGGTCACATGTGCAACCAGAAGGAATAATTTAAGATGTTTTCATCAAGGTATGAGTTATATTGGGATGCCCATTACATGCTACTGGTGGAGCACTGATTGACATATGGAAGGGAGAGATAAAGATGAGGATAGATGATGAGAAGATAAATTTCAATGTGTATAAGTCACTCTCCAAATAGAGGCTTATGCATGATCACAGAGGTGGTCAAAAATAAATGTAAGGTGGAAGAGTACAGGCCCAAAAAGGTTGAAGAGTTGAAGACTGACACTGAATTGTCTGAGGTGCAACAAAAAGAAGTTACTCAAATTATTGAGAAAATATGAGCACGTGATAAAGTGGTCCGATAGTGACCTAGAAAGGGTTGAGAAGACAAATAGAAGTATGAATGATGATGGTGATCCTCCTAGAATAAAAAGAAAAAAAAGCTGAATAATAAGGGGAGAAAGAGATTGAGAGAACTTGGTTGAATTATGAGTTGGGTCGTGCCGTGATAGTAAATCAAGCATTGCTTGGGAGTCTACCCAAGTTGTTATAGAGGTATTTGTTTTTTTTTCAATTTATTTTTAGTGTCACATTTGTTTTTATTTTTGGTGTGTAGATTTGGGGAAATACTGAGTACCTGAATTCTGGAGCTAAGGAGCATGGTTGGTAACTAAGTGTGGGGTCATCCATGGGCCTCAAGGTGTATTCTTAACCCCCTTATTTTAATTTGTTTAATTATTTAAGGATAAAGCATGGATTTAAATGTGGGGTTGTCATGACCCAATTCTCGGTAATGATGGCACCTATAACCCCCTAGTAGGCAAACTATTCCCCGTAGCCCGGAATGACTAGTAATGGGTTACTACCTAAAAGTTAAGCTGAAGAAACGATGTAACCAAGCGGAAGCAAGGGAACAAGAAGAAAAGATAAATAACAGGAATATATATATACACACGCGAAATTTGAACCGAACCCCAAAACCTAGTATCATAGTATAGAGCCAGAACTACATCAGCAGAGTACAACGACCCAAAACAATGTATACAGATGTCTCCAAATGGTAGTAGAGTACATACAACAAAAGATAAACTAAAAGCTAAGCTCCGATCCACTAGAGCTCACCCTCAGTCCGAATATATTCCAAAATCGCCCGCTCAAGAGGGGATTTCAAAAAGGAATTTTAAGAACAAAATCGGAATTTTGAGCGAGAAAGTTTACCAAAAAGTGAGACATTACACCAGAACAAAGAGTTCCACGAACCCACGATCATGCATTCACAAACGGGGCAGAATCTACAAGAATTTACAAGCTTTAAGAATTCTCCATTAATGGAGGATTTTTACAAAAACAAGAGAAGAAAAGGTTGTGGAAAAAGACTTACCAATTATAGAAGAAACACGGATTATCGACGAACAATTAATTCCCCAAGGTTAAGAACTTATTTAGAGCAATTTGGTATAGAGAATTTGTGTTTGGAGTTGGGAGAAATAAGGGGAAATGGCTGGAAAAAAGAAAACTCAGAAATATTTAATGCTGGAAAAATAGTAAGCGCCAACGGCGCCAACACAGCGCCATCGCGCTAAGGGAAGCCAGGCGTCAAGGCGCCATCACGCCTGAAGGGAGCTATCGCGCTGGCCTTGGCGCGATTGTGCTGAAGGCCTGGCCTGCACTAAGAAATTGTAACTTTTTTAAAACTCCACGGGGCATTCCGGGCACAATCGGAAATCAATATTCAAAAAATAATAATGCTAATAGAGTGGAAATGACATTTCAGACTCAACGACATTGATGAAACATCCATACGAGGTTGTTTCGGAGAAATGTTGACCCAAGTCAATGCTAACTAAAACCAACCAACTAGTCGAAATGAGTCTGGCTCACCCAGAACCCAATCCAACCACCTACCTAACCCAAACTCAATATTCCAAAGCTGATGGAATCGTCGGATTCTGAATATGACGCTCTGATCATCTAAAGCTGACCAAAGTTACACTTTCAACTCCAAATGGCCTAAAAATAGAAGAGGCAACACAAAACACACAATGGAAGTTCTCAGGCCTCGACTAAAGGTCCAACTACACCAAACTAAATGCTCCAAATGTAACAAAACTATCAGAATTCAATTCTGAGAACATTAGCTAAGAATGTTAACTAAAGTAAACGATATTCCAAGTTAAGGCTCTAAAATAGGAAAACAGCCAAAACAACCAAATGAATGACCAGGGCACAAAACCACCGGTCCCAGCAAGCCATATATGACTTGGGGTCGCTATAAGAAAGTTCTAACAATACAATGAATGCATAAACGCGAAGATGATCGAAAGGGTCATCACAACATCCACTACTAAAAAGACTTTCGTCCTCGAAAGTAAAGAAGAAGGGAGTACCTGAAGGCTCAAACAACTGCGGATACTGGGCACACAACTCACTCTCAGTCTCCCAAGTAGCCTCCTCAACTGATTGATGCCTCCACTGAGCTTTCACAACCGGAATCTCCCTAGATATCAATCTCCTGATATCTCTAGCCAGAATAGCTATCGGCTCCTCAACAAAGAATAAACTCTCATAAAACTGAATCGAATCCCAATACAAAACATGAGACTCATTTGGTCTAAGGAATCTTGAAGTAGATCTGTACTCTAGGGTCTAGACTCTAAACCATCAAACCAACCAATCAGCAATCTGCAATGCCTACCATACAAAGCCTTAAAAGGTATTACGTCGATGATCGAATGAAAGATATTATTATACGCAAATTTGGCCAAAGGCACAAACTGATCCCATGAACCTCCAAAGTCAAGAACGCAGGCCCGGAGCATGTCCTCAGGGACCTGAATAGTTCTCTCGGACTCACCATCCATATGTGGGCTGAAAGCAGTACTAAGCTAAATCTTTTGTTACCAAATCCCTCTGTATAGCTCTCCAAAACTGAGATGTGAACTGAGTGCTGCAGTCCAAAATGATAGAAGATGGGACCCCGTGCAATCGAACAACCTTACAAATGTAAATCTGAGCTAATCTCTCAGCACCGAAGGAAGTCTGAATCAGTAAGAAGTGGGCCAACTTAGTCAACCAATCCATAATCACCCAAATAGAATCAAAACCCTGAGAAGTACGAGGCAAACCAACCACGAAATCCATAGTGATACCTTCCTACTTCTACTCAGGAATGGGAAGTCGCGGCATCAAACCACCTAGTCTCATGTGCTCAAACTTAACCTGTTGATAGTTCAAGAACTAAGAAACAAACTCCGCTACGTCCCACTTTTTACCGCTCCACCAGTAAAGCTACCTCAAATTTCTAAACATCTTTGTTGCACCAAGATGAATGGAGTATCTAGAACAATGTGCCTCACAAAGTATTAACCAAATCAAATCTTTGACCCTCGGAACACAAAGACCATTGTCGAACCTTAGAATACCATCAGAACCTAAAGTAAACTGGCTGGACTCACCCCGAACTACCTAATCACAAAGGTCACACAAACTCTGATCCTCAAACTGTCGGCTCTGAATCCGATCAACTTGAGTAGAACGAACCTCAATATTGGCGAGGACTCTACTAGGATCCGACAAGTCAAGCCTAACCAAATGGTTAGCCAAGGACGGGATGTCCAAGGCCAACAGTCGCTCAAAAACTAAAAGTAAATCTAGGCTGCCCATACTCACCACCTTTCAAGTCAAGGCATCCTCTCCATGTTTGCCTTGCCCAGATAGTATAGAGTAGTGAAATCATAGTCCTTCAGCAACTCAATCAATCTCCTCTGCCTCGATTTCAGCCCTCGCTGACTCATAATTTACTGAAGACTACATTGATCAGTGAATATCTCACAATGAACTCTATATAAGTAGTGCCTCTAGATCTTGAGCACAAAAACTACCGTCGCCAGCTCCAAATCATGGGTGGGGTTGTTGTGCTCGTGAACCTTCAGCTTCCTCGATGCATATGTAATCACACGACTATGCTTCATCAACACACAACCAAGACCAACCCCTGAAGCATCACAATACACGGAGAAACTTTGATCCTCAGCCGGCAAAGTCAAAACTGGAGCTGAAGTCATCAAGGACTTAACCTTCTGGAAGCTATCTTCGCACTGATCCGACTACTAAAATGGAATATCCTTCCTAGTATGCATAGTCAAGGGTGTTGCTATGGAATAAAATACCTCAACAAATTGTCTGTAGTGCCCGGCTAACCCAACAAAGCTGCGAACCTCGATACTAGTAGTAGGTCTGGGACAATCACGCTGAAATCTTACCCGGATCAACTCTAATACCATCTTTAGACACCACGTTCCCTAGGAATGCAACTGACTCAAGCTAAAATTCACACTTTGAGAACTTGGCATAAAGCCGATGATATCCCAACGTCTGAAGTACAGTCCTCAAGTGCTGCTCATGCTCATCTCAACTCCTCAAGTATCTCAGAATTTCATCAATGAAGACTATCATGAACATATCCAAGTACGGGCTAAGCACCCTGTGCATCAAGTCCATGAAAGTTACAGGGGCATTAGTCAACCCGAAAGACATCACCAGAAACTCATAATGGCCATAACGTGTACTGAATGCTGTCTTAGGGATGTCCTCCGCCCTAATCCTCAACTGGTGGTAGTCGAACCTCAAATCAATCCTTGAAAACACGGCTGAACCTTGAAGTTGATCAAATTATCCATCAATCCTTGGCATCGGATGCCTATTCTTCACTGTTACCTTATTCAGCTGCCAATAATCAATTCAGATCCACATCGACCCATGCTTCTTCTTCACAAAGAGAACTGGAGCACCCCAAGGAAACACACTCAGTCTAATGAACCCCTTAGCTAACAAGTCCTGGAGCTTCTCCTTAAGCTCTCTCAACTCAGCTGGAGCTATATGGTAAGGAGGAATGAAGATGGACCTGGTGCCTGGCTCTAACTCAATGGAAAAATCAACATCTCTCTCAGGTGGAAAGCCTGGCAGGTCGGTAGGGAACACATCTAGGACGTCTATAACAACAGGAATAGACTCAGGAGATGAAGGGTCAACACTAGCATCTCAGACATATGCTAGATAAGCTAAACACCCGCTAGAAATCAACTTCCTAGCTCGAAGAAAAGAGATAATCCCAGATGGTGCGTGGCTGCAGAAAGCTGCCACACAACCGAGGATACACTAGGCACAACTATGGTAATGGTCTTGGTATAACAATCCAAAACTGCACGGTAAGGGGATAACCAGTCCATGCCCAGTATCACATCAAAATCTAACATATCAAGGATCATCAATTCACCCCCAAGTCTCCAAATCACCAATGGATATCAAACAAGATCTCACAATCCGATTCACTACTAAAGAATCTCCTACTAGAGTCGAAACCCAAAACAAGCACAGATAAAGGCTTACTAGCCAACCCCAAACAAGGAAGAAAGTAGGAAGATACATATGAACAAGTGGATCCGGGATCAAATAAAGCATAAGCTGGCCGATGAAATACATAAATCTTACCTGTAATCACAACATCTGAGGCCTATGCCTCCGGTCTCCCAGGGACCGCATAGAACTAACGATGACCTCCACCTACCCGACCGCCATCCCTACCACCTGATCTGCCATGTGGGGATCCACCTCTACCCTGACCACCACCTCCTCGAGCTGGTGACTGAACCGAGCAAATGGGCTGAGCCGGCAGAGTGGCTGGCTAAACTATACCCTGCTAGGGGCAATCTCTAACAAAATGACCAACCACACCACAAGTAAAATAAGCCCCTGATGACCTACTATGTTGGGATGAACTAGCAGAACTCGTATGGCCACCATGGCCTGATGCCCTAGAATCTGTACCTCTCGATAGCTGACCACCGTGACCACGCTGACTGCCCTGACTCTACTCAAACTGAGAACTAAAAGCCTGAAGTGACGCCTGAACCGGTCGACTGGTCTGAACTTGATGTTGCTGTGGCTTATACTCTCGGCCTTACTGGCCTGAACCTTTACCACTATGTCTGGAACCACTGTAGCCACCCTGATGTTGAGGCCTCTTATTCCTGGCCCTGGTGTTGAAGCCCCTGGCACATTGTCCTAGATACTCCATTCATCCTAGTGCGGCAAAGATGTATAGAGATTTGAGATAGCTTTACTGGTGGTGTGGTATGAAGCGGGATGTATCAGAGTTTGTATCCTGGTGCTTGAACTATCAGCAGGTGAAGTTTAATCGCATGAGACCGGGTGGCTTATTGCAGTGACTTCCCATTCCTGAGTGGAAATGGGAAGGTATTACTATGGACTTTGTTGTCAGTTTGCCTCGTACTTCTTGAGGTTTTGATTCCATTTGGGTGATTGTGGATCGGATGACTAAGTCAGCCCACTTCTTTCCAGTTTAGACTTCCTACGGTGCTGAGAGGTTAGCTCAGATTTACATTCATGTGGTTGTTTGATTGTACGGGGTCCCAACTTCTGTCATTTCAAACTGTGACATGCAGTTCACATCTCAGTTTTAGAGAGCTATACAGAGGGATTTGGGTATGGAAGTTCAGCTTAGTACCACTTTCCACCCTCAGACAGATGGCTAGTCTGAGAGGATTATTCAGGTCTTAGAGGATATGTTACAGGCTTGTGTACTTGACTTTGGAGGTTCATGGGATCAGTTTGTGCCTTTGGACGAGTTTGCTTATAATAATAGTTTCTATTTGAGCATCGACATGACACCTTTCGAGGCCTTGTATAGTAGGCGTTGCAGATCGTCGATTAGCTGGTTTGATGTGTTTGAGTCCAGACTGCAGGGTACATATTTTCTTAGAGATTCCTTGGCCCGAGTCCATTTGATTCAGGATAGATTAGATCAGCTCAGAGTAGGCAGAATAACTACACTGATCGTAGACTTTGTGCCTTAGAGTTCAGTGTTGGTGACTTGGTTTTCCTTCGAGTATCGGTCGAGAAGGGTGTGATGAGATTTGGTCGGCGGGGCAAGCTTAGCCCCAGGTTTATTGGGTTGTTTGAGATTCTACATAGGGTTGGTAGTGTTACCTATATGTTAGCTTTGCCTCTGATGTTTTTAGCTATTCACCCAGTTTTTCATGTCTTGATGTTGTGCCGGTATGTGCCAGATGAGTCTCATGTGTTACATTGGGATTCAGTTCAGCTAGACGAGAGGTTGTCATTTGTCTCATGTGCTCGGAATGCCCCATGGAGTTTTTAAAAAGTTGCAAAAAATTGTTGCAGGCCAGGCCTTCAGTGCCATCGGTGCTGGCCTAGCACAATCGCGCTCAAGCACGTTTCTGCTGGCCAGCGCGATAGCGCTGCCTGGGCGCCGATGGCACTGGCCATTTTTCAGCTGCTATATATTTCTTTCATTTCATTTTTCCAGCACTTTTCTCCCAACTTTCTCACTCTAAAAACATTTATACACTCTCCTAAATTGCTCTTGATCAGTTCTAGGCTCTGGAAATTGGTTGTTCATCGTTGATCCGTGGTTCTTCACTTGGTAAGCTTTCTTCCCCAAACTTGATTCCTCTTGTTCTCCCCTTTAAATCCACATTGTTGCTCATTTCAAAAGCTTGGAAAATTATGTAATGGCTACCTCCTAGCAAGTGCATGTTCGTGGGTTTGAAGAATTCTCCATATTGGCTTAAATTCCATTACTTTGGTGAGTATTTCCTTGCTTAATTTCCAATTTTTAGTCTTAAAATTCCATCTTTAAAACCCAACTTGAGCGGGCAATTTTGGCACCTTTCTCTTGGCCAATTGTGCTCAAATTTGGAGCATGCCTTCTTGGCATCATGGTGGTCATCATGCTCTTTTCCATTTTTGGTTTCAAGTTATGGGCCCCTCGGGCTTTCTTTTGACCAAGATTTTGATCCATCTACAATTGTGGGGATATGGGTATCGTTAGACTCGTCTTAGTGTATTATTGATATTTTTGATAGTTTGACCATCGTTCAGGGTATCTCGGAGTAATTTAGGCTTGGACGTGTTGTTCATGCAGCTTGTCATCGGACGATAGGTAGGTTATGGTCTAAACTCCTTGACTTAGCATATATCGGATAAAATTGTACTAGATGGCACCCTTGGGTTAGCTTATTAAGTTGGTACCACAGACCTTGACCGCTTTATTCATGTCCGACCTACTTTCCTTCCTCTGATGTTTGTAGTACTTGCTTGATATGTTTTATTCACCCTTGTGGTCCTGCGAGGCCTTGTTGACTCTGGAACATAGAAGGTGGGTTATTGGGAATGTTCGCGAGTCTCGAACATAGAATTGTCCTTCTAGGTGGGTTATGCTTGCTGAGTAGCTTTGGAGCCTGTGCAGGGCCGATAGGTTGATTGTGAGCTGCTGGGCGGATATTTGTGTTTGATCATATCATTTTCATGCATATAAAGAGAATTTATTAGTGTTTTACTATGGTTTTGGCTTCGGTCCTATTGGAATTGTTTTCTAAACTTTGCATGGCCCTCGGGACCCATTTTCGATGGAAATAAATTGGAAATTGTTTTATTTAACTTGTGAATCTTCTTGGAGTAAGAGAAGATCAAATTATGATTTCTCTCACCAGTTTTACTATTTAACGCTAGACTTGGCAGGGCTGGGGTGCTCATTGAGTTTCTTATTAAATTGGGTTTGTTTTAGCCTTAGTCGGACCGAGCATCTGGGATGACTTCCTACTGTTTATACCCGGTTACGCCTGGGCACCCTTGGAGGGGGTTTTGAGATATTTTTCCCACTAATTTAGTCCTGGAAAGGGACTGGGCATGAATATTCGAGACAGGGTCTCTATCTTGAACCCGAACTTGCTTTTGGATGGCATGTTTTGGTACCGAGTTTTAGTATGGGGTCCGTGACCTCCATGGACCTTGTCGTCCAAGCCTGGGGCTTTGGGTTTCATGTGTTGTAGGGAGGTTATATGGCGGAGTAGGGTTATATGGCAGTGTCCTTCCATGAAACTTACCTGCTGGGCCCGATCAACACCGGAGGAGGTACATACAGAGTTTCTATTCTACTCTGAGGTTATCATGCATCATATCATTCATTGTTTGAGGCTCCAACCTTGTTTGCTATTTGTTGAGTGTACGCTCTGACTGTATGGGTGGCTAGAGGGTTTTGTTTTTGCTTGTTTGCATTCCTCAGTTGTATAGGTGGCCGGGGGACTTAAGGTAGTCTATTGTTACTTTATTGCAGTGTTATTCCCTGTTACGGTTATGCTTATAAGATTATATTTGGACAAGTTGTTACTTGTTGGATTTGAGATTGGTATGATTAGTTGGGATATTGGTTCCTCTTCCGAGCATGCCTATCTATACTCTCCTCTTCCTTTCCTTGTACTTGAGGTTGCCGGTATACCGTCTGTTTCTTAAACTTATTATGTATATATACTGTTATTGCAAGGATCCTAGGTGCGTTGTTTCTTGCTTACACCTGTGCCTATTTTGTATATATATTTTACTTGCTAGCCTTGTATGTTGTTCTTGTAACTTCCCTCTTGGCTAGTTCCTGTGTACTTTTTGTTGATTTCTATAACTACTTGCTTCTATTCTTCCTGTTACTATGCTTTTATCTTATATGTGCCCAGTCGGCCTATGATACCTACTAGGTACCTTATGGTTTGCATTTAGTGCTCATACTACACTCTGCATCTTCTGTTGTAGATCCTAGTGTGGGCCATCCCCATTAGCTCATGGAGACTCGTGCGAGGTGCTGTTTTTGGTGATATTCTGGACTGAGGGTGAGCTCTTGGCCACCGGAGCTTAGATTTTAGTTATCTTTTGATTATGTACTCTATTTCTACTCAGAGACAACTTTGTCTATATATTATTTTGGACCCTTGTACTTCATATGTAGATCCGGCTCTTATACGCTATGATACCAGATTTTGGGTTTGGTTTAGTTTCCGCATTGTATATATATATTATTCATGTTATCTATTTTCTTCATCTTGTTCCCTTGATTCCGCTTATTAAACTGTTCTTCCGCTTAGATTGTTAGACAGTAGCCCATTACTGACCGTTCTAGGCTATGGGGATTGGTTCACCTACCGGGGGTTATAGGTGCTATCATGATCGAGAAATCGGGTCGTGACAATTCCATTTTCAAGAATGAAATTTCCAACAAGATAATTATAATCTTTTATATTTGTTTAAAATTAAGTCTGTCACGTGTGGACACGTGTTAGCTAAATAGAATTAGTAGTAAATTGAGTCAGAACTTTTATATCCATGTAATATTAAGTCTGCCACGTGTAGACACATGTTAGATAAATAGTATTAGTAGGAAATTGAGTCAACACATTTGTGGTCTATTTAAGACGTTTACTTTGTATGAAGAAGGGCATTCGAAAATTCAAACTTACATCCACATTGCCCACTATGTACTTCTATGTACACAATCTTTCCCTCTACTAAAAAAAATCTTTCTTATAAGTACTTTCTCTTTTCTCTACCGTTGTTTTAATTTGTTTTCAAAATAAAATAAAATTGTAGTATCTTTTGTTCCTTTTGTTTGTTTCATTTCCGTACTGTTATTTTCTTACTGTTCTTTGTTAATATTTTCAAATTATTTCTATGATCCATTCTATGGTATCAGAGCCACGGTTGACTGGGAGAGATATGAGTATGAGTAGCAAAATCTTTATACTATTCTAGAGAGAGTCAAAATTATGTTACTCTTGAAACAATAATTTCATTGTGTAGTCTTTGTTGTCACTCTTCATCCACTTTCTTAGTTTTATTCCTTAAGTTGGGTAGTCATTTAATCATGGTCTAGACATTAGCAAGCCTGTATTTTCCATAGCTATAGATTTGTCATGTATTAGAGCCGGACCCGAATGGTGTTCCCATCGCCAAACCTTAAGGAATATGATAAAAGAGAGTCAAAGAAGATAACTAGAAAATACTATACAAAAAAATAATTATTAAGGAGTAACATCTGAAGTAGATATTGCTTACAAGATAGTACTACGAAATCCCTTTTTACCCCATATTATATTCAAGTTTTATGCTTACACATCCATTCACAGAAGAAATAAAATATTATAATATCATGACCCAAACCGCCTTGAGTGGCACCCACCCGAAACCCCCAGATGAGCGAACAAATAACTCAATCAACACTTAGTGAAACTAAAAGCTAAAAACTAGTTGCATTAATTTAAACTAGCATTCATAGCCAAAAATACTAATAATAGAGATCCTGCAGAAAAAACCCCTAGAATCTGAAAGTCATGTATCAAAACTGTCACGACCCAATTTCTTAGGTCATGAGGGAACCTATAACCCCCTATAGGCGTACTAATTCCCGTAGCCTTGAATGGTTGGTAATGGGCTACTATATAACAATCATGAGGAAAAATGATATAAAAGCGGAAACAAGAGATAAAAGTATAGAATAAAGCAACTGAAATATATATACATGAAAACTAAACCATCCCACAATTTGGTATCACAGTATAAGAGCCACTTCTACAAAAATAGATTACAATAAGGTCCAAAAGAATATATACATCTGTCTCTGAACAACAAAAGAATACATAATACAAAAGAGTAGATAAAAGCTAAGCTTCGATCGTTAGGAGCTCACCCTCGGTCTCGAATGATCCAAATACACTCCGCACGAGTCTCCATGAATTAGCGGCAATGGCCCACACTAGGATCTGCACCAGGAAAATGTAGAGTGTAGTATGAGCATCAATTGCAAAGAAACGAGTACCCAGTAGGAATCATAGGCTTACTGACCGCATATAAAATATAAAAGCAACAAATAGCAGAGAGCTAAGAAACTAGTTACAGAAGCAACAAATAAGTACACGGAAGCTAGCACAGAAAGAATACAAGGGAAAAATAATCATGCTCGACTATCTACTAGAAATATATACATCACAGAATACAGGTGAAAGAAAGAAGAATGCACCTAGGGTCCTTGCAATAACAATATATATAAAGTGATTTTTAAGATAACATGCGGTATACCGGTAGCCTCAAGTAACAGGGAAGGAAGGAAACAAATAAACGTACTATGCTTGAAACCCAATTCTACTAGCTAAACCATGCCAATAATACAACTCCCAAATTATGAATAATCAGTCGATAATCCAATTGTGACCATAAAGTGAACCAGAAGTATATTTAACACAACTCCCAAATATGAATCATCGAATAAGAACCCCAATGTAACCATAATAAGAACCAATACTATGATAGGATAGTAATAAGTCTACCTACAGTACCAATGGGCACCCAAACACACGAGGAACACATACAAGGGAAGACAAAGACTCTGACATCCCATACTACCAGAGTGTACACTCAACAAATAGCCAACAAGGGTGGAATCGTGCACAAATGAATGATATGATGCAATAGCGTGAAAACCGAGTGTAACCATAGTATAGTATGTACCTCCTCCGGCACCGATAGGCCCACTAGGTAAGATATGGAAGGGCTTCCCCCATATACCTCAATTGCACTGTATACCCCTCTTTCGGCATACAAAACACGTAGCCCCTGATCCAAATTGGCAAGGTCCATTGAGGTCCTCGACCATATACTAAAGCTCAGAATCTCAATATAATCATACAGAGTGTATCCATATCCCAACCAGTTGCCGAAGTCTTAAGATGCATGCCCGGAGTCTATCCGGGTCTAAAATGGTAAATCAAGTCTCAAACACCCTAAAAAGGGTGCCCATGCATAATCGGGTCTAACATAGTAGTAAAACAGTCTGTCGCTCGGCTCGAACGAGTCTAATATCATCTTAAATTAGGAGGGAATAATGTATAGCAATATGGCTCAGCCAAGTCTAGTATAAGAATGAAAATTTGTGATAAAATCATCATTTTAACTCTTTTACCCCAAGAAGATCCACAAAATAAGTTCCAAACCCTTTTATAACCAAAATGGACCCTCGGGGTCATGCAAGTATTAGAAAACCATTTATAGTGGGCCTGCAATCCAAAATAATGGTAAAATATGCAGAAAATCTCCTTATATGCATGATAATGGTATGCCGCAAACAAAAACAGTAGCTCAACGGCTCACAAACAACCTATCGGCCCTGCACAAGCTCTAATAGCTCTATAGCATATATAACTAGCTTTACAATTATAATATCGCTGTCTTAGACTCATGGACATTCCCCAAATAACCCACTATCTATCGTCCAGAGTCAAATATAAGGCCACACAGGACCACAAGGGTGATACTACCAACTATAATGAATAGTACAATTATAGGAGCGGAAATAAGACATATATGAAGAAGCGGACAAGGTCTAGGGGTTCCAAGCTAACAAAATTTGACCCAACGATAATAATTAGTACAATTATAGCCTATATACACAAAGTATTATATAGAGAAAATCATAACCTACCTGTCGTACGATGATAAGCTGCTAGAATGACGTTGTCTAAGCCCAAACCACTCCGAGAAGTCCCAAAATGCAATCACACTATCAATAAGGTAATCTACGCATTAAAATGATGCTAACAATGCCCATATTGCTAAAAGTATAGCCGGGTCAAAATTTGGGTCACAAGTAGGCCCGTGAGACCCATAACCCAAAGCCAGAAACAAAAAATACCACAATGTTCCCGATATTCCTGGGAGTTCATGCTCCAAAATTGAGCATAAATGGACCATCAAAGAAGGCTCAAATAACCTAAAAAATAAGGGAATTAAAGAGGGAAGTTAGTGGAAATTTGTTGCGTCCTAACGCACACGCAAGTGTACGCGGTCGAATAAGTAATATAGGATTGTAAGTCCAGATATCGTAACCACAGGGACTTGTCAATTAACTATTCACTAAATTGAACTAGTTCTAATTATTTATTCAAGCGGTAAATCTCAAAAGAATATTTATTAACCAAAGTAAAAAGAAGAATTTAACTAATGAACAATTAACCAAACGAATAGTAGGTTTTTATGTAATCAATATGATGAAATCAATCTAGGATTATGGATTCTCTAACAATCATGTTAAGTAAGCAATTTCATTGACTTGTTTGTTTATCTAGTTGCTGATTTTGGGGTCGATTTTATAACTATGGTCTTCCGAGCCTCTAATTTCCTATCCAGAATAGCATCACAACTACATCGTTGAGCGGGGATGTGACATCTTATTCTGAACGCATTTATATATCTTCTCGTACAAACTAAACAAGGCGTTCTAAGTATATTCCTATCCTAGTCGCGAATCTACCCTTTACGTTACAAAAGAGAGGCCTTGCTCCCTATATTCTTTGTTCTATCCTAATGATTCTTCTTCCGAGTTCACAGAGAGATTATAGATTTATTGTAATGGTCGTGAAGCATTAAAATAGTAAGCACAAGAATATATGAACAACTAATGTGATAAATAAATAATTGAATTAATCGTCTACTTTAACAATCATGTAGTTAGCTACCACAATCCTAGAACGAGAAGTTGAACTCCACATAGACATGGAGCAATTACAATAATTCATCCAAAGAAAAAAGTAAAAATAAATAATAAAGGAGAAGAAAAGATGAAACAAATATTCTCCAGCCTCCACGGCGGTTCCTAGATCTTCGTAGGTCAAAAGTTCTAGAAAAATTATTCTTATGAGATATTTATAGGTGTAGGAAAAAGCCTCAAATAAAATAACTGAATAAAAAATGGACTAGGAAACCAAAACCCAATTGGTTTGCACTGCTGTGTTGCGTCGCTGGTCCGTTCTCCACTTTTCTTCGTGATTGGCCACTTGTCAATTGAATTGAAATTCAATTGACAATTCCAAACATGCATACATATTATTATTATATTAACTTTTTTCCATTAAGCCTCTGCTTGATTTCCATATATGATATCTCATTTTTGATTCTTTTCTTCTCTAAATTTCTTTCTCTTCACACCACTTTAATCCTACAAATAAAAATACTCAATATAAGAATAATTATAAAATCAATGCTCAAAAATGATAATTAAAAGACTAAATGGGAGGCAAATAGTGACTAAATATAGGTATTTTTGGTCTCACATCACCACCCCACACTTAGACTTTTGCTCGTCCTCGAGAAAACATTAAAGCTCATCTCAATAAATCAAACTAGGAATACCACCACTTTGGTTGATACAAACAATTAGGCCATGTAACAAATCATAACACTAAGTACACTTCTCGATCATTATGCAAGATATACAAATAAAAATAAACTTCTAACCTCCTAACCTGAAAGGCGGACTCTAACTCATCAAATTTAAGTTTGCTCACCTACTCCATCAAAGAAAGCTAATAAAATCACCTATCTATCATGAAACAAGTGCCGTCACAAAAAGAAATATCCCACACACACAATTTACAGAATCAAATATAATTTAAGGACTTTGCATCAAAGATCAACTCTCACACTCACAAAAGAATTCACATGTATGCACAAAGAACCATAGGCTTTCCCATTATGTACATCTGCACTAATTAAGCATGCTCGAATAGAATCAAATAGGACTTTAAGGGGTTGTAATGTTGGCTAGGGGATGGGTAGGAAAACTATATAATAGTGATTTAGACTTCCCTAAGCACTTTGCATTTCTTTAGACTTCATCACCCATTATTTTTAACACTTTATTTTTTCATCCTTCTTTTCAAGTTATTTTCACTAGTATTCTCATCATATCAATAATGCTTCAATCATCATTTTTTTTTCTCAAGCAATTTTTCTCTTTTTTTTTCATATCACATTCTTTCACAGAGGGCCTTTTCATCACTTTGTAGCTATCACTTATCACCTTTTACACTCAATCGTCCCTTTTCTTCAGATTTAACAATTTTATCACAGTCTATGCTACAATGCTCAAGGAAGCAGGGTGCAAAAATTAGAGATTCAACAAAAAGATCAAGGCAAAAATATGTCTACCAGATGAAAGGCTACAGGCTCAAAGAGGTAACTAGTGATATAATATCAAAAAGGCTAAAAAATTTTATAAGATAAATCAAAGAAAGCCTATTATCATCTTCTAAACAGAGCAATACTTATTATTTCGCTTCAATAACATGCAGGGAAAGTTCCAGACTAAGATGCAAAATATGAAATATACAAAAATCCTCACCACACATGGCACAAGTTTCAATCAAGATGGATCAATTCTACTTCTAAGATGGACAGGGTCATAACAAACTATAAAATAATAATAAGTTATATATAGAGTCACTACTCTGAGCCTAGGTGTCAAAAGATTTGCTAATTTATTAAAATTCAAGCACTCACAAGAACGTACTACTCCAAATAAGGCCTAAATTTCTAGTATCAAACAAGTCAAAAGGTTTTTTCTTTTCACTCCAAAAAAAAAACTACTCCAAAAAAAGAAAAAAAAGTAAAAACAAATAAAATGTACTCTAAATTTTTTTTCTTACCCGGTTCAAAGACCCTCCCCTCGGAAAAGAACTGAGACCATAAGAATAACCAAGGGATGGATAAGATATGCCGCTTAAAAAACTATAATAAAAAATAAAAAATAAAAAATCTTTTTGTGTTTTTTTTCTATATATTGTTTTTGTATTTTTTTCTCAAATAAATAAATTCTATGGCATACTCACCCTTAAACTCACAAATATCGAAAGAATCCCCACCCCGTACTTAAAATCATGCTTTATCCCCAAAGCAATTTATATAAAAAGATGAAGAAGAAGGGTGAGAGATACTCCCTGGATCCCTCTAGGGCCTAGCTAAAAACATGTTTCTTCAATTTTATCAATAGGTGAACAACTCCACACTTAAGCTTAAACCATGCTCCTTAGCTTTGAAATTAGAGTACTCAGGCTTCCCCAAACCTGCAAAATAAAAAAAAATATGACACTATAAAATAAAAATAAGAAGCTACACTACAAATTGAGTTTCCTCCCAACAAGCGCATGATTTAACGTTGCGGCACGACGCCATCACTTCTTATGAATTGCAACCCTAACTTTGCATCAATTTTTTTGCTCCTCTCAAGGGGCGGTGGTATAAAGATGAAGAGACCAAGCAAAGGATGTCGCATCTTGCACTTCTTGGCCTTTAAGTGAGGAATATCGTTTTGTCTTTTTGGCGTGGAAAATTTTAGAATGTAAGGACCTTGTTCCTCATCTAAAAACTTCTTCACTAGTTTAGATGACTCAATTTTCATGTCATAATCCAAACATAATGTAGAAAAATGATTAGAATGCGGTCCAATACGTCCCGACTCAAAAAGTGCATTATTTTTGACAAGCTCAATTTTATGCTCCCTCTCAATGTCAACCTCCATCAAAGAATGATAGTTGAATGGATGAAATTCTTTTTTCTGCTCCACTAGTTGACCAGTATTCACAATAATTGGTGACTGGGCATCAGATGCCTCTACCCTTTTCTACAACTAATCCTCCAAGTCATGAATATCTGAGCCAAATTGGTCTGTCTCTTGTCTGAGCTCAACCCTACCGTCTATCGTCTATGTCGTCATGTATGGAAGATTATCATGGATGAACTCATGAAATTTAACTTTTTCCTCTTGTTCCCTTAGCCAAGATTTGCCCACTATGTCTGCTTCCTCACAACTTTCATCTAGTAGGGACTCACTTTCTTCTACTATTAGGGGTTCATTTTGGGTATTGACCAAGACCGTAACTTGCTGATCAATACAAGTTTCAGCCATTGCCTCTATCTCATTGAGTTGGGAACCTATCCTCTCCACAAACTGACTAGTATCCAATTCAGTAGATTGAGTAGGTGCACACCACTCACTCCCCTGAAAATTTTGACAAATACTCTCCAGGTGGGGTCCTCCACAAAAATAACAAGAATCATCATCATTCGACCACCATCTATCCCAGGCTGACATATCAAGAAGAGTGATAGAAAAGTAAAATAAACTAAAAAGATAACTATGTAAATATATATATATATATATATATATATATATATATATGTACAACTCAAATAAATAACTTAAAAAAGTCTAATCTAGATGAATAATTAATTTCTAAGTCCCCGGCAATAATGCTAAAAACTTATTGCGTCTTAACGCACACGCAAGTGTACGCGATCATACAAGTAATATAGGATTGTAAGTCCATATATCGTACCCAGAGGGACTTGTCGATTAGCTATTCACTAAATTGAACTAGTTCTAATTATTTATTCAAGCGGTAAATATCAAAAGAATATTAATTAACCAAAGTAAAAAAGAAGAAGTTAACAAAAGAACAATTAACCAAACAAAGAACAGGTTTTTACGTAATCAATATGATGAAATCGATCTAGGATTATGGATTCGCTAACAATCATGTTAAATAAGAAATTTCATTGACTTATTTGTTTATCTAGTTGCTGATTTTGGGGTTGATTTTACAACTATGGTCTTCCGAGCCTCTAAATACCTATCAAGAATAGCATCACAACTACATCATTGAGCGGGGATGTAACATCTTATTTTGAACGCATTTATATATCTTCCCGTATAAGCCAAACAAGGCATTCTAGGTATATTCCTATCCTATTCACGAACCTACTCCTTACGTTACAAAAGAGAGGCCTTGCTCCCTATATTCTTCGTTCTATCCTAATGATTCTGTTTCCAAGTTCACAAAGAGATTATAGATTTATTGTAATGGTCGCGAAGCATTAAAATAGTAAGCACAAGAATAAAAGAACAACAAATTTGATAAACAGATAATTGAATTAATCGTCTACTTCAACAATCATGTAGTTAGCTACCACAATCCTAGAATAAGAAGTTTAACTCCACATAGACATGGAGCAATTACAATAAGTCATCCAAAGAAAAACGTAAAAATAAATAATAAAGGAGAAGAAAAGATGAAACCAATATTCTCTAGTCTCCACGGCGGCTCCTAGCTCTTCGTAGGTCAAAAGTTCTAGAAAAATTATTCTTATGGGATATTTATAGGTATAGGAAAAAGCCTCAAATAAAATAACTGAGTCCAACATGGACTACTAATGCATTTTGCGCTGCATCCTTTGATGATGCAGATTCAGGTGTCCCTTCATAGCTTCGTGGCTAGAGTTCCCGGCCACTCTCTCTCAGCTTTGCTAAGTTCTCATAGTGCGAGGACTAGACTTTATTCTAGATTTTCTGTGTCTCCTTTCCTTTCAGATTGTTGAGTTAGTTGGGGTATTGTTCCATCAACTCCTTATGCTAGTTTTAGAGGCTTTGAGACATAGATGTTATGAGGTGATCTTCGAGATGTATTTCCTATTCGACTCTCTATTTATGATATGTCTTCCTGTCTCGGATTTGTTTATGATGCTATCATTCTATTTTCCTTTACATGCTTGAGAATGCTATGACCAAGGGTTAACTTAGAATCCTTGTTGTTCCAAGTCCCATGTTATGTCTACGGGGTAACTTCGGGGCATGACAAACTTGGTATCAGAGCCTCAGGTTCAAGAGTCCTATGATGTCTAAAAGCCGCATCGAGTAGAATCTCTTTCATGGGTGGGAAGCGCACCACACTAATGAGGGAGAGGCTATGAGATGTTTTAGGAAAACTTTCACTTCTTTATGTTCACCATCGTGCGATAGAGTTTGACTCTACTTACACTTCTAATTCATTCCTAGTTTGACTCCACTAGGAATGCTAATCCGGCCACTCCAAATCATAAGGTTACGAATGCTTAATTCTGCAAAGCCATCTGTATTTTGGCTCAAGCCATGACATCTCAGTACTAAGTATGTAAGCAATGCATGAACATGATGAAAACATGCTAAGTATACTTAAATAACTGAAATCATACGTTTAAAGATAAACTTAGCACAATGACTCTAATACTTTCCATAAGCTGAAACATAATCATAATTAATAAGTCTGAAAACTGAATAAGAGTCAAATGAAAGTTTTAAAAGCATAAACTATTTTATGTGGGAGGTTCTTTAACTGACATAGACCATGTGGGCTACATGGAATTCGATGTATCCACCCCATCGAGAGGACCCAATATACCTTGCCAGGGTATAAAGGCATTACTTTGGCGTGATCACTAAATATTGATGCCCAACAGAGGGGACTTAATACCTATGAGGGCACGTAGTTCTAGGACCTTTTTGGGTATTCTCACCCTGTCCAACTCGGTGCTAATACTACTCCCAAAATATACATATAGCTCATATAATACTAGGCATATCTGATGTCAAAACTGTTCATAACTGGTGACATATCTGATGCCAAAACTTTCATAAAACATAGGGACATATCTGATGTCAAAAACTGTTGGAAAAGCATAAGGACATATCTGATGCCATGCAATTCAAATGTCATAATTCTTAAAAACTTTGCAAGACCATAATTAAAAATATATTTTTCTTGCTAAATTCATACTTAAAGAATTTTGCATGCAATTTCATAAATACATAAAGTCCATGAAATCTAATCATGCCAAATTTTCTTGAAAACATGTAATTTCATGGGTTCATGCTAGAAATCAAATTTCATGCTTGGGCTTTTAAAACCAATGAGAGAATCATAATTAAATCATGAGTAATCAAGAGGAAACCATAAATTTAAACATAGAAACTGATTTCATAAACTTTCTCCAATTTTAGATCAAAACCCAAGTCTCATGAGTTCATAAATCAAAATAAGAATTTACCTTAAAATCATGAATAAGAAACCACTCATAAAAACTCATGCAAAATCATGCAATTTAGAGTTACAATCCATAGAAGAATCATGAGGAAACATTTTTAGAAGGACCCATAAGAATTGAGTAAGAACCCTAGTTTAGAAATCCATAAGTTCAATTTAGAAGATTGGGGTTTTGGGCATAAGGGTGAAGGAATCCCTTATTGAATACCCATATACGATAGGTGAAGATAACCCACTTCAATGGAAAATACTTAGGAGACTTGACTTGGAGTTTGGAGACTTTGAGTGGATGCCTTGTTGTGGAGCTTGAAACCCTAACTTGAAGTTTGAGAGGATGAAACTCATTTTTCTTCTCTTGAAACTTGTTTGGAAGAATGGGAGGTAACTTATCCCAAGTGGGAATAAAAACCGTTCTAAATAGGCTTAAAATGACCTAGTATAGGAGTTAAAAGAGGGGGAAATTACAAAAATATCCCTGGACTTAAGCTTAGAAAAACTGATGAAATGACTCGGCTTCAAGGATTACGGGTCAGTGTATGGACCGTCAAAGTGAATGACGGACCGTCATTTGATCTGTGATTTTAGAGATCCCTTTTGAGAGTCTACTGGAACTCCATTCCACGAGTTACAGGATGGTTCGTCATTTAAAATGATGACCCGTCAAGTCACTCGTGGAATCTAGGGAAGAAAATCTGATTTTTGACAAACCACGGGTCAATCTACGGACCATGGTTTTGATCTACGGTCCGTCAACCAACCAGTGATTCTAAAAATGAAATTTCAGTGTTCAGTTCAGCAATCATGGTTCAAAATACGGACCCGTCGTTCAAAGTACGGACCAGTCGTTCAAAGTATGGACCCGTCATTCCATCCGTCATCACTGATAGCACTGCAGTAAACTGACCATAACCTTTTAGTCCGGACTCGAATTGATAAGAGGTCAGTGGTGTTGGAAAGAAGACTCAAAAACCTTTAATTTGGTGGGTACTAGGCCACCTAACTATTAATATTTTAGGAGAAATGATAGTTTGAAGTTGAGCCTAGTTTAGTCTTATAAGAAAAGTCATTTGGTTGAGGTGCTTTCAACTTATCTAGGTTATAGGAGTCTCTTATGAATATGATTCGCATTCAAAGCACTCACCACACTAGGGAAATGATCATTAGACTCATGGAAAAAGTTTCGGGTATTAGCTTAGGATTTCTGGGGTGTAACAATATCCCCCCCTTGGGATCATTCGTCCTCGAATGAAGACTATGCAAGGGAAACTAGAGAGATAACATCCCAACCAAACATCAAAACTTGGAAACCAAGGAGTAAACATGAAAACTGAACTTTTAAACTTAAAACATGATAAAACTAACACCGGAAAACATGGATACATGCTAGAATCATGAGAGAAACTGCTGAAATAGAATCGGAGGGACATACTAAAGGTGGAACTACTTCCTCAAGCTGAAACTTTATCGAAAGAAAAGGACGAGGGTACTTGGCCTTCATGGATGATTCTTCTTCCGAAGTAGTTCCTTCAACGGAGTTCTAAAAGATGAAGTACTATCGTGGTAACCGACTTCTGATTGAAATAAAAGCTGAGCTGGTTTCATGAGACACATATGCATGCTCGGATCATAAGATCAGCTAATGAGACAGGAACTAAATATCCAATATAATTACTGGTGTGTGATGAGAGTAGGAACTCAGCTAAAACTCATAAAGAACAAACATACTCTAGGACTCACAGTTAACCGAATGGGACACCAAACTGAGAGAAGTAGATATACGGGGAAACTATTCTCTTCTGAATACCACTCCTACCATTTGCAACTAACAACGTCAACAACGCACATAAAAGTACTAAGGTCTGAGTCTAACTACCCGATCCTCCATGTTCAAACCTATCTGGACCAGATCTCTTGCATCTAGAACATCTTCTATGGATAATATTCCCTCTTATCATAACAACTAACTAACCTAGGGCTCCCAACCAAAGGGTCACTTGTAGCGCAAAACAATTATCCACATATATCCCATCATGATATTCAAGCTTATAACTATGGTCACCTTATGATTTCATAGCTTACCCTATTTATGACTTTCTCTCCTCTTTCCTACCATAACTAGGAATAAAAAATTCAAGAACTTCTATAGAGGGACATACTAAACTTCCTCATCTAACTATTTTGCTTGAATAATCCGTACCTCATAATTCACCCACACCTAGAAGTAAAGGTGGAACAAGTACACTAACAAGGAAAAGGAATCTGCTACCTCCCAGCTAGGCTACTACAAGGCCTTCTCCCCTAACACTTATAACAGCATACACCAGAACTATTAAAAGAAAAGAGCAGGAGCAAGAGCGTCACGAATGAAGGATTACAGATTGATCTTAACTTACACTTAGCGTGATCAAGCCATGGTGAGTCTTGGGGAATTGAGAGTAATAGGAATGAGCACTTCACATACTGGGCACATAAGACATGAGTTAGTGGGGATCACCACCCCTCGTCATCAAAGGCAAAGATCAGAAGGGCTTTAGAATAAGGAAATCATAAGCGTGAATCATTTCAAGAATTAGGTCTGAGCATATACATGGCGTAACATGCTTTGATTAGCCATTGAGGCATTTCTGAAGACTGATTGAGCAAACATAACTGAGCATACTGCAATACATGAGCTTGCATACATAACGGACCTTGAGGCATAAAGCTGGGATTCATAGACTCGCAGAGTAAGAGAAGAGTCATTGTCCGAAGAAATCACTTGTCATTCTAGAAGCTGAATATGAGCGTGAATCTTGATGGAGTGCATAAATTGAAATAAAATCATGGCACTGACACCTAATGCATGCAAAAAGAATGGTATTTTAATAGCAGGAGTATACTTAGGACGCTAGGATGGAAATAAGCTTCTGCCTCCCTTTCTATTTTTGTTCTAACACCCAACGACATCACCACCTGAGCCTCCAAAATCTGACCAATTCGATTCTACATCCCACCATCTCCCCCTTAGATTCATGCTACCCTTCTAAGTCTATGGATCTCTCACCCATCTTTTAAAGGAACTACGATCATTTTACCCTGATAGAACATATACTACTCCAGAATCTAGCATTAATACCAGCTTCCTTCTATAGTCAAAGAATCTCCTTCGCCTAAAAGTCTAGGCCTCACCCCTTCTATTTTCACTTTGTTCTAAGTTAAGACAACTCACCACCCAAACCAGAATAGGGGTATGGGGACTATGGATGCATAGAGGAAGGAAATCTAGTGACGTACCTGATTCACCTTCTGAAGGAATACCCTGACCCAGCTGGCTAGGTAATGAAAGGAATTGGTTTTGGAGCTGAACATCACAGTTTCTCCACTTAGATGAGGGGAAATTCCTGATCCTATGGCCAAACTGACCACACCTAAAACACCCCTCTTGCCTGCAAGGCACTCACCTAAATGAATCTTACCATAACTACTACAACGAGGGTACCTCAAGGTTCTTGGAGCCTTATGGTTACATGACTGAGAATCGAGGGCAGGTGTACTAACTGAAGATGGGGTTAGTCCGTATGACCTCTGCTGAGAAGACAATTGGTTCCATATTTTGGTCTTTTTGTTCTTTCTCTTCCTCTTCTTTAGTTTATCTTTCTCATTCAACTAAGATGTCATGGCTCGAGCCAACATACAAATGGCTTTATGGAATTCCCCATTTGTAACCTCATGATTTGGAGTGGCCGGATTAGCATTCCTAGTGGGGTTTCTTCGCGGAGACAATATCTGAAATGCGTAAGGAATAGATTAGAAGGGTAAGTAGAGTCAAACTCTATTGCGCGATGGTGAACATAAAGAAGTGAAGGTTTTCCTAAAACATCTCATAGCCTCCCCTTCATAAGTGTGGAGCGTTTCATACCCATGAAAGAGATTCTACTTGATGCGCCTCTCAGACATCCTAGGACTCTTGAACCTGAGGCTCTGATACAAAGTTTGTCACACCACGAGGTTACCCCCAAGACATAACATGGGACTTGGAACCACAAGGATCCCAAGTTAACCCTTGGTCATAGCATTCTCAAGCATGTAAAGGAAAACAGAACGAAAGCATCATAAAGAAATACGAAATAGGAAGACATATCATAAATAGAGAGTCGAATAGGAAATAGAACTCAGATCACCTCATAACATCTATGTATGAAAGCCTCTAAAACTAGCATAAGGAGTTAATGGGATAATAACCCAACTAACTCAACATTCTGAAGGGAAATGAGACATAGAAAAGCTAGAATAAAGTCTACTCCTCGCACTATGAGGACTTACCAAAGCTGAGCGAGAGTGGCCGGGAACTCTAGCCACGAAGCTATGAATAGACACCTGAATCTGCATCATCAAAGGATGCAGCGCAAAATGCGTTTGTACTATAGAATGTACTAAGTATGTTAGCAATGCATGAAAATGATGAAAACATGCTAAGTATAATTAAATAACTGAAATCATACTTTTAAAGATAAACTGAGCACAATGACTCTAATACTTTCCATAAGCTGAAACATAATCATAAGTAATAAGTCTGAAATCTGAATAAGAGTCAAATGCAAGTTTTAAAAGCATAAACTATTTTCTGTGGGAGGTTCTCTAACTGATATAGACCATGTGAGCTACATGAAATTCGATGTATCTGCCCCATTGAGAGGACCCAATATACCTTGACAGGGTATAAAGACATTACTTTGGCGTGATCACTAAATACTGAGGCCCAATAGAGAGGACTTAATACCTACGGGGGCACGTAATTCTGGGACCTTTTTGGGTACTCTCACCCTGTCCAACTCGGTGTTAATACTACTCCCAAAACATACATATAGATCATATAATACTGGGCATATCTGATGCTAAAACTGTTCATACTGATGACATATCTGATGTAAAAACTATTCATAATCAATGACATATCTGATGCCAAAGCTGTTCATAATTGGTGACATATTTGATGCCAAAACTTTCATAAAACATAGGGACATATCTGATGTCCAAAACTATTGGAAAAGCATAAAGACATATCTGATGTCATGCAATTCAAATGTCATAATTCTTAAAACTTTGCAAGACCATAATTCAAAATATACTTTTCTTTCTAAATTAATACTTAAAGAATTTTGCATGCAATTTCATAAATACATAAAGGCAATAATATCTAATCATGTCAAATTTCTCTTGAAAACATGCAATTTAATGGGTTCATGCTAGAATCAACTTTCATGCTTGGGCTTTTAAAACCAATGAGAGAATCATAATTAAATCATGAGTAATCAAGACAAAACCATGAATTTAAATATAGAAACTGATTTCATAAACTTTCCCCAATTTTAGAACAAAACCCTAGTTTTAAAATAAGAATTGGCCTTAAAATCATGAATAAAAAACCACTCATAAAAAATCATGCAAAATCATGCAATTTATAGTTAGAATTTATAGAAGAATCATGAGGAAACATTTTTAGAAGGACCCATAAGAATTGAGTAAGAACCCTAGTTTAAAAATCCATAAGTTCAATTTAGAAGATTTGGGTTTTGGGCATAAGGGTGAAGGAATCCCTTATTGAATACCCACATACCTTAGGTGAAGATAACCCACTTCAATGGAAAAGACTTAAGAGACTTGACTTGGAGCTTGGAGACTTTGAGTGGATGCCTTGCTGTGGAGCTTGAAACCCTAACTTGAAGCTTGAGATGATGAAACTTTTTTTTCTTCTCTTGAAACTTGTTTGGAAGAATGGGAGATAACTTATGCTAAGTGGGAATAAAAACCCTTCTAAATAGGCTTAAAATGACCTAGTATAGGAGTTAAAAGAGTGGAAAATTATAAAAATACCCCTGGACTTAAGCTTGGAAAAACTGATGAAATGACTCGGATTCAGGGATTACGGGTGTGTGTACGGACCATCAAAGTGAATGACGGACCGTCATTTGATCCATGATTTTAGAAATCACTTTTGAGAGTCTAATGGAACTCCATTCCACGAGTTACATGATGGACCATTGTTTAAAATGACACCCATAAAGTCACTCATGGAATCTAGGGAAGAAAAGTTTATTTTTGACAAACCACGGGTCAATCTACGGACTGTGGTTTTGATCTACGGGCCGTCAACCAACAAGTGGTTTTAAAAATGAAATTTCAGTGTTTAGTTCAGCAATCATGGTTCAAAGTACGGACCCGTCATTCAAAGTATGGACCCGTCATTCAAAGTACGGACCCGTCGTTCAAAGTATGGACCCTTCGTTCAAAGTACAGATGCGTCGTTCAAAGTACGGACCCGTCATCCGATCCGTCATCACTGACAGCACTGTAGTAAACTGCCCATAACCTTTTACTCCGGACTCGGATTAATAAGAGGTTGGTGGAGTTGGAAAGAAGACTCAATACCCTTTAATTTGGAGGGTACTAGGCCATCTAACTATTTATATTTTAGGAGAAATGATCGTTTGAAATTGACCCTAGTTTAGTCTTATAAGAAAACTCATTTGGTTGAGGTGCTTTCAACATATCTAGGTTGTAGGAGTCTCTTATAAACATGATTCGCATCCAAAGCACTCACCACACTAGGGAAATGATCATTAGACTCATGGAAAAAAGGTTTGGGTATTAGCTTAGGATTTTTGGGGTGTTACATTAAACTTCTCGTTCTAGGATTGTGGTAGTTAACTACATGATTTTTGAAGTACATGATTAATCCAATTATTTGTTTATCACATTAGTTGTTCTTACATTCTTGTGCTTACTATTTTAATGCTTCGCGACCATTACAATAAATCTATAATCTCTTTGTGAACTCGGAAGAAGAATCATTGGGATAGAACGAAGAATATAGGGAGCAAGGCCTCTCTTTTGTATCGTAAAGGGTAGGTTAGCGACTAGGATAGGAAAATATCTAAAACGCCTTATTTGGTTTATACGGGAAGATATATAAATGCATTCAGAATAAGATGTCACATTCTCGCTCAATGGTGTAGTTGTGATTCTATTCTGGATAGGCAATTAGTGGCTCGGAAGACCATATTTGTAAAAACCAACCCCAAAATCAGCAACTAGATAAACAAACAAGTCAATGAAATTGCTTACTTAACATGATTGTTAGCGAATTCATAATCCTAGATCGATTTTATCATATTGATTATGTAAAAACCTGCTCTTTCTTTGGTTAATTGTTCATTAGTTAACTTCTTCTTTTTACTTTGGTTAATAAATATTCTTTTGAGATTTACCGCTTGAATAAAGAATTAGAACTAGTTCAATTTAGTGAATAGTTAATCAACAAGTCCCTGTGGGTACGATATCTGGACTTACAATCCTATATTACTTATACGACTGCGTACACTTGCGTGTGCGTTAGGACGCAACAAATTTCCATTAACATCCCTCTTTAATTCCCTTAGTTTTTAGGCTATTTGAGCCTTCTTTGATGGTCCATTTATGCTCAATTTTGTAGCATGAACTCTCGGGAATGTGGGTAACATTGTGGTAACTTTTGTTTCTGACTTTGGGTTACGGGGCTCACGGGCCTGCTTGTGACCCAAATTTAGACCTGGCTAAAATTTTAGCAATATGGGTATCATTAGCATCATTTTAATGCGTAGATTACCTTCTTGATAGTGTGATTGCATTTTGGGACTTCTCAGAGTGGTTTGGGCTTAGACAACGTTATTCTAGCAGCTTGTCGTCAGACGACAGGTAGGTTACGATTTTCTCTATATTAGACTTTGCATATATAGCCTATAAATGTACTAATTATCATTGTTGGGTTGAGTTTTGTTAGCTTGGATCCCCTAGACCTTGTCCACTTCTTCATATTTGTCTTATTTTTGCTGTTATAATTGTACTATTCATTATAGTTGGTGGTATCACCCTTGTTGTCCTGTGTGGCCTTATATTTGACTCTGGACCAAAGATAGTGGATTATTTAGGGAATTTCCTTAAGTCCAAGACACCAATATTATGATTGTAAAGCTAGTTATATATGCTATAGAGCTATTAGAGTCTGTGGAGGGCCGATAGGTTGTTTGTGAGCTGTTCAGCTACTATTTTTGTTGCAGCATACCATTATCATGCATATAAAGAGATTTTCTACATATTTTACCATTATTTTGGATTGCGGGCCCACTATAAATGGTTTTCTAACACTTGCATGGCCCCGAGGGCCCATTTTGGTTATAAAGGGTTTGGAACTGATTTTGTGGATCTTCTTGGGGTAAAAGAGTTAAAATGATGATTTTATCATGAAATTTCATGCTTATACTAGACTTGGCTGAACCGTATTGCTATACATGTTTCCCTCCTAATTTGAGATGATATTAGATTTGGTCGAGCCAAGCGTCAGACTGTTTTACTACTATGTTAGACCCGATTACGCCTGGGCACCCTTTTTAGGGTGTTTGAGACTTGATTTACCATTTTAGACCCAGATAGACTCTGGGCATGCATCTTGAGACTTCGGCTACTGGATTGGATACGGATACACTCTGGATGATTATATTGAGATTCTGAGCTTTAATATATGGTCGAGGACCTCCATGGACCTTCCCAATATGGACCAGGGGTTATGTGCTGAGTGTGACGAAAGAGGGGTATACATTGCATTTGAGGTATATGGGGGAAGCTCTTCCATGGATCCTACCTACTAGGTCTATCCGTGCTGGAGGAGGTATATACTGTACTACTGTTATACTCGGTTTTCACGCTATTGCATCATATCATTCATTTGTGCATGATTCCACCCTTGTTTGCTATTTGCTGAGTGTAAACTCTGGTAGTATGGGATGTCAGAGGCTTTGTCTTCACTTGTATGTGTTCCTCATGTGTATGGGCGCCCATTGGTACTGTAGGTAGACTTATTACTATCCTATCATAGTATTGGTTCTTATTATGGTTACATTGGGGTTCTTATTCGATGATTCACATTTGGGAGTTGTGTTATATATACTTCTGGTTCACTTTATGGTCACAATTGGGTTATCGACTGATTATTCCTAATTTGAGAGTTGTATTATTGGCCTGTTTTAGTTAGTAGAATTGGGTTTCAAGCATGAGTACATTTATTTGCTTTCGTTCCTTCCCTGTTACTTGAGGCTACCAGTATACCGAATATTATCCTAAAAATCACTTTATATATATATTGTTATTGCAAGGACCCTAGGTGCATTCTTATTTCCTTCACCTGTGTTCTGTGATGTATATATTTCTAGTAGATAGTCGAGCATGATTATTTTTCCCTTGTATTCTTTCTGTGCTAGCTTCCGTGTACTTATTCGTTGCTTCTGTAACTACTTTCTTGGCTCTCTGCTATTTATTGCTTTTATATCTTATATGCGCTCAGTAGGCCTATGATTCCTACTGGGTACTCGTTGCTTTGCAATTGATGCTCATACTACACTTTGCATTTTCCTAGTGCAGATCCTAGTGTAGGCCATTGCCGCTAATTCGGGGAGACTCGTGCGTAGTTCATTTGGATCATTTGAGACCGAGGGTGAGCTCCTAATGATCGAAGCTTAGCGTTTATCTACTCTTTTGTATTATGTACTCTTTTGTTGTTCAGAGATATATGTATATATTCTTTTGGACCTTATTGTAATCTATTTTTGTAGCAGCGGCTCTTATACTGTGATACCAGATTGTGGGATGGTTTAGTTTTCCTGTATATATATTTCAGTTGCTTTATTCTATACTTTTATCTCTTGCTTCTACTTTTATATCGTTCTTCCTCATGATTGTTAGATAGTAGCCCATTACTAACCATTGAAGGCTACGAGAATTGGTACGCCTATAGAGGGGTTATAGGTTCCCTCATGACCTGAGAAATTGGGTCGTGATAGTTTTGGTATATGACTTTCAGATTCTAGGGGTTTTTTCCGTACAATCTCTATTATTAGTATTTTTGGCTATGAATGATAGTTTAAATTAATGCAACTAGTTTTTAGCTATTAGTTTCACTAAGTGTTGATTGAGTTATTTGTTCGCTTATATGGGAGTTTTGGGTGGGTGCCGCTCAAGGCGTTTTGGGTCATGACATTATAATATTTTATTTCTTCTGTGAATGGATGTGTAAGCATAATACTTGAATATAATATGGGGTAAAAAGGAATTTTGTAGTACTATCCTGTAAGCAATATCTACTTTAGATGTTACTCCATAATAATAATTTTTTTGTGTAGTATTTTCTAGTTATCTTCTTTGACTCTCTTTTATCTTATTCCTTTAGGTTTGGCGACGGGAACACCATTCGGGTCCGGCTCTAATACATGACATATCTATAGCTAATCCAATGGAAAATACTGGCTTGCTAATATTTAGACCATGATTAAACGACTACCCAACTTAAGGAATAAAACTAAGAAAATTGATGAAGAGTAACAACAAAGACTACATAATGAAATTATTGTTTCAAGAGTAACATAATTTTGACTCTCTCTAGGATAGTATAAAGATTTTGATACTCATACTCATATCTCTCCCGGCCAATCGTGGCTTTCATACCATAGAATGGATCTCAGAAATAATTTGAAAATATTAACAAAGAACAGTAAGAAAATAACAGTATGGAAATGAAACAAACAAAAGGAACAAAAGATACTACAATTTTTTTTGTTTTTTTGAAAACAAATTAAAACAACAGTAGAGAAAAGAGAAAGTACTTATAAGAAAATTTTTTATTGAGTAGAGGGAAAGATTGAGTACATAGAAGGACATAGTGGGCAATGTGGATGCCAGTTTGAATTTTCGAATGCCCTTCTTCATACAAAGTAAAGGACTTAAATAGACCTCAAAAGTGCTGACTCAATTTTCTACTAATACTATTTATCTAACATGTGTCTACACATGGCAAACTTAATATTACATGGATATAAAAGTTCTGACTCAATTTACTACTAATTCTATTTATCTAACACATGTCCACACGTGACAGACTTAATTTTAAACAAATATAAAAGATTATAATTATCTTGTTGGAAATTTCATTTTTGAAAATGGAACTGTCACGACCCGATTTCTCGGTCATGATGGCACCTACAACCCCCAGTAGGCGAACCAATCCCCGTAGCCCAGAATGGTCAGTAATGGGCTACTGTCTAGCAATCTAAGCGGAAGAACAGTTTAATAAGCAGAAGAAAGGGAACAAGATGAAGAAAAATAGATAACAGGAATAATATATATATATATACAATGCGGAAACTAAACCAAACCCAAAACCTGGTATCATAGCTTATAAGAGCCGGATCTACATAAGGAGTATAAGGGTCCAAAACAATATATACACAAAGCTCTCTCCTAGTAGAAATATAGTACGTAATCAAAAGATAACTAAAAGCTAAGCTCCGTTTGCCAAGAGCTCACCCTTAGTCCAGAATATCACCAAAAACAACACCTCGCACGAGTCTCCATGAGCTAATGGTGATGGCCAACACTAGGATCTGCACCAGAAGATGCAGAGTGTAGTATGAGCACCAAATGCGAAGCATAAGGTACCCAGTAGGTATCATAGGCCGATTGGGCACATATAAGATAAAAGCATAGTAAAAGACAAAATAGAAGCAAGTAGTCACAAAAATCAATGAAAAGTACAGCGGAACTAGACCAGAGGGAAGTCAACAGAACAACATACAAGGCTAGAAAGTAGAATATATACACACAACATGCACAGGTGTAAGCAAAAAACAACGCACCTGGGATCCTTGCAATAACAGTATATATACATAATAAGTTTAAGAAACAGACGGTATATCGGTAACCTCAAGTACAAGGAAAGGAAGAAGAGAGTATAGATAGGCATGCTCGGAACAGGAATTAATATCCCAACTAATCATACCAATCTTAAATCCAACAAGTAATAACTTGGCCGTATATAATCTTATAAGCATAACCCTAACAGGGGATAACACCGCGATAAAGTAACAAGAGACTACCTACAGTCCCCCGGCAGCTAGTACAACCGAGGAACATAAACAAGCAAAAACAAAACCCTCCGGCCACCCATACAACCGGTGCGTACACTCAACAAATAGCAAACAAGGGTGGAGCCTCAAATAATGAATGATATGATACATGATAACCTCTGGGTGGAATAGAAACTCTGTATGTACCTCCTCTTGTGTCGATCGGGCCCAGCAGGTAGGTTCCATGGAAGGACACTGCCCGTATACCCCTACTCCGCCATATACCCTCCCTTCAGCACACGCATCCCGAAGCCCAAGGATTGGACGACAAGGTCCATGGAGGTCCCAGACCCCATACTAAAACTCAGTACCAAAACATGCCATCCAAAAGCAAGTCCGAGTTCAAGATAGAGACCTAGTCTTGAATATGCATGCCCAGACCCTGTCCAGGACTAAATAATTGGGGAAAATATCTCAAAAACCCCTCCAAAGGTTCCCAGGCGTAACCGGGTCTAAACAGTAGGAATTCATCCCAGATGCTCAACCTGACTGAGGCTAAAACCATCCCAATTTAATAAGAAACTCAATTAGCACCCCGGCCCTGCCAAGTCTAGTGTTAAATAGTAAAACTGGTGATAGAAATCATTATTTGACCTTCTCTTACCCCAAGAAGACTCACAAGTTAAATCAAACCATTTCTAATTCATTTCCATCAAAAAATGGTCCCCGGGGGCCATGCGAAGTTTAGAAAACAATTCCAGTAGGCCTGAAGCCAAAACCGTGGTAAAACATGGATAAGTACTCTTTATATGCATGGAAATGATATGATCAAACACAAACATCCGCCCAACAGCTCACAATCAACCTATCATCCCTGCACAGGCTCCAAAGCTACTCAACAAGCATAACCAGCCTAGAAGGATAATTCTATGTCCGGGACTAGCGGACATTCCCAATAACCCACCTTCTGTGTTCCAGAGTCAACAAGGCCTCACAGGACCACAAGGGTGAATAAAATGTATCAAGAAAGTACTACAAACATAAGTGGAAGGAAAGTAGGTCGGACATGAATAAAACGGTCAAGGTCTATGGTACCAACCTAATAACCCAACCCAAGGGTGCCAACCAGTACAATTTTATCTGATATATGCTAAGTCTAGGAGTTTAGATCGTAACCTACCTGTCGTCCGAAGACAAGCAGCCTGAATAACACGCACAAGCCCGAATCACTCAGAGAGACCCTGAACGATGGTCTAACTATCAAAAACATCACTAATACATTAAGACGAGTCTAACGATACCCATATCCCTATAATTGTAGACGGGTCAAAATCCTAGTCAAAAGCGGGCCCGCGGAGCCCACAATCCAAAACCAAAAATAGAAAAGAGCATGATGATCACCACGATGCCAAGAAGGCATGCTCCAAATTTAAGGACAATTGGCCTAGAGAAGGGTGCCAAAATAGCCCACTCAAGTTGGGGTTTAAGACTAAAAATCGGAAATTAGGCAAGGAATTACTCACCAAAGTGATGGAATTTAAGCCAATACGGAGAATTCTTCAAACCTACGAACATGCACGAGCTAGGAGGCAACCACTACACAATTTTCCAATCTTTTTAAATGAGCAACAATGGTAGATTTAAAGGGGAGAACAAGAGGAATCAAGTTTGGGGAAGAAAGCTTATCAAATGAAGAACCACGGATAAATGATGAACAACTAATTTCCCGAGGATAGAACTATTCAAGAGCAATTTAGGAGAGTGTATAAATGTTTTTAGAGTGAGAAAGTTGGGAGAAAAGTGCTAGAAAAACAAAATGGCAGAAATACATAGAAGCTAGAAAATGGCCAGTGCCATTGGCGCTCAGGCAGCGCTATCGCGCTGGCCAGGAGAAATGCGCTTGAGCGCGATCGCGCTGGGCAAGCGTCGATGGTGCTGAAGGCCTAGCCTGCAACAATTTTCTTCAACTTTTTGGAAACTCCATGGGGCATTGCGGGCACAATAAGAAACCGATATTCAAAAACCAATAATGCTAATAGAGTGGAAACGATGTTACGGACTCAACCTAATCGATGAAACTTCCATACAAAGTCGTTTCAGAGAAATGTTGACCCAAGTAAACACTAACGAAAAGGAACTCAAAGGCTCGAAATGATTTTGTCTCACCCGTAACCCAAACCAACCACCTTCCCAACCCAAACTCATCATTCTAGAGCTGATGGAATCATCAGATTTCAAATCCGACACTCCGATCATTGAAAGTCACCCAAAGTTACACTTTCAATTCCAAATGGCCTGAAAATAGAGAAAATCACACAAACCCAAACCGGAAGTTCTTAGGCCTTAACTGAAGGTCCAACTAGACCAAACTCAATGCGCCGGAGCTAACAGAACTGTCAGAATTCAATTCCGAGTAAGTTAGCTAAGAATGTTGACTAAAGTCAACGATATTCTAAGTTAAAGCTTTAAAACAGGAAAAAGGGAAAACAAACCAAACGAATGACCAGGGCACTGAACTACCGATCCCAGAAAGTCATAAATGACTTGGGGTTGCTACAGGAAAGCTCTAAAAGTCAATGGAGGTGTAAATGCAAAGATGACCGGAAGGATCATCACAACATCCACTACTAAAAAGACTTTCGTCCTTGAAAGTTAGAAAGAAAGAAGTACCTGAAGGCTCGAACAACTGCGGATACTGAGCACGCAACTCACTCTCAGTCTCCCAAGTAACCTCCTCGATCGGATGATGATTTCGCTGAACTTTCACAACCGGAATCTCCCTAGATCTCAACCTTCTGATATCTCTGGCTAGAATAGTTATTGGCTCCTCAACAAATGACAACCTCTCATCTAGCTGAACCGAATCCCAATGGAATACATGAGACTTATCTGGCACTTACCGGCGCAACATCGAGACGTGAAAAACTGGGTGAATAGCTAAAAACATCAGAGGCAAAGATAGCATGTAGGTAACACTACCAACCCTATGTAGAATCTCAAACCGCCCAATAAACCTGGGGCTAAGCTTACCTCGCCAACCAAATCTCATCACGCCTTTCACGGCCGATACTAGAAGGAAAACCAAGTCACCAACATTGAACTCTAAGGCAAAAAGTCTACGATTAGCATAGCTATTTTGCCTACTCTGGGATGCTCTAATTTTGTCCTGAATCAAATGGACTCGGTCCAAGGAATCTCTAAGAAAATCTGCACCCTGATGTCTGGACTCTAACCCATCAATCCAACCAATCGGCGATCTACAATTCCTACCATACAAGGCCTCAAAAAGTGCCATGCCGATGCTCGAATAGAAAATATTATTATAAGAAAACTCGGCTAAAGGCACAAACTGATCCCATAAACCTCCAAAGTCAAGTACACAAGCCCGTAACATGTCCTCCGCGACCTGAATAGTCCTCTCAGACTGGCCATCTGTCTGAGGGTGGAAAGCGGTACTAAGGTGAACTTCCGTACCCAAATCTCTCTGTATAGCTCTCAAGAACTGAGATGTGAATTGCATGTCGCGGTTTGAAATAACAAAAGCTCGGACCCCGTGCAACCAAACAACCTCAAGAATGTAAATCTGAGCTAACCTCTCAGCACCGTTGGAAGTCTGAACTAGCAAGAAGTGGGACGACTTAGTCATCCAATCCATAATCACCCAAATGGAATCAAAACCCCGAGAAGTACGAGGCAAACTGACAACAAAGTCTATAGTAAAACCTTTTTATTTTGACTCAGGAATGGGAAGTCACTGAAACAAGCCACCCGATCTCATGTAATTAAACTTCTCCTGCTGACAGTTCAAGCACCAGGATACAAACTCTGTTACGTCCTGCTTCATACCACACCACCAGTAAAGTTGTCTCAAATCTCTAAACATCTTTGCCGTGCCAGGATGAATGGAGTATCTAGAATAATGTGCCTCTCATAGTATCAACTGAATCAAATTACCAACCCTCGGAACACAGTTCGATCATCAAACCTCAGAATACCATCAGAACCTAATGTAGCCCGACTGGCCTCACCCCGAACTACCTGATAATGAAGGTCGCACAAACTCTGATCCTCAAATTATCGACTCTGAATCTGATAAACTAGAGTAGAACAGACCTCAACGCTGGCAAGAACTCTTCTAGTATCTGACAAGTCAAGCCTAACCAATCGGTTAGCCAAGGACTAGATGTCTAAGGCCAACGGTCACTCAGAAACTGAAAGTGAAGCTAGGCTGCACATACTCACTGCCTTCCGACTCAAGGCATCCGCTACCATGTTTGCCTTGCCCAGATTGTATAGAATAGTGAAATCACAGTCCTTCAGTAGCTCATTACATCTCCTCTACCTCGATTTCAGCTCCCACTGACTAGTAATGTACTGAATACTACGGTGATTGGTGAATATCTCACAGTGAACTCCATATAAGTAGTGCCTCCAGATCTTAAGAGCGAAGACTACCGCCGCCAACTCCAAGTCATGAGTGAGGTAGTTGCACTCGTGAACCTTCATCTGTCTCGATGTATATGCTATCACTCAACCCTGCTGCATCAACACACAACCAAGACAGAACCCTGAAGCATCACAATACACGGAGAAACTCTGACCCTCAACCGGCAAAATCAGAACTGGAGCTGAAGTCAATAAGGCCTTAAGCCTCTGAAAGCTATCCTCGCACTGATCTGACCACTGGAATGGAACATCCTTCCTAGTCAGCATAGTCAAGGGTGCTGATATGAAAGAAAATCCCTCGATGAACCTTCTATAGTACCTGGATAAACCAAAAAAGTTGTGAACCTCGGTAGGAATAGTAGGTCTAGGCCAATCACGAACCGCAAAAATCTTACCCGGATCAACTCTAATGCCATCATTAGACACAATGTTCCCCAGGAATGCAACTGACTCGAGCCAAAACTCATACTTTGAGAACATGGCATAAAGCCGATGATATCTCATAGTCTGAAGTCCAGTCCTCAAATGCTGCTCATGCTCATCCCTACTCCTTAAGTATATCAGAATGTCATCAATGAAGACTATCACAGACATATCCAAATATTGGCTAAGCACCCTATGCATCAAATCCATAAAAGCTACGGGGGAATTAGTAAACCCACAAGACATAACCTGGAACTCATAGTGGCCAATGTCCTGAAGGATATCTTAGGGATGTCCTCTGCCTAATCCTCAACTTATGGTATCTGGACCTCAAATCAATCTTCGAAAACACGGCTGAACCCTGGAGCTAATCAAACAAGTCATCAATCGGCATCGGATACATATTCTTCACTGTCACCTTATTCAACAGCCGATAGTCAATACAGATCCGCATCGACCTATCCTTCTTCTTCACGAAGAGGACAGGAGCACCCCAAGGGGAGACACTCAGTCTAATGAACCCCTTATCTAACAATTCCTGGAGCTTCTCCTTAAGCTCTCTTAACTTAGCAGGAGTCATACGAGAGGGAGGAATATAAATGGGCATGGTGCCCGGCTCTAACTCAATGGAAAAATCAACATCTCTCTCAGGTGGAATGCCTGGCAGGTCAGTAGGAAACACATCTAGAAAGTCTCTAACCACAGGAACAAACTCAGGAGACAAAGGTTCAACACTAGCATCTCGGACATATGCTAGATAAGCTAAAAACCCAAGGGAAATCAACTTCCTAGCTCGAAGACAAGAAATGATCCAAGACGGTGCATGGCTAACAGAACCCTGCCACACAACTGGGGATACACCGGGCACGGCTATGGTACTGGTCTTGGCATAACAATCTAAAATCGCATGGTGAGGGGATAACCAGTCCATGCCCAGTATCACATCAAAATCTAATATATCGAGGATCATCAAAACACCCCAAGTCTCCAAATCACCAACAGATATCACACAGGATCTCAAAATCTGATCCATTACTAAAGAATCTCCTACGGGGGTCAAATCAGAAATAGGCACAGATAATGACTCACTAGCCAACCCCAAACAAGGCACAAAGTAGGAAAATACATATGAACAAGTTTATCCAGGATCAAATAAAGCCGTAGCAGACTGATGACATACATAAATCATACATGTAATCACAACATCCAAGGCCTGTGCCTTCGGTCTCCCAGGGATCACATAGAACTGACAACGACCTCCACCTGCCCAACCGACATCCCTACCACCTGCTCTGCCTTGCATAGCACCACCTTTAGCCTGACCACCACCCCCTCTAGCCAGAGGCTGAACCACTCATAAAGGCTCATCCGGCTGCCCTGTACCTTACTGAGGGCAATCTCTAGAAAAATGAATAATCACACTATAAGTAAGATAAGCCCCTGACGACCTACTCTGTCGGGATAAACCAGCATAACCTGTATGGACACCACGACTCTGTCCATATGTTGCTGCTCTGGAGTGAACTCTGGCTCGTAGACAAACTCGGGCTCTACCTCAAATCTATCATCCCTAGCTAGTGCCACTGCTCTGGGACATCCACGACCCCTACCTCTACCCTTGCGACCACCCCGACCTCTAGCTCGAGTCAGAAGTGCAAGGGATGGAGGATCTCCTCTGCCAAAAGCTGAAGATCTCGTACGAACCATCTGCGAAAGAGTGAACCAGAGTAAGTGAGATTTGCAGAGACTTTCAAGGATACTATGAATGAGATTGAAACAAGAAAAGTCCTTTTTTTCCTAAAATGTCACTATAGCCTCCCGAAGATTGAGTACGGACGTCTCTGCCCTGATCCGCAGGACTCTGCTAGAGATTGGCTCCTATGCCGATGACACTGGTTAACATATGGCTCTGATACCAAGCTTTCATGACCCAATTTCTTAGTCATGATGGCACCTACAACCCCCTAATAGGAGAACCAATCCCCATAGCCCAGAACAGTCAGTAATAGGCTACTATCTAACAATCTAAGCGGATGAACAGTTTAATACGCAGAAGCAAAGGAACCAGACGAAGAAAATAGATAATCAGAATAATATATATATACAATATAGAAACTAAACCAAATGCAAAACCTGGTATCATAGCATATAAGAGCCGAATCTACATAAGAAGTACAAGGGTCCAAAATAATATATACACAAAGCTGTCTCCGAGTAGATATAGAGTACATAATCAAAAGATAACTAAAAGATAAGCTCCGGTCACTAAGAGCTCACCCTAAGTCAAGAATATCACCAAAAACAGTACCTCGCACGAGTCACAATGAGCTAATGGTGATGGCCCACACTAGGATCTGCACCAGAAGATGCAGAGTGTAGTATGAGCACCAAATGCGAAGCATAAGGTACCCAGTAGGTATCATAGGCTTACTAGGCACATATAAGATAAAAGCGTAGTAACAAACAAAATATAATAAAGTAGTGATAGAAAGCAATGAAAAGTACACATGAGCTAGCCCAGAGGGATGTCATAGCCCAGAGGGAAGTCAAAAGAATATCATACAAGGCTAACAAGTAGAATATATATACACAACAAGCACATGTGTAACAAAAAAACAACGCACCTGGGATCCTTGCAATAACAATATATATACATATAAGTTTAAGAAATGGAAGGTATATCGGTAACCTCATGTACAAGGAAAGAAAGATGAGAGTATAGATAGGCATGCTCGGAATAGGAATAAATAACCCAACTAATCATACCAATCTCAATTCTCACAAGTAACAACTTGGTCGTATATAATCTTATAAGCATAATCGTAACAGGGGATAACACCGCGATAAAGTAACAAAAGACTATCTACAGTCCCCTGGCTGCCCATACAACTGAGGAATGCAAACAAGCGAAAACAAAACCCTCCAGCCGCACATACAGCCAAAGCGTACACTCAACAAATATCAAACAAGGGTGGGGCCTCAAACAATGAATGATATGATGCATGATAACCTCAGGGTGGGATAGAAACTCTGTATGTACCTCTTCCGGTGCCGATCGGGCCCAGCAGGTAGGTTCCATGGAAGGACACTACCCATATACCCCTACTCTGCCGTATACCCTCCCTATGGCACATGCAGCCCAAAGCCCCAAGCCAGGAAGACAAGGTCCATGGAGGTCCCAGACCCCATACTAAAATTCAGTACCAAAACATGCCATCCGGAAGAAAGTTCGGGTTCAAGATAGAGACCCAGTCTCGAATATGCATGCCCAGACCCTGTACAGGACTAAATTAGTGGGAAAAATATCTCAAAAACCCCTCAAAGGGTGCCCGGGCATAACCGGGTCTAAACAGTAGGAAGTCATTCCAGATGCTCGGTCTGACTGAGGCTAAAACCATCCCAATTTAATAAGAAACTCAAATAGCACCACGACCCTGACGAGTCTAGCGTTAAATAGTAAAACTGGTTATAGAAATCATAATTTGACCTTCTCTTACCCCAAGAAGATTCACAAGTTAAATCAAATCATTTCCAATTCATTTCCTTTGAAAACGGGCCCCAAGGGCCATACAAAGTTTAAAAAACAATTCCAGTAAGACCAAAGCCAAAATCGTAGTAAAACATGGACAAATCCTCTTTATATGCATGGAAATGACATGATCAAACACAATTAGCTGCCCAGCAGCTCACAATCAACCTATCGGCCCTGCACAGGCTCCAAAGCTACTCAGCAAGCATAACCAACCTAGAAGGATAATTCTATGTCTGGGACTCGCGGACATTCCCAATAACCCACCTTCTATGTTCCATAGTCAACAAGGCCTCACAGGACAACAAGGGTGACTAAAACTTATCAAGCAAGTACTACAAACATCGGGGAAAGGAAAGTAGGTTGGACATTAATAAAGCGGTCAAGGTTTGTGGTTCCAACCTAATAACCCAACCCAAGGATGCCAACTAGTACAATTTTATCCGATATATGCTAAGTCTACGAGTTTAGACCGTAACCTACCTGTCGTCCGAGGACAAGCTGCCCAAACAACACGTCCAAGACCGAATCCCTCTGAGAGACCCCGAACGATGGTCAAACTATCAAAAACATCAATAATACATTAAGACGAGACTAACAATACCCATATTGTTACAATTGTGGACGGATCAAAATCTGGGTCAAAAGCGGGCCCGCGGGACCTACAACCCAAAACCTAAAATGGAAAATAGCACGATGACCACCACGATGCCAAGAAGCCATGCTCCAAATTTGAGCACACTTGGCCAAGAGAAGGATGCCAAAATAGCCCACTCAAGTTAGGGTTTAAAGATGGAATTTAAAGAATTAAAACCAGAAATTAGGTAACGAATTACTCACCAAAGTGATGGAATTTAAGCCAATACGGAGAATTCTTCAAACCCACGAACATGCACGAGCTAGGAGGCAACATCTACACAATTTTCCAAGCTTTTGAAATGAGCAAAAATGGTGGATTTAAAGGGGAGAACAAGAGGAATCAAGTTTGCGGAAGAAAGCTTACCAAGTGAAGAACCACGGATCAACGATGAACAACCAATTTTCAGAGGCTAGAACTGATCAAGAGCAATTTAGGAGAGTGTATAAATGTTTTTAGAGTGAGAAAGTTGGGAGAAAAGTGCTGGAAAAATGATATGGCAGAAATATATAGCAGCTGGAAAATGGCCAGCGCCATCGGGGCGCTGGCCAGCCGAAACGCGCTTCAGCGCGATCGCGCTGAAGGCCTGGCCTACAACTTTTTGAAAACTCCACGGGACATTCTGGGCACAATTGGAAACCGATATTCAAAAACCAATAATGCTAATAGCGTGGAAACGATGTTCCGGACTCAACGAAATCAATTAAAATTCTATACGAGGTCATTTCGGAGATATGTTGACCCAAGTCAACACTAACGAAAAGGAACTTAAAGGCTTGAAATGAGTCTGGCTTACCCGAAACCCAAACCAACCACCTTCCCAACCAAAACTCATTATTTCAGAGCTGATGGAATCGTCGGATTTCGAATCCATCACTCCAAACATCAAAAGTCACCCAAAGTTACACCTTCAACTCCAAATGGCCTGAAAACATCAAAAACCACACAAAACCCACACCAGAAGTTCTCAGGCCTCAACTGATGGTCCAAATAGACCAAACTCAATGCACCAGAGCTAACGGAACTATCAGAATTCAATTCTGAGCACGTTAGATAAGAATATTGACTAAAGTCAATGATATTCTAAGTTAAAGCTTTAAAATAGGAAAAAGGGCAAAACAACCAAACAAACAACCAGGGCACCAAACTACCAGTCCCAGCAAGCACTAAATGACTTGGAGTTGCTATCGGAAAGCTCTAACAGTACAATGGATGCGTAAATGCGAAGATAACCAGAAGGGACATCACAGGAACTTTGGCATTTAATGTTGCTGACTTTTTACTTTTTGTGTTGTTGCGGATTTTTGTGCCTTTTAATCCTTTCCTTTCATGATATTGTATGAATTTCATAGCTATTTGTCCTTTTGTGCATGTTTTACACCTCTTGACTTGTAGTGACTTTTTATTTTGCTGAAAGAGCATGTCGACTCTTCTCTTCAATTGAGGAGATAAGCTTGAGCTATCCCTTATGGATCCATCATATCCCCATTGCTGGGTTCACTTGTATGAGAGGATGTCGTATCTAATAATTCCATTATTTGTTTTGGTTATGTATCCTTGTTCATTTTTGACAAGGCTTCTTCGAGCCTCCTTTTTAATTCCTCTTTGGATAGTTTGAATTCTCTCTGTGATGAAGAACTTGATGCTCCCATATTGTCTCGGACTTTTGGTGTCCAACCTTTCTTTCTAATGGTTTTACTCAAATATTTGATCCTTTCAAAGTCATGAATATTGAAGGACTAATAAATAATATAGCAAATTCTTTTAGCAATAAAGAATTTACACAATTTGACATTTTCTGGTAGGGTAGAGATATTCTGTAGGCGAACCAATTCCCGTAGCCCAAAATGGTTAGTAATGGTCTACCACCTAACCAATACACAAGATAAGATGAAATAAATGGAAGTAAAATAAGATAAAGATAAAGCAGAAGCAAAACCCAAATATATATATATATAAGAAAACTACACCAACCCCAAGACTTGGTATCGGCAGTACAGAAGCTTCTAATAGGATACAAGTGCTAAAAGTAACAAAATATAAGTACAACTGTCTTCTAATATACAAAGAGTAATAGTACAAAAGATGAGATATGGTCAAGCCCCGATAGTCATGCGCTCACCCTAGTCTCGAAGATCCTAAAAGCTGCACGAGTCTCCAACACGATCAACGACAAAATCTCACACTAATATCTGTACCAAAAAGTGCAGAAGTGTAGTATAAGTACCAATTGCTAAGCAACGGGTACCCAGTAGGCATCATCGGCTGACTGAGTGCATATAAAATATAAAATCCATAAAAAGTAGAATACAATGAAATAGTCAAACAAAACAAGGAGGAAGCACATTGAACTAGCACAACAGTATTCAACCAAGAGTTACAAGTAAAACATGCTAGCACAGAAGATATACAAACACGGAAACACAGGTGGAAAAAGGAAAAAAGGAGGCACCTGGGATCCTTGCAACAACAGTATAGATAAAGAGAATTTAAAGAGATGGGCGGTATACCAGTAACCTCAAATAATGGGAAAGAAGGAAAGCAAAACAACAATCGAACTAGAAATCATATACTAACATAAACAAGCCTAAGATATCACTACTAAGGTAAAATATTCATAAACCATTCACAAGCCAAGCCTATGATGGATTAACTAACCCAAAAGTATCCAAAGTTTCTACCCAATCCAATATAAAACAGGAATAAAAAAACCCACAATAGCTCAGAAGGATACAAAATGGGAATCTAAAAAAGATGGGACCCACTAGCCCTTCAATAATCTCAGTCCCAAGGACGCTGCCTCAACAGGCTAAAACCACTCATTCAGCCAATACCAAAATCCCATACTAGTTCAATGAAATGATAGAAGTAACATAATCTACCTACAGTCCCAACGGCCGCCCATACAACCAAGGAACATAATCAAGTGAAAATAAACCCTTGGGCCGCCCATAAAACCGGAGCTTACACTGAACACACAGCAAACAAGGGTGGAATTGGCGTGCCAAATGCATGATAATGATATGATGTGAAAGTAACCAGTATGTTCCCCCTAAGGTACCTCAAGGGCACAAATAGAGGTAGGACCTATGTAAGGACTCTACCCATGTACCTCTCCTAAGTCGTACACCCCTCATCTGGCACACGCAGCCCAAGGCCCCTAGTATTGGATTGACAGGGTCCATGAAGGTCAATTCATTGACCACATACATTACCCAGTGATCTCAGATAGTAGCTCA